>OY998240.1:88465538-88925302 GCA_963922005.1 Cornus suecica
GGACAACTTTTAAGTCTTTTGTTAATTAATCCTGCTACTTTAACCTCCTTTTAATGCTTTTCCAATTCTACATTTGTGTATCTATATATATATATATATATTTGTATGGATGGATGGATGTAACTTTAAGTTTCAATATATCTTATATATCGACTGTGAGAAGATGTATATGATCACCAATTAATATATAGCTTAGTATCTATTAAGCTATTAAATAATGCAAACTTCATGTTTTTCAGTGGGATGTGTTTGAAGACACAGCAATTTTTGTAGTAGTGGGAGATATTAAATAAGAGGGTACGGACTATTCTTTTCTACTGAAACAACTAAACAAAGGTAAAGGAAAAGGGCTTTACATGACAGTGTAGAGTGTACATAGTAGTATACAATCTTCAAATACTACTACTGCGCCTCGTTATGAAATTCATGTTTCCTTGCTAAATATGCTGAATATATATATATATACTTAATTTAGGATATACCGAAACACTAATATACATAGCTTCCTTTTTTTCTTTTCTGAATTACTTGAGGTTTGTTACATGAATTTTATTTATTCAGAATTTTTGTTTTCCTTTCCAAGTGTAAAATAATGGTATTGGAACTTTGAAGCAACTTTTTCTATTTTTTCAGACTTGTAAAAGTAAAAATTGTTTAGTTCCACAACGGCTGATTAAGAATCCTCTCATATAGCTCTTATATTGTTCTGAAAACTTATCAACTTCTCAGCATGTTGTTAGAAATTTATTCTACGTCATATCTTAATGTGAGATGAAATAATATATTTAGCCAAAAAAAAAAATGAAATAATATGCATGAATGAGTTAGATTTTACTCTTGCTTGACAAATTAAAACTTTAAATTTTATAATTTATCGTATTGTTTGATTTATTCCGTACTGTTATGCAACACTCTCGTACTCATTTTTAAAGGTCAATATTGTTCGAACTCGATTATATCATTAGCATGACCGAGACGAAAACTTCGAAACGCAAGACATCTGTATCATTTTCTCTTCTGGAGTATAATATTTACTTTGGGCTTGTTTGGGAAGTGGGTTTTGGGCTTGATTTTGGTTTTGGTTGGTGCTTTTTGGACTTTGTTTGGGGCTTTTTAAAATCAACCATTAAAACTTTGGTTTTGGCCTACCAATTTTGACCTTTTTTTTTTTTTCTCTCTCTCTCTCTCTCTCTCTCTATATATATATATATATATATGACCGAAAATATAAATTATTTTGAAAAAAATAATATATAATATTTGGAAAAAAATTATTTTTCGAAAAAAAATCATATTTTGAAACATAATATATATTTTTCGCAAAATATCATATTTTGGAACATAATATATATTTTTCGGAAAAAGTTTTATATTTTGGGACATAATAAATTTTCGGAAAAGTATTTTACAAATTTTATATTTTGAAAAAAATATTTTTTGGAAAAAAATCATATTTTAATATAATTTTTCAATATTTTATATTTTTTTTGAATTATATATATTTTTTTGAATTTTAAATATTTCGCACAATTAAAAAAATATAAAAAAAGTGCGAAAATTTTATAATAAAATATAAATATTTCGCACTTTTCAAAAAATAAAAATAAAAAGTGCAAAAAATTTATAATTTTCTGGAAATATTTTTTTCAAAATATAATTTTCTTAAAATATATATTTTTTCAAAAAATATATTATGAAAAACAATATTTTTGGAAAATTAAGTTGGAGAAAAACAATTTGGAAAAAATTATAAATATTTCGCACTTTTTTATATTTTCTGGAAATATTTGTTTAGAAAATATAATTTTCTGGAAAGTGCGAAATATTTTTATCAATTATATATATATATTAATATATATTATTTGAATTTTATATATAATTTTCACATTTTAAAATATTTTTATCAATTATATATATATTTTTTTGAATTTAAAAAAAATAGAAATTTAAATATTGTTTTATATGATTTTTGAATTGTACATATTTCTTTCGAATCTATATATTTTTCCCCATTTTATATCATTTTTTTCTATTTTTTTAAAAAAATCAGTATATAATATAATTTTTCAGAATTTTATATATTTTTTGAATTATATTTATTTTTTCGAATTTAATATATATTATTTGAATTTTATATATAATTTTAACATTTTAAAATATTTTTTTCGATTATATATATATTTTTTGGAATAAAAAAATAGAAATGTCAATTGTTTTCGGGAATTTTAAATATTTTTTTAATTATATATATATATTTATTTTAATATTTTTTCAAATTTTATATATATTTTTATATTTATATATTTTTAATACATATTAGTATATATATATAATTATACGAAGACCAACTCCTTACCTAACATAGTTTTAGATTTATCAAAAATCACCCAAGATCACCAAGATCAAAATTACAGGAACAAGACCAAAACCAAATTATCAGCCCTTTACCTTTGAAAGAAAAAAGCAAAAGGTAGGGAGATAGGACCAAAGCGATAATATTTGCAGGAAATTTTAATATGATAAATTAAATCTTTATAATTTTTGAGAGTGTATATATATATATATAATGCGTGTTTGGACCATGTTTGACTGACTATCACTTTCAAAAGAAGGCTGTTGCTATTAAATGATTGTGATGGACCCTAATTAAAGTCATCAATGATATAGCGATGTGCTTTTACAGGGTCACAACTCACAAGGCTCGTGTTCTTTAAGAGTAGCCATATTTCAGTGTGTGCAAATTGAATCTTGCTCTGTGGCCTCTTCTTCTCTCGCTCCTTGTGTATAAAATATGTAAATATATATTTTCTGTGGGATATATATTCAGTATTATATTTCAAAGCAAGGATAAATAATTGAAAGGTTCTCTTTTGAATATATAATTTCATGTCAAAATCATAAAACCTTTTCAGTCAAACACCCACTGAGATTTTGTAATAAATTGGCTGCTTTAAGATGAAAAGATAAATAGCATTTGGGAATAAAATTAGGACAATATTTAGGTCTGGTCCCATAAGGATAAAATTTGTCCTGCCCCATTAGGTGGACCATTAAGTGCTTGTTTGGTAGACGGTGTGATGTTGGTTTTTTGTTTTGGTTTGATTGAAGTTGGGTTGGTTGGAGTTGGTGTGGTTTTATTTTGGTTTCAAACCATGTTTGGTGCAGATGGTTTTGGTGTGAGAAAAAGTTATGCTGAAAAACCAAATCATGTTTGGTAGAGTTGGTATGGATTGAAATTCTGAATATTAATATATTAATAAATATTAATATTAATATATTAAAATATATTAATATATGAGTTTCACATTTTATTTATTAATATTAATATTAATATATTATATATTAAAAATGATATATATATATATATTTCGGATTGCTACAGTGTTGCTATAGTGTTGCTACAGTAGCCGTACCAAACCAAAACCATCAAAAATGATGGTTCCAAATTCCTTCACAAAGTTGGCACCATGGAGTTGCTACAGTGTTGGTATCAAATTTTCACACCATTTACCAAACATGGTTTGGTGCCATTTTTTCAAACAAAATCCAAAATTTTGGCTCCATTCCCTTTACCAAACATGCACTAAAAAACTGACACCTACATAAATTATTAAAATATAGGTATAACCTATATTTGGTTAGACACATTACAGATTTCATTAGATTGTTTCGTACATCCTCCCTCTCACTACCTCTTTCCCTCTCTAGTAGACCAATATACCGGATTTTGTGATCCAATTTGTGTAATCATATAGGGTAGTTAAGTACTCCAATTTTGGAGTTGAAAGTTTGATTTGGTGGATGAAAAAAGTTACATGGGTTTTTCATTGATAATCTTTGAAATCTCTTTCTATAAAGATATATATAACACATATATATGTGGTTTATATTAACATATTAATTTTCTTTTATTGGGTTCTGAAGAGTATTGTGGTTTATATTATTTACATATACATTCATTGATCTTGAACATGTTGCCTTGTCACGGAATTGTTTATAGAATTTCAGAGCACGCTTCGCAAAGAGTTATGATTCATCTGGTCTGCAAGTTAAGTTTGATATTCATAAATGATAAAATCATATTAAAATTAAACAAACAAGAAAGAAAGAACCAAGACGAGATCTATATGTGGACAAGAAAGGGATTGACAGTGTAGTCATCATCATGCCGCGTGGTATATATATATATATATATATATATATATATATATGTGTGTGTCTGTGTGTGTGTGTTCCTGCTTAATAGAGACTAGAGATATCACAACGAGACGATGAGAGAAAGAGGCGGTGTGAGAGAGAAGACCTAAAAGGAAACAATCTTAAGAAGTCTAATTTGTAATGGGTTTAACCAAGAAATATAAGTTATACTCATATTTTAATAATTTGTGTAGGTGTCAAATTTGTAGTGGTCCACCTCATGGGGCATGACCTAAATATTGTACATAAAATTAACGGACAATACTTGGATCATGTCCCGTGAGGACCAAATCCGTCATCCACATTGATGTAATCTAATACAATTTGGATATAACGTGTTTAATTTTTATTGAACCACATTATCAAGGAAAACGAACTTGAATTTCATGGGACATGACCTAAATATTATCCAAAATTAACCAATAATTAGGTCGTTGTGGGGACCAAACTATGTCCAATAATAAATTGCTTTAAAAGGATAACGACAAGACGTGTGTGCTAAAATATGTAATTCATAGATATGTTAATAATAGAAATTATGATGCAATTCATGTACCCTTTTCAAACTACTATTAAGACATTACATATTCATGGTTCTCGAATTAAATACCATAAGTTTAAGAGATTATAAATTATTTTATTTTTTTAACCATAAGTTTAAGAGATGACATGTTTTATTTGAGATTATACGATTAGGATAAAAAAATATCGTTAGCAATAGGTACATTCATTGGGAGTGAGGGTACGATCGATATTTGTACCTAGAAAATCGTTATAGAGTGATTCCATCTTCATGGGATATATATTCAAGCTTTAGGTCAATAGTGGATGAGTAGATCTCAAAAGATTCTTGAAAGTGAGAAAAACTATAAGAACATGTAATACACCAATTGATTTTTTCTGCGCCCACCTTGATTAAGAAATTTATTTTAGACAAAGTAAATATAGTTGTATTTGAATAAGATTAAATGGGAAAAAAATAGTTATAAAAATAAAAATAAAAAATATAATAATCAGTCTAAGGCTCAAATTTAAAAGAGATCATTTCGGATTAAGATAATATATACAAAGGTGGTGTGGGGATGTGGGAAGGGTCAAAAGATTAAGGGCTAAAAGCAAACTTAGCTTGCCCATACTCTCAACTTATATTCTCCCATCAGCTTTTCGTTTGATTTGAACATTTGTGGAACCCATTGACATATATATATATATATATATATATGTAATCTTTGATGGAATGACAGCTGAATCATGCTTAATCTCTCTTACCAAGAGCTGCTGTGTTGTACCCTCTGGATAGGGAAAGGAAGATAACATGGACTCCAATTTTATATTTTAATTACAGGAGGTACTGATGATTGCAATCTAATCCCCACATTATTGTAATTTGTAAATGAATGCTGCTCTAACTCTTGAGGAATAATTTTGCTCCAAATCTCACTATGTGATTGAAATTTTGTTGCTTTCTCGTTCTTACTCTTCTATGTTTTGTTCGGAATTGCAAACCAAGCATGTGCTTAGTACATCCAACACGTTTCAAATAAAAGGAGAGAAAATTCTACTAATTTGGGGAAAATCAATATGACTGTATTCACCCAAGGCGTTGCAGTCCAATAGTATCACCTTCTTTTCTTAAAGTGTGAGAAATTAGGGGTTTGAGTGCCCAATAATTACACTTGTTATTTGCCGAAATATATTTATCTTATATCTTTATTTCATATTTTATGAAATATCCATTAAAGTTATATTTTAATTAATGTATATTAACTAATTAATATTTTTTAAAAAATATGAAAATATTTATAACCCCTTACTCTATATCTTTTGAAATATTCATTAGAGTTACACTTCAAGTAATGCATATTATTTAGTTATTATTATTATTTAAAAGTTTTGAAATATTTCCAACCTCTTTTCTTTAACTTTTATTTTGAAAAAAATATTTGGAAATATCCCCAAATATTATAGGGTTCTAATCTTGGGGCATGGAAGTAATTTCACCACCTAGATATTTATCTCATGAAATAGGGGAGACAAAATAAGGGCATTCCGGTCATTTCACCCCTTCAAGGGGGTGTCATTGCAAGAAAAATGAAATTTCAGGGCGCAAGCGAAATTAACAGAAACTTCAGGGGATCCCAGTGCAATTTCACTTAACGGTGTTATAACTGTGCAGAAAAAACTATAGTTTGGGGGGTTTTTAGCACAAAAAATAGTTCGGGAGGTTTAGTTAGAGAGAGGGTATAGTTCATGATGTAGGGGGATACGAGTCAGACGATGCCAAGCTGTCAGATTGCTCATTGATGACGCTGGATTGCCTGGAGCGGGAGGATCAGCGCAAGGATGACAAGAAATCGTGATCTAACCTAATTGAGGCGGTTTCCGTGCACGTGTCGGTTTTTTGGCCATAACTATAGTTACAAGTGTCCGATTCGCGCCCATGACCCCAATTCGGAAAGCTAATTTCGGCGCGCACGTCATGGCCACCAAGCTACGCTGGGTACACCTCGTTTCGAGCCCTAAATCCGCGGTTTTCCTTTTCAAATCTTTATTTTTAGTTAATTTTTACTATTTATGGTAATTTTTTATTTGTCGATTAAGAAATGATTCTGAACCCGATTTGGGCCATATTTTTGGCAATTTTTTGATTTCTTTCCGTATTTCGTTTTGGTAAGACTTTTAGGGTTTTGCTATTTTTTGTAAAAATCCTATTAAGGGTCGATTTTCAGCTATTTAAACTCGGCTTGTGGGTTGTTTTTATTATTGACGAATATAAAGAATTTTATTGAATTTCAGAGTATTTTTTGAAATTTGGGTCAAATTCTCCCGTTTTTTCTTGCAAATTACCTATTGCACTAGCCTGCAGAATAATCTCTATTCTGTCCGGTGTGGTGTATAAAGCAAGTTATGTGATATATATATATATATTATTTTTGAAGAAACAGTATTTTATGATTGACTGGACCACAATTTGAGTGAGTAGAAAACAGCCACATCATAGACAGTAATCAGTTGGCACTCCCTCTGTACTGTTTATATATACAAGGTTCCATCCTAATACGATATAAAGGCATGCTAAGAACATGTGGGCATGACAGAGAGAGAGAGAGAGAGCATGGGTGCTATGATTTCTTTTTTAAGATCTTTGATGAAGAAAGCCTTGGGATTGAAGGCAAGGAAAACATAATCGTGCTCCTGTTATTGCAGACTATGCAAAAGGTATAGCTGTGGCTGTGTGTGTGAGAGAGATGTGATATATTGTTCGTTCCGAAAAATAATATTAATCGGTCGAATAATATGATTGATAATAATCATGATTTTCGTAAGATTTCAAAAAATAATAATTATTGGTCGAATAGTAGGGCCGATGATATTCTTCGTATTCGTAGGGTGCGGGCATGCCATAATTGGTGACGGAGTTCAACCGGTTCAAAAGGAACGAATCTTCGTCTCTTTTGAACATATGTAATAGAATCAGGTGATTTGTGCGAGAGAGAACTCAACTCACACATAAATGGGTTTTGATTGCCTCAACGAAGAGGATTTTTGGATAACCAAAAGAAATCGCGAAAAGAATTAAAAAATAAAAAACTCCTATTGTAGCAGGAATATTTTGTATTTGACCGTGGACCTCTAAAACAGAAGTCTACGTATATTATTTATAACATAAAACTAACGTAAAGATAAACTAGAAATAAATAAATAAAAGATAAAAACAACCTAAATTATAATCATATCTAAACACTATCATCAACTCAAGTACATCTCTTTTCCAAAAGTGTTCAATATTTCACAAACTTTATAATCTTCTAGTTTTAATCAATAAGATTACTTGACCCATTTTCAGCCCATCTTCTAACCCATTTTTGCAGCCCAACTTATGGCCCATTTGTGGCCCAATTCACAGCCCAGTTTAGGCCCAAATTCCAGCCCATTTCTAGCCTAATTCGTAGCCCAAAAATAACCCAATTTAGGCCTAATTTCCAGCCCAATTTTCGGTCCGTTTCGTTGCCATGTGTTAGCTCATTTAGGTTTCAATATATATATATATATATATATATATTGAATCTTAAAATTTGAAGTTTCAAAAAGTTTTGACTGAAAAAGAAACAAAAAAGAAATATAAAAAGTGAGAGAGGTCTGAAGGAAGAGAGTTGTACATGCTCTTTCTTTCTTTCTTTTCAAGACTGCTTTAATCAAGACCAGACTTTGAAAGAGTAAAGAGCAAACTATGAAAAGTAGCAATGAAAGGGTATGTGTATATGTGGGTGTATGTGTCACCTGAAGTACTACTGTTTCTTTGAATAGATTGAGAGATTCCTCCCTCCCTAGTGCTTTCCTTTCCTTTGCTACTTAAACTTTAATTACTACTCATCTTCTTGGGATTTTCAATCCTTTTAAATAAATATATATGTATACATATTTTATATAATGGAGTCTTCAAATCTCCATCACCAACATCAGCTCCAAGATCAGCTTGCTGCTTTAGCTACCTATGGAGTTGGAAATACCCATGCTTGGACTACTACCCCTATTCCCATTTTGTAAGTTCATCTCTCTCTCTCTCTCTCACACACACACACACACAAAGACCATATATATATATATATGCTTTTTTACCCACATCTTGACTTGCTCTAGCTTTTGGATTATAACAACAACTTTGAAACTCATGTTGGCTACTTGCATGCATATCTATATAAGTTGCTTATTTAACCTAGCTACTCTTGTTTTAAGTTATTAAAGATTAAAATAGATACGAGGCACATATATACTAGTCCCTGAATCTCTAGCTAGGAGTCTTGATGTGTTTGATTCTAGGGTTTTTTTTTTTGTATAATTATTTTTCAACTAATTAATTTGTGCAGGAACAATGGTAGTTTTGATCAAAATACTAATGGATCGCTTGACACAAACCCAAGGGAATACGTAAGGCAGCAAAATGACATTCTAACCCCTTGTCATTCAATGATTCAAGACCTAGGCTCTAACTGGTCGAGTAATGGAGGGAGGTTTAGTAGTCAGTCTAGCCATGAATTTCGAGCAAAGGGTAATGAGGAAGAGCTATTATCAAATTCATACCCAAAATTCACTGAAATGATGAATATTATTGATTACCACTTAAATCCAGCAACCTTCTCTGAGAATGAGCAAAAGGACCATTTGAATGAAGACCTGAGTAATGATCAGAAGCTCTTGCTAAGAAACTTCTCTTCTGGCTGCCAAATCAGTGGGCTTCAACTTTCCGGCGGCGCTACCGGAGATTACCTTGCAGGTAGACCTAGTAGAGGAAACTTCAGTCAGATATTTCCCACTGTCAACATTTCCAACTTGAATCAATCGTCGTCTTCGGGTGGTTCGAGCCCTTTGGACATCAACTTTCAGGCTTTGGATCTCTTCACATCACCAAGCCAGCCTTCACATGGTCATGTTGGCCTTTTCAGGGATGGTCTCTTTTGTGGTCTTGACCATATGCAGCAATCAAGTCATGCATCATCAAATAGCCCTAGCCCTAGTAAGGTCTGTAGCTATATTTTCCCATCTGTTACCAAATAATTAGCATCCACAGTTTAATTAGTATCGACTTTTTGGTATATATATATATATATATATATGTATGATGATATTTTGAAATGTTGATTTTTTTTCTTTCTTTGGCAATGGACGACATCAAATTTCTCAGTGGTCCACTTCCTCAATCAAATCACAAACCTCCTTTCTTTATGTTTTCTCATTTTTATTTATTTTTCATCAATTATGTCAATTGCTCAAGTAAAACCCAAAACAAGGGAAGAACAATAATAAAATAGAATACAATGATCATTTAAGCTGACCTTTGCTTTGCACTTTGAAGATTCCAGCTTTTACTAATGGAGGAGTTACAGAGCCAAAGAGAAGAAGCAGCAGCTTTTTGGAGGCCAAGCCACCACCTCAGGCTCAGGCTCAGTCCGCTGCTAAGAGATCGCGGTTCGAGTCACGCGCCACCTGCCCACCCTTGAAGGTGCATCGACAAAATTAATCACACACACATACACTTTCTTTAACCTTAGATGTTGCTATGCTGCTTCTTTTTTTAAATATATATATATATATCTATGCTTCTTCTTTTTTTAAATATATATATATATATATATATATATATATATTATTTGCCTTAATCAATGAATTTGTTCATGAACAAATTGTACG
The DNA here is from genome assembly GCA_963922005.1 of Cornus suecica. Classification (NCBI taxonomy): domain Eukaryota; kingdom Viridiplantae; phylum Streptophyta; class Magnoliopsida; order Cornales; family Cornaceae; genus Cornus; species Cornus suecica. The sequence goes on from OY998240.1 coordinate 88,475,925, forward strand.
TTGTATTCATGATTGAGCAGGTCAGAAAAGAGAAATTAGGAGACAGAATTGCAGCTCTTCAGCAGTTAGTGGCACCTTTTGGCAAGGTATATATATATATATATATTTTTTTTGTTTGCACCTTATGATCCATCAAAATATGGGCTGACATTCAACTAACTTCAAAACCAAAAGTGTCCATCACCAACCAAGAATATTACACAGTTTAAATTACAATTTGATTATTTGACCTGTACAGGCTGTAGTTTTAATTGAAATGTGAGTATATATATATATATATATATATAGTGATCCCCTGTTTGTGCACGTACCCTGGCCTAAATTTTAGCACAACCGTCCAACAACTAAAAGCTTACATGACCCCTTCTCAGCTGAAACTTTCAGGGAATATGCAATCACAAAATTGCTATGGACATAAGTCCATGAGAGAATGATTCGTATACATTTAGAACACATAAGTATTTATATTTTATTAATGTTCATTTTTGCATCTTTGTAATTAAATGTTGCAGACAGACACAGCATCCGTATTAATGGAGGCTATTGGATACATCAAATTCCTTCAAGACCAGGTCGAGGTACTTTCTCTTCAAACATTCTTGTTGATTCTCGATATATATTCACTATCTATCTATTATCATATATAAGTACGTATATACATAATTAAGCATTGTTGTGTGTGAAAGTTTGAACATATATATGCATTAGCACTACGTGTGTTTGACTGGCTGTGTTTATTTGTGTGGTACTCATTAGAAGATAATTTATATATATATATATATATATATAAATATGTTTTTTGAACACATTAGAAGATAATATTAGTTTGTAAGATAGGACTTGTTAATATGTACTTAAGCTAATACGTTATTACATATTTTGTGCAGACATTAAGCGTACCATACATGAAGTCAACACACAACAAGACCAGCAGAACAATGAAAGCGGTAAAGCAGATCCTTTTATACATATATATCGGAAAAAATACACATTTATATACAAATATATATATATATATATATAATATTGACCGCATAATTAACCCTAGATTGAGCCTCACATTTTTCTCACTTGAATAATAACCACCAATCAATGTAGAATGTTCAATTTATTTTCGGCCAAAATCTAGCGCTCTCATCATGAGCTCATATATAACTTGTCAAAGGTTTTGGTAATTTGGTTAGTTGATTTATAATAAGTACACAATGAGTACCTCAATTCAAGTATTTCTCTTTTTCACTTTAGACATTGTTGATGATGATTTTTATTTTATTTTATCTTATTTTTTTGTACGTGGTAGAATTATCATATATCACGTGCACGAGAGTGTAGATCACCATATATGAAATGTAAACACTCGGAATTGGGTCGAATTAATGTATTGGAAATTCAAGGATATCAAAGTTGACAAAATTACCATACAATGATGAAGCATTCATAATTTTATTAAGACATGTTAGTGAAGAAGTGTAAGCTTATTTATATGTATCATATATATATATATATATGCTTGTGATGATGATCAGGGTCCAATATTTAAGGCGGGAAATGAAGAGGCAAAGGGAGATCTTGGAAGCCGAGGGCTGTGCCTAGTGCCTTTGTCATACCTGTCTTATGTTGCTGACACTGGAGGTGTTTGGTCACCCGCTAACTTCAGTGCTACCAATTAATCATTTAGATTTATGTATTTTTATTTATTATTGTTATTATTTGGGCTATATAAAAAAGAGTTAGAATCTTTTGAGCCCATAATATTACTATTATTATTATTATTTTTAGAAGGTTTGCTTTAATGGAGCAAATTTGGTCATCCTGTTTAAATGAATATTCCAGGATGGACCACGTTTGATCCATTAACTATTTATGTATGATTATATTCCCATACTGTCTTCTTTTTTAAAAAAAATGGGAAAGAATTTACACATTACACCCACAATATTTCGCTCCTCACCTCCCCAATTGAAGGATGATATTATACAATTGCAATATATGTGCGCTGGTCTCATGGTGTATTTTATGTCCTTTATGCATGTACACTATTTGATCCCCGCTGCAAATAACAATACCCTTTTATCGTGATTATTACTATAGGAGTCCATATAATTTTCTTTTGAGATAGTTACATCGAAGGCGGAACCACAAATTAGAAATTTAACTCAGGCGAGGCTCATGAATATGAAACAAAACAAAAAATAATTATTAAAGAAAGAGCAAAGAAGAAAATAGAATAAAAAAATTAAATTAAAGAAATAAAATAAGAATAGAAAATTTTTAGGCAAGACTTTAACAATACATAATTTTATAAATAAATAAATTTAAAACAAGAATAACAAATAAAGAAATAAAAGAGGAATTACAAAGATTTTAGTAAAGAGGGGCAATTGCTAGAACTTAATTCACTTCACCCCGTTTATAAAACTTAGTTTTCCCATGTTTCAAAAATAACTTTCCCTTCTAGAAAAAATAACTAACTACCCAAATATATACAAAATAACATATTTAGCTTTTCTCATAATGTATTTATATATCATACCAAAGATAGTGAGGATATATTTGTAAAAATAATATAGATACGATGAGCCTATTTTGTTTGCGTTTCTGAAAATAATTTTCTGTTTTCTGAAAATTAAAAATAAAAAAATTGTAAAAAAGTTTAGTTCAGTTTTTTGAAAATATTTTTTTGTAAATTCAGTTATAAAAATAGTTATTTTCAGAGAATTTGACTTTATTATTCTCGAAAAACTGTTTTCTATTCTCAGAATTTTCGAGAATGGTTTTCAGAGATACAAACCAAGCAAGACTTACTTTCGGCCAAATAAAAAAAATGTGATGTTCCATTCCTTTGTTCACTATTCATTTCATTCAACCAAACAAAAAGTGAAAAAAACCCTTTGGATTTTTTATCTCTCATGCTCTTCCTTTTATTATTTAGGATAATCTACATTGACATCCCCTGAGGTATTGGTCAATTACACTAAGATGATGGTCAACGCACAAGTTAACAGAAACATCCCTTGAGGTTTTATTTTTGTTGCATTGACACCCCCTTAGAGGCATAAAATGACTTTATTACCCTTCATTAATTTAATTTTCATATGAAATCTCTAAGTTACACCATGTCTAAATCCTACACTTTACCCATTACATCAACCACATTTATCATCACACTTTTATTATTAAAAAATCTATTATAAATAAATAAGATATACAATATATATAATTTTATTTTAAAAATAAAAATTCAAAAACATAAAAAAAAAATTAAAATATATATTAAAAGGTAAATTCTAACACTAAAAAAAAATCATCAATAATAATACTAAGAAAATCCCATTATTTGATTATTGCTCTTAATTTTTAATATATTACTATATAAATATTCTCAAAAAAAATTAAAGGGTTATATAGGTATTACATATCTAATAAAATATATAAATTTTTATGTATAAATAGAAAAAAATTATATATTTTTATAATATTTTCAATCAATAATAATACTAAGAAAATATCATTATTTGATTACTGCTCTTAATTTTTAATATATTACTATATAAATATTCTCAAAAAACTTAAAGGGTTATATTTAATATTTATTATAGGTATTACATATCTAATAAAATATATAAATTTTTATGTATAAATAGAAAACAAATTATATATTTTTATAATATTCTCAATCAATAATAATACTAAGAAAATCCCATTACTTGATTAATGTTCCTAATTTTTAATATATTACTATATAAATATTCTCAAAAACATTTAAAGGGTTATATTTAATAATTGTTATAGGTATTACATATCTGATAAAATATATATAAATGTTTATATATAAATATAAAAAATATATATATTTTTATATTATTGTCAATAAATAATTTTAATAAAATTTGATAATATAATGGTTGAATTTATTAGATATGTAATACCCATAATGAAATATCTTATTTAGATATGTAATACCAAATAAAATCTTATTCCATTATGAAATTTAATAATATAATGGTAGAATTTCTTAGATATGTAATACCTAATAGGTAAAATGTAAGATATTTTAAACAATATATTACATTATAATATCAAATTTTATTAAAATTATTGATTGACAATAGTATAAAAATATATAATTGTTTTTCTATTTATACATAAAAATTTATGTATATATTATTAGATATGTAATACCTATAATGGTTATTAGATATAACCCTTTAATAGTTTTTGAGAAATATTTATATAATAACATATTGAAAATTAAGAGTAGTAATTAAATAATTGTATTTTCTTAGTATTACTATTGATAAAAACAATAGTGGTAGATTTTACCTTTAAATATATATTTCAAAATATTTTTGATGTTTTTGAATTTTTATTTTAAAAATAAAATTGCATATATTTTATATCTTATTTATTTATTGTAATTTTTTAATAATAAGAGTGTAATGATAAGGGTGGTTGGTGTAATTGGTAAAGTGTAAGATTTATTAGGCATGGGATAACTTAGAGATTTCACATAAAAATTAAATTAATGAATGGTAATAAAGTTATTTTATGCCTCCAAAGGGTGTCAATGCAACAAAAATAAAATATTAGGGGATGTTTCTGTTAACTTGTGCGTTGATTATTATTTGGATGTAATTGACCAATACCTCATATGGTATTAATGTAAATTACTCTATTATTTAATGGGGCGAATTTAAATACTTTCAAGCATGGTCGGACTACAGCGATGAAACAAGTAAACAAAAACAAAAAAATAGTAATGTTTTTTCTACATAGGTTTTTTCTCTGCATGCAAAAATCTATTATTATCCTATTTGAACCTTTGATCAAACAAACCTTAATGTTGAGTCGAGACATGCCATATTCAATTAAATCATTAATCCTATAAAATAATGGTAATTATCAATAAATCCCCTGAGGTTTGGAAATTTCATCAAAGAACCCCATCAATTTGTCAATTTTCATCAATTACCCCCTCACTCTCACATTTCAATCAAAATAGTTAGAATCAATTTCATTTACACCCTATAAAATTTGCTTTATTTTCAATCAAACCTCATCAAGTTTGAAAAACTACATTCAGACCCCCTAAGTTTAAAAATATATATATATATATATATCGGAAAAAATATATATTTGGAAATATATATAAATATTTCGGGAAAAAATCTATATTTCGGAAATATATATATTTCAAAAAAACTAAATATATTTCGGATATATATATATATATTTCCAAAATATATATTGTAATAAATAATAAAATAACTCTAGCCTTTACTTTTTATGATTGATTTAATAACTCGGTGGAAGCACATCCTCATCCTATCATGAGATGAGAAATGTTTGTAAAAAATAATTAAAAATAATTTTAAAAAAATCAAATATGTATTTAAATTTAATTAATTAACCCTAATCTTGTTGAAGAACAAAAATGAAATTTTGTAAGAAGTTTAAAACAACTTTTTTTCGCAAAATGAGTGTTTAAATCGATATAATAGAAATCCTTCATTTAATTATTTTTACTTGAATTTAATATGGTGGTGAATGCATAAGAATAATAATTTTTTTAATAAAACTTTAATAAATTTTGTTTGTGTTTTTTCTTTTCATATAGAGAAATAGTTGCACACTTTAATTATGATTTTTGTTGATAGTGATTAGTATATAGAGCTACCATTAATGATACACTTTGATTATAATTTTATCATTATAAGAATTATTATTATTTCTTATATTTAACATGGTGATGAATTGATCAAAATATTAGAAAGCTAATACCTTTTGTTGTATTTAACATGATAATGAATGCTTAAGAAAATATATATTTTTTAAATATATAATTTTTCCCGAAATATATATATATATATATTCCAAACTTAAGTGGTTTGAATGTAATTTTTCAAACATGAAGAGGTTTGATTGAAAATAAAAAAAACTTTATGGGGTATAAATGAAAATAATCCTAATTATTTTGACTAAAATGTGAGGGTTATGGGGTAATTGATAAAAATTGACAAATTGAGAAGGTTCTTTTAACCTGTGAGGATTATTTGATTAAATTTAAAAATCTTAGGGGTTTTACTAATAATTACCCTAATTATTAATGAATCTAGGATTCACAAACTTTTATATATGGTCGGTCATTGCATTTAATTTTATAATTAACGACGATTAGATATATTGAGGTTTTAGAATTTAATCACCAAGCCCCCTGTTCGTCAAACCCCTTGATATTTTAGATTTTAATCAAAAACTTCTCTCCTCCCAAAATCAGCCAATTTTTAGGTCAAAATAACTTAAATGTCCATGACATAAAAATTATCTTTTATGAGTAATTTGCACAAAAAACCCTTGAGTTTCAAATTTTAATAGAATATACACTTGGATTCAAAAAGTTCCTAAACATTTCATATATGTTTTCAAAAAATCTCGAAAACATATATAAATTTTGGAAAAAAATATAAAATTCAGAAAAAATATATATATAAATTTTGATAAACATAAATAAATTTTAAAATATTATATAAAATTCGGAAAAATAATATAAATTAAAAATATATATATATAATTCGAAAAAATATATATTAAAATTTGAAAACAATTATAAAATTTGAAAATAAATATAAAATTCGAAAAAAACATAAAAAATTCGAACAAATATATTAAATTTAATTTTTTTTATTAAATTTGAAAAAAACATATAAATTCGAAACAAATATATAAAATTTGTAAAAATATATATGTAATTTGAAAAAAAACATTTAAAATTTGTTAAAAATATGTATATAAAATTTGAAAAAAATATAAATTCAAAAAAACAAAATATTTCAAAAATATCATATTAAAATGAAAAATACAGTATACTAGGCACATGAAAAATATATTTTCAAAGCTATATAACATCATCAGTTCCATATTATATGAGCAATGAACTCATTATTGGTATAACTTTTCATCTATAAATAAAAAAAACTACCAATTATATAGATTTACAGAAATAATTGTTTTGTATTCCATAGTTCAAAATGGGAAAAAGCAAACAGATTCTGGGCAAATAGTTATGCAAATAGAAGTATAAAAAAACACAAGTAACCAAAGTACAATATATCAAAACAACATTTAAAGTAACCAAAGTACAATACACCAAAACAATATTTAGGCAGAAACATATTTTTTTTTGAATTTTATATTTGTTTTTTCAATATATATATTTTTCGGATTTATATATATTTTTCCGAATTATATATATATTTTAAATTTATATATCTTTTTCGAATTTTTAAATTTTTTTCGAATTTGTTTTCGAATTTTATATATTTTCCAAAATTTATATATATATTGAATTTATATATTTTTCCCGAATTTTATATAATTTTTTGAAATTTATATATGTTTTTCAAAATTTATATATATATTTTCGAAATTTATATATTTTTCTAAATTTTATATTTTTTTCAAAATTTAATTTATATATTTGAATTTTATATTTTTCCCCAAATTTTATATTTTTTTTCTGAAATTTATATATATATTTTTGGGACTTTTTGAATCTGAGGGATTATTTTATTAAAATTTGAAACTTAAGGGGTTTTGGTGCAAATTACTCATAAAAAATAATTTTTATGTCATGAGCATTTAAGTCATTTTGATCTAAAAATTGGCTGATTTTGGAAGATGGGGGTATTTGATTAAAATCTGAAATGTTAGGGAGTTTAGTGATTAAATCATAAAACCTCATGAGGTTTTGTTTTAAATTACTCTTATTTTATTTAAATAATATAGGGATTCCTAAAGAATCTACTAAATTTATTGAGTTGTTAGAAATGTCAAGAATTTCTTGTTAGCTCTTTGTAAAATATTTGTTTGGCCAAGGACTTTTAAACACATCTTAAGCTAAGACAACTGACAATGACAATAATCAACTCGCAATGAATAAGGAAAGTATCTAGATAATGATTAACAAAGAATGATATCGTGTCCTCGATACATGCTGGAGCTCCACATATTCTTGCACAGTTGAAGGGATCAATTTCATAAAAGAAGGGGTTAGTAAATGAAAATTCACTAAGATATTGTACCCAGGGTGTTAGTCCTCAGACGTAATCTTACAATATTTTTAGGGTTATTCCCACCGATACCCAATCAAAGAAATTCTAATCTCACACGAATCCCCTCGATATTGAGTATTTTCATACAGACCCCTTATGACAAACCGGTTAGGTTTACTGACGTTTTATTGTAAAATTATTAATTTGCCCTTCGATATATATTTTAAAAAGGGTAAATTATAGTAGCACCCCTGAAATTTTACTTATTACATTAGGAGAATATATAAAATATAAAATTACCCATATGCCCAAAATATATATATATATATATATATATATATATATATATTACGAAAATATATATCACAAAAATATATATATATATATATTACGAAAATATATATATTTTACGAAAATATATATAAATTATAAAATTCAAAAATAATATATAAAATTTGAAAGAAATATTTAAAATTCAAAAATATTATATAAAATCTGAAAATGCAAAAACAATATAAAATTCAAAAAAAATATAAAATTTTGAAAAATTATATTAAAATCTGAAAATATATAAAAATTTAGAAAAAATATATATAAAAAGGGGAAAAATATATAGATTCAAAAAAATATTTAAATTTAAAAAAAAATACCTAAATTATAAAGTTCAAAAATAATATATAAAATTTGAAAGAAATATTTAAAATTAAAAAAAAATTGTATTAAAATTTCAAAATATATATAAAATTCGAAAAAATATATTTTAAAATTTGAAAAATATTATAAATTGGAAAATAAATATAATATTAAAAATATATATAAATTTGGAAATTATTTTTTTTTCAAAAAAACATATTAAATTTCGAAAATAAATATAAAAATCGCAAAAAACATAAATTTTTTGAAACAAATATATAAAATTTTAAAAAAAACATATAAAATTCAAAAATATATATTAAATTTCGAAAAAAATTATAAAATAGAAAATAAATATAAAATATAAAATATATATAAAATTTGAATTTTTTAAAAAAACATATTAAATTCAAGACAATATATAAAATTAAAAAAAACCATATAAAATTCAAATAGTATATATTAAAATTTGAAAATAATTATAAAATTCGAAAAAAACATAAAAAATTATAAAATTTGAAAATAAATATAAAATTCAAAAAATATATATATTAAATTTTTTAAAAAAATACTAAATTCGAAAATAAATATAAAATTAAAAAAATATTTAAATTCTCTCTCTCTCTCTCTCTCACACACACACACACCACTGCCACACAGACACACACATATATATATATATATATACACACACATATATATAGATCTATACATATATATACACACATATATATATAGATCTATACATATATATACACACACATATATATAGATCTATACATATATATACACACACATATATATATAGATCTATACATATATATATAGATTTATACATATATATAGCAACATCTATATATATATATATATACGGGTATATATAACAACATATATATATATATGAGTATGCAATATATACAATCCCATCTTCAATCTCTCTTCCAATTTCTCACTTCCATTCTCTTTATATATATAAATTAGGGTTAGAGTTTTGGGATGTCCAAATTGAAGAAGAAGAAGAATAAGGATATGCATGTTATTTTATATCATTTTGAGGGCAAAATAGACAATTCACAGGTTGGTTAGCGGCACAGTTTAACGGCGTGGAGACGGGAGGGGTCTTTGTGGGACAAAATTTAATTTTGAGGGGATCTGAGTGGGAATAGTGAATATCGAGGAAGTCTATATAAAATTAGAATATCTTTGAGAGAGTGTCAATGATATTTACCCATATTTTTATGTTTTTTATAAACAGCTGTCCAGATCACTGCAACCCCCTTTTTGAGGGGATACCCCCACTCCGGAAGTAACAAGACTTTTTGCCGAATTTCTTAGAGAGAGTTATCTCGCACCACTAGGTATTCTCTACCTACCCGCATCTTCTGTTCATTTCGGGTACATGGACTTTTGGTTGAAGGTCATTCGAATTTTTCCTAAAAGTATGAATGAATTACTTCAATACAACTAGAACATTGACTTTTGGCATTAGACAACTTGAATTTAATTGTCTGAATAAAAAATTAAACAACATTTGGTGATACAAATCTCCCTCCTGGTGCCAATTCATGTAATTTGTTCCACTCCGAAAAAGAATTGATGTGAGTAGCATTCTCAAAATGTTAAAATTTCTGGGTTTCTTTGCATATCATATAACTTTCTTATTTAAAAGAAGTTAAAACTTTGTACTTCATTGTTGTTGCTATCTATTATTAAAAAGTACGCGAGTAGAGAGATCTTTAATTGACAGAAACAAAAAATAAAAAATGTTGGGGCTGACATTACTGAAAAGATGCGGTTCTAATATTTTATTTATTGGTGACAAAAAAACCTAGTTAAACTCTATCATTGAAATATTGTATTCCAGTTGAACTCTATTTATTTATTTCTAGAACTCTATAATATATATATATATATATATCAAAAGTTCACGGCGTTAAGGAACGCATTCTTTTCTCTTTATCCATGGTTAACGCTCAAACGCCCTCTCTGACTCCCACTTGGACTCTCTTTCATTGCTGTCCTCCCCCTACATCGACACGATTACATAACTCATATATTTATATACATAATATGTATGTATATACTTGAGTTCACTAGTCTAAATTTTTAACTGACGCTGTTAAAGAGCTTATTGGCCAGAGTCGAACTTGATTTTCTGGGACAAGTTCCTCGAGAAGATCGAAAAAATCGGCAACCTGTCTGTGGAGTTTCCGGAGGCGTTTCAGGTGCGGATGTTTTTCTTATATATATTATATATATATATATAGACACATTTATGTATATATCTGTTTTGAATGAATGAGAGTTGGACTAAATGCGAAGAGGAAAAGAGATTGTTGCTTTAACCCTTTAAAATTTGATAAGAATCTAATTCTACTTATATATATATATATGTGTGTGTATATAATACTTGCACAGTTGCATACACCCATATAAATATATATATTTATTTATATTTCTGTTTTGAATCAATCAGAGTTGGACTAATTCCGAAAAGAAACAGAGATAATTGTTTTGATTTTTTTCAAAACTGATATATCTATGGTTGATTGCAAAGTGGAACTGAAGATTTTATGGCTTTGAAAATAATTCTAAGTCTCAACTGTTTTCAAAAATGCAAAATGCAATTCAATGAGGCCAAGCAATACATGCAAATAAAATTTTTGGGAGTTATTAAATGATAAAACCTAAATACCCTACCCAGTTCATATTAGTTACCTTAAAAGAGATTCCAATACCAGATTGGAAAATTTAGCTGAAAAGAGAGTTTTTATTTAGCTCATGGACATATAACATATCGGGTATGTGTCATAAATGATGATCAATTGCATGTGATGAATAATTTTCTGATATGATCTATTAGATTGGTAGCATATATGTTAAACTTAATATCTGTCTATATATATAGGTTTTTATTCTGGATGAATAGATGGATTTATCTTATTCTAATGTGTTGGTTTATTTATTGTGATAACAAATATATGGTTTCTTCATGAATCTTAAAGGAACTAAGATGGCTTGTTTGCAAGGAGCGGTTATTAGCCCTTGTATACGTGGAGAACAAACTCGAGTTAACATTTTTGCTGTTAATGCGCCTTCCTTGTCGAAGGCGATTAGTCTTAAAAGTGGATTCTTGGGATCAAAAGTGATCAACAGTGATGGGATGAACAATTCGTGTCATCAAATGCTTGTGCACAAATGGAGGACGGTGCAGTGTGCTTCTAGTTCATCGTCCAATAATAGCGGTTTTATGGCAGAAAATTTTGATGAAAATGATGAAGATTATATGAATGCAAGTATTATTGAAGCTGGTAAGTTAATTTTGATTACATAATTATTTATTTATTTCATTAGATTAGTTAGAATTGAATTCACATCTTTTGGCATATTTGGCTATGCTTTTCGAAATGCACATGCTAATAGTTCTTTCAATGAAAAAAATCCAACTATAAAAGCATGATTGTTATTTTTCTTTTTTAGCAACACAATAATGATAGTGCTAAATACAAATAAATCTAGCAAGGCTGATTTTTTTTTGTTGAACCAGTTGGACTTGTCCTTCAAGAGGAATAAATTAAAATAAAAATAAAAATTTAAGAGACCGATTGAACTAGCATTTGGAAATATAGTATAGCTGTAATTTACTTTCTAACAGAATATGGAAAACGAGAAACATCTTTCTGCATTCCCTTGAGATGAATGGTCATTGTAAAGCTTTTGAAAGTGGTTTTAGAAGTAAAATTTTCCCGCCCTATAATGAGTTTATTCATTTAAAAAAACGAGACAACAAAACGAAAGGGGACAGAATTTTTTTATTTTGGGTGCTGACCCTTGGAAGTTGCAAGGATTTTTTAAACCTGCGGGACTCATACTGTACAATGGGGCTGGATATATACTTGCAGTTTCAAAAATAATTCATGAATAAGTAGTGTACAGTGTACTACTAAGTACTAATTGATGTTTCCTCTCTTGTCTTGTGCCATATAGTTGACGTGAGAAATGGCCGACACGGTTTCGCGATTAAAATGAAAGATGGAAGCTATTTAAGATGTGTCCCTAACAACCCTGACGGTGGGCGTCTGCCTGATTACGATCCGCATCCTGCAATGGTCTTAAGGATGGAAGATGATATCGGTCTTCTTCTCCTGTCCATAATTGTCTGTATGTGCATAAGCCTTGATGCATGTTTTCTATTATAAACAGGATAGATGCTATATCTGAAGGTTCTTCTTTCTTTTAACTTTTCTCCTGTACTGAAGTTAGGGTTTCTTTTTTACTGCAGCGGATATGCAAAGCATGATGCTTATGTCTGCCTTGAGCTTTGTCAAACTTGTACGTTTTCCCTTACCGAAACTGATTAATCTGTCATATTTAATTTTGACTACTTTTTTTCATCTGAAAGTGTTTGTGCGTAAGATTTTGAATTGGGTGCTACTTTTCAGAATAGGCCCCCTATATATACAGTCATGCTACAGATGATTGTGAAGATGGGCTATGCTGTAAGTTCACGGTTGCTTCTATTAGCTTTCATTATTTGTGAATGTCATACACTTGCCTCTCTTTTTAGCTTTCCTTATATTGTGTTCCTTCCTTTTTCCAAGGTGAAACTTGTTCGTGTCACAAGTAGAGTACATGAGGCATATTGCGCCAAGGTGTGGCTTGTGAAGGTATACATCTATACACCTTGAATTTCCTTTAACTGGCTTCAAAGAGTTTGTGAGAAGTTTAAATCATAATTTCTACTTGACGTGATGGTGATTGTGATCTCAGGTGGGTAGTGAAACAGAGGGTCTCAGCTTAGATCTTCGAGCTTCAGATGCCATTAACGTTGCAGTAAGATCCAAGGTACCGTGGCACATATTTTGACTTGAACTTGTTTTGTCTGCGTATATATAGGGTTGTCCTTTTCTTTTTCAAATCTATCATTTTCAATCGTTTCAAACTCTATATCATGCAAAGTTCTATCATTTGCTATTATGCCAGGTTTCAGTGCCAGCATTATTTTGTGTAACCAAACCTACAATCTGTGGAAGTTATTAATTACCATTCCTTCTGGGAATCAAATATGTATAAAGGGCCTGATCTTTTTATATTGGTTGAGGAAACTTGAAATTTTTAGGACTGGAATCTACAATTATATATAATGAGTGTGTTAAACAATTAAACTATGGGCTTATATGAATCTCAACATGTAGATATGCAGCTATTGCCTGGCAGTTAAAAGAGTGGCGATTCTAATCTCCCTACACTTCATTCACTTTTTATGGCTTTGTGGTTTGAATTGATTGATTGGAGGATGAATTGTCCGAGTATGATTATCTAATTGCTTTGATTTGGAATTGATAGAGAAAATCTAGCTTGGTGGTTTATTCCTTGCGTCTAAGACAATGAACCCTCGTGGTACATTATGCTGATTTCCTTGTCAATCATATGGGCCCTAGAAAATGGCTGATTTTCACATCTTGGCTAGTGATAACAAGTTGGCTGCTCGGTCATGGCCTATCCTTGTGTGTGTAATAGGACTACCTTAGAAGTTTTGGACTTTTTCACCACTTGAAGTGGGTCTTAGAAAGGCCAATAATGGTTTGCAAAATCAGGAAGGTTTACCCCACCCAATGTTTTTCAGGTTCCAATACAAGTCAACAAGCATTTGGCAAATAGTGATGGAATGAGAGTCCTTGAATCTTCAGCGTCTCTGCAGTCCACTTTTTCAGAGGAATTTGTATTGACAGAGCTTGACAGGTACATTTTCAATCCTTATCAATTGTACATATTTGTATATGTTCTTTGATTGGGACAAGTCCTATGCACATATTGATGTTCGAATATTATGGGTAGAATATGTTCTAATATTATGGCTTTGGGATATGAATTTAAGGATTCACATATTGATTATAGTTTAAATTCTCTCTCTCTCTCTCTTGGTAAAAACTGGTTTTAATGTAAGATGTTATGGTTCTAGACCGAGTGACCAGCCTTGCGACGCGGCAACGGAGTTTAATCTTCTGCTAAACATGCTGGTTGCTGTTAATGAGGAACGCTACAAAGATGCTGGTATGCTCTTCTTCTTTTATCCTTCTTTCTTCTTTTGGTGTTTTGTGTGTGTGGGGTGGATGCGGGTTGTGGGGGAGGGTAATGGGAGGAAGGAATCTATTGTTACAACCAGAGGATAGATCACACCAACCTCCCTAAAGTGTTATGAAAGTACAAGGGTGCAAGGTAAACAAAAAATAAACTCATTTCTCTTGTCTGAGTTTGTTTGGTAAGGCTTAAACAGTTTGTGTATATGTGTGACCTATTTAATTATTATTATTCTTTTGAAAAAGTGGAGAATAGCAAAAGTTATCATCAGGAGTGAAACACAGTTCACCATCACTTCCTTATCTTCTCCACATCACTATCTCTACCGTTTTCAGTTTTATTTGTCTCTTGATGCTTGTTGTCCCTCTCCTTGCCTTGTATTCGCACATGGATTGGGTTGGCCCTATGGATTCTCTTTTTCCATTCTTTCCTAGTATACACAATGTCTCCTCTTAATTTTAAATATTTTTTAGTCATTTTTAATCACTTCATCCCACATTCGCTTTATCTGTCCTCTCTGTTCCTATACTTCTAACAAACAATTCTTCCCTTTTTTATAGATTCATCATTATGACCATACCACTTAAATCTGCATTCTCTAAACTCATCATTTAGTCTTGTGACGTTTATTTTGTCACCATCTTCTACTTTGTCAAATTTACATGCCATATATGCAATCTTAGTTTTGCTAATTACAAGGGCCCTTAATTCTAATGCCTCTTTCCATGTTTCTAAATTTTGTTGCTAAAGATTCCATGGATATGTTAATCTAAAAATATGCCATCCGCATTTATTTTTCTCCATCTTCTTGAATATCATTCATTTTTAATCTAGTATTATCTCTACTAGGTGTGCACTCAACACCAAATCTTGGTGTGATCCCACCTCTTTAGGAAAATCGCTAGTTTCCCCGTATTTAGTTAACTTTAATGTCTCCTCTTCATCCTTTATTTCCACGATATCACCATTCACCACCACCACCCCTATCTGTTCCTCAAACTCCAAAGCCCCCCAAACTTGTGATCATCATTCATACATCCTAACAAAACCTATGCTAGTAGGTCAATGACTTAGGATGGGAACCTGTTAACTTGTGATCATCATTCATACATCCTAATTTGCGTGTTCAATGCTGATTGAACAGCTAAAGCAAGTGACCACCGGGCTCGACCATTACTAAATAGTTTTGGAAAATAGTAATGTGTAGGAATCTGGTTGAGATATTCTAATATTCGCTATTGGTGTTGCCGTAATATAGGCTGAAAAGGATTTCCTATTTGTCTGAATTTTTAGGAACAGATACTTATGGAAACCAATTTTTTTACCCATTTTGATTATTCTTCAATGATGCTGGACCTGTCTGTTCTAATATTCAATGCTCTGATTATTCCATAGTCTAACTCTACCATGTATATTACAGCTGAATGGAGGGACAAACTGACTGAACTTCGCTCTAAGAAGAAGAAGTGGGCATAGCCAGGTATTACACTTCTCTCTTCTGATGCAAATCAAGCACTTGGCTAATTGGAGATCTCATTATAGTGTTCTCTCCCTTTTTATCTGATTAAAGAAAAATTACCCTTTCTAAGTTTTATTTTATTTTCCCCATTTTTGCTCGCAGATGTTTCAAGAGGATGAAACTTTGTATATGGAGACTATAGGGCGAATGTGAAGAGAAAATTTTCTTGGTGCATATTTTATTTCTTGCGTATAGTCCTTAGGCCAGCGTTTATGGTTAGATGCAACGGTTAAACTTAAGTAGTAGACACCATTTATGGTTCTTTAGTAATTCCAGTTATCCCCCAAAGAATTTCCCTTGGTCATTCCTTTTTGTTTGGCAAATGTGAATATTCCTTTTTAGGATTCCAGACAAAAAGACTTGATCTAAATCAGTAGTTAACTTTGTTGCCTTTCATAAGCTATAAAATTTTTAGCATAAATATTTCTCATTATATATCATATGCCTCTTAGTTTCATTTGATCTCTTTTTAGTGAATCGGTCTTTTCATATAAGATGGAGATTTGTTCTTGTTTCTTTTCTCATTGCATAATTTGCCCTTGTTCATCCATTTCTTGTGTTGTTCTTGGAATGAAATACTTTTGTTGGTCTTAAAACTGATTCCAATAATTTTATTAACGCTAGTGAATACTGTCGCATGTTAAAAGATTTCTTTGCCATTCTCAGTGTAGCCTATTCAATAATCATTAACTAGATTAAGTCGAAATGTGGATTACCATTGCTTCCTGAGTCGTTTTCCTTGAAAATGATCAAAACAGCTTCCATTCAACATCACATCATCTGTTAACAATGACATATTTCTTACATTTTTCCAAATCATTATTAATTCTGATCCGATCCGATCCGATCGCCACAAATTTCTTTTTTTATGTGGTCAAAGCTTCACATCATCTGTTAGCAATGAAGCAAATGCATTGATACATGCTCTGAATACTGCAGTGATACTGATAACCCACACCTACATATGAATATGACTGGTTTAGTTATGTATAGAATGGCAAAATCAATAGGTATTCATGACTAAATATATAAAGGGTATGCAAATGAATCTTGAAAAGGCAAAACCAGTCTGTGCATGTATGTAGGGTAATTTATTGGTTCTTTGTACTGTCCTGAAATTACCCACTTCATAGCTGTTGTACTGCTAAATATGCAGGTACAAATATACTAGTTTAGTTGCATCTTTAAAAAAGAGAAAAAAAATGAATATATATATTTGAATAGTTTGATAATATACCAACCACCCATGATTGTGTGAGAATTATGATTAAAAGAGTGATGCATGTGAGATTTGTGATGCATGCAAGAAGCTTCTTTTGTCGGCCATTGAAGACTTTATGCAAAAAGCTTCTCTTGGCAACTATTGAAGACTTTAAGTTTGGTAACCACCCACCCATCGAGTTGCCATTGAAGATTTTCCACCACCAACTCCTCCTTGCTCGTCTATAAATAGAGATATACATGTTGTATAGAAACTAAGCTCAATTCTGTGTATTAGAGAGCATTGTGAGGGTGGAGAGAAATACCGAAAGAAATATATTGAGTTACCCCTCCGTGGACGTACCCGTTTATTGGGGAACCATGTATAAATCATTGTGTCTATGTATTTGATTGCATTTAAGGTCCAACAATTGGTGTCAGAGCCATTTTTCAAAAACAGAACCGTTTCTTTCGACTCTATTTCGAACAAAACTAGGCAACAAACCCAAACACCAAATATACTGGAAGATTGCCCATCAAGTGAGGAACAATTTTCCGTTGAAATCAGGCCGAGAACACACTCCACACGCACCGCCAGAAGTTCGGCGCATCAAGGGGTCTCGGCGTCACGTGCTCACACTTCTTCTTCCTTCAGCACGCGTGAGGCCTACGCGCCTTCTGGTTTTTTCGGCGATTGTTTTTCGGCGTCGGCAACTTTTTCCGGCGATGACGTCATCATCTGACGTCACTGCCAGCACGTGCCACGTGTCACCAATCAGCACGTGTCACCAACCAGAGGCTGCCATGTGTCACCAATCAGGGCCTGCCACGTGTCACTCTCTCAGACTGCCACGTCATCACTTTTTATGAAATTTACAATTTTGTCCTTCTACACTATTTTGATCATTCCGAGCTCGTTTTAAGTCTGTTTTGAGTAAACGAAAGGTCAATCCTAGCTAAATCAACCGTTCCGGATTCAACGGTGGGCTTCGTTTTTTGAAATTAGTACTCTAATTTTGGAAAAACCCAGTTTGAAGTTTTATTGCTCCTAGTTGGTGAGTAAATTCATCAATTTTTTTATATTTGTTATTTCAAGTCATGAATGAAGTACATGATACCAAGCAATCAGAGGCCAAAAATACTGTTGGGAATACTGTTGGGACGAGCGGTTCTATGAGGAAAACCATGTTGTCAAATGCAAAGTTTGAGTTGGAGAAATTCGACGGCACCAATAACTTTGGCATGTGACAATGCGAAGTCTAAGATCTTTTGTTTCGAGATGGTTCCCAGATTGCCTTGGATGCTAAGCCCAATGATATCTCGGATGAAGACTGGACATTCGTCAATCGTCAAGCTTGCAGCACAATCCGATTGTGCTTAGCAAAAGATCAGAAGTATTTTGTGATGAAGGAAAATATGGCGGCAAATCTGTGGAAGAAACTGGAGGAAAAATTCATGACGAAAAGTCCAGAAAATCACCTTTATCTGAAGTCAAAGCTCTTTAGATTCTAGTATAAGAAAGGTATCCCTATGATCGAACACTCAAACAATTTCAACAAACTAATTGTAGATTTACATAATTTAGATGTTGAAATTCTTGATGAGGATATATCTTTGATTTTATTAAATTTCTTGCCTGAGAGCTATGATTATTTATCTACAACTTTAATGTACGGAAAAAATGAGGTTAAATACATAGATGTTGCTAACGCTTTGGTAAACAATGAGTATCGAAAGAATGATCAACATGATCACCGGGACAATATGTCAAAGGCATTGATTGTAGACAGATGCAGGTCGAATAACATATCAAAAGGAAAGGGGAGATAACAGTCCAAATCCAGATCACAACCAAACATATCTGAATCATCCAGAAGACGGCAATAGAAGGATGAGTGTTTTCAGTGTCACCAGAAAGGGCACTGGAAGAGAGACTGTCCAAACAATGACAAGTCACATTCCAATATTGCCCGAAAAGAAGGAAGACGAAGATGAATCAGCCTTTACTATTTCATCGTCAGACATTGATCAGTCTGATAGATGGATTCTTGATTCAGGTTGTTTTTATCATATGTGTCCGAATAGGAACTGGTTCTCTAGCTTTATGGAGCTGGATGGAGGAGTTGTGCTAATGGGCAACAACAACACCTGTCAGACCAAAGGGATCGGAACAATACGTCTAAAGATGCACGACAGTACAATCAGAAAACTCTCCGATGTCAGGTATATTCCAGACCTGAAGAAAAACCTCATTTCATTAGGGATTTTAGATTCCAGCGATTACAAGGTGACCATGGAAGGTGGAGTTCTGAAAGTAGTTCAAGGTGCATTCGTGGCAATGAGAGGTATTCTGAAGAAAAATCTGTATTACCTAGATGGGTATACAGTAACCAGAAGAGCAGCTATGGCGAGCAGTTCTGAAAACAAGTCGGCCGATCTTACCCGACTCTGGCACATGCATTTAGGGCATGTGGGTGAGAAGGCGTTGCAAGGCTTGGTGAGGCAAGACTAACTAAAAGGTGCCAAAACGGGCAAACTTGACTTTTGTGAGCACTGTGTACTAAGCAAATAGATGAGGGTCAAGTTCGGCACTGCTATTCATCGAATGAAGGAAACACTAGACTATGTTCACACAGATGTTTGGGGGGGCATCCAGAATCGCTTCATTGGGAGGTAAACATTGGTTTGTAACGTTTATTGATGAATTTTCTAGATATGTCTGGGTATATACTATGAAGCATAAATATGAAGTGCTAGATATCTTTCTTAAATGGAAGAAAATGATAGAGACCTAGAGGCAGGCAGGAAGCTCAAGAGGCTCAGATCAGACAACGGTGGCGAGTACAAATCAAATCTCTTCTTGGAAATCTGTCAGAATGAAAGGATAATTAGACACTTCACAGTGCCTAGAACGCCGTAACAAAATGGAGTAGCAGAAAGAATGAATCGCACTTTAGTGGAGAAATTATGATGTATGTTATCTCAATCAGAGCTGAGCAAGGCATTTCAGGCAGAGGCGTTGGCATACTCCACTCATATTGTCAACCGACTTCCTGCAACTGCACTAGATGGGAAAACTCCCAAGGAGGTATGGTCCGGATATTCAGTTTCTAATTATGATTCTTTTCATATATTTGGGTGTCCAACATACTTTCATATTGTGGAATCTAAACTGGATCCTAGAGCCAAGAAAACTCTCTTCATGGGACATAGTGAATGAGTTAAAGGATTCCGGTTGTGGTGCACTGAAACAAAGAAGATCATATGTAGCAGAGATGTTACTTTTGATGAGTCTGTCATGCTGAGACAGACAGCTCCAGCTAAAGAAGAAGTGAATCCAAATCTTCAGCAATAAGTGGAGTTTGAGAGTCACGAAGATATTGAGCCACCAATTGATAGTTCTGAAGATGATTATGATAATCAGGACAAGGACTCAGTTGAGGTTGAGACTCCATCTCCAGTACAGGTGATTAGTCAGCAACCAGACTCTATCGCCGCCAGCAGACCCAAAAGGGTCATTCAGAAGCCAACCCGACTTAATGACATGGTGTCATTTGCCCTTCCAGTGACAGAAGATGATGTCCCTAACACTTACAGAGAATCAGTGCACAGTACTGATCATAAGAAGTGGAAAGCAGCATTGGATGAAGAGATGAAGTCTCTACATCAAAATCAGACTTGGAAGCTAGTTCAACTTCCAAAGGGCAAGAAGGCTATTGGCTGTAAATGGGTTTATGCTAAAAAAGAAGGTGCTCCTAGTATAAATCAGATCAGATACAAAACCAAACCTATAACGAAAGGCTACGCTCAAAGGGAAGGAATCGACTACAACAAGGTATTTTCGCGTATTGTTAAACATTCCTCTATTCGGATACTTTTGGCTTTAGTAACACAGTTTGATCTCGAGTTAGCTCAACTTGATGTCAAAACTGCATTTCTCTATAACACTTTGAACGAAGAGATCTACATGTCTCAGCTAGATGGTTTCAAAGTTCAAGGTCGTGAGAACTAGGCATGTAAATTGAGCAAGTCACTGTATGACTTAAAACAGTCCCCGAGACAATGGTACAAAAGGTTTGACTACTTCATGAAGAAGCATAAGTATACTAGAAGTCATTTTGATCATTGTGTATACCTTCGAAAACTCCCAGATGGTACATTTGTATATTTGCTCTTATATGTAGATGATATGTTGATAGCATCTAAGAGCAAGGTGGAGATTGATAGACTGAAGGCTCAATTGAGCTCAGAGTTCGAGATGAAGGATCTTGGCGAAGCTAAGAAGATACTCGGATGGTGATCAAGCGGGACAAACAGAAAGACACATTGTGTTTAACTCAGGCGAAGTATTTGAAGAAAGTGCTTCAAACATTTGCCATTGATGGCAACACAAAATCAGTAAGCACATCGATGACCTCACACTTCAAGCTGAGTGCAAAGATGTCACCAACCACAAATGATCAGAAAAGGCAAATGGAGTATGTTCCATATGCAAATGCAGTTGGTGCCCTTATGTATGCAATGGTATGTGTCATACCCGACATTTCACATGTTAGTATGGTGAGTCGATACATGCACAATCCTGGTAAAGACCATTAGCAAGCAGTGAAGTGGATTCTACGGTACATTCATGGTACTGTAGATATCGGTTTAAAGTTTGAGAGAGAGAAGACAGTGGGTAAACATCTAGTTGGATATGTTGATTCCGACTATGCTGGAGATCTTGATAAAATAAGATCTACTACCGGTTATGTCTTCACTATGGCAGGCGGACTAGTATGCTGGAGGTCACCATTACAATCAACGATGGCTTTTTCTATTACAGAGACAGAGTATATGGCTGTAACCGAAGCTTTTAAGGAAGCTATTTGGCTTCAAGGGTTGACTACAGACTTGGGTGTTTTTCAAAAAACCGTGAAGGTTTTTTGTGATAGTCAGAGTGCCATTTATTTGGTAAAGAACCAGGTTCATCATAGTCGTACCAAGCATATTGATGTTAGGTTCCACTTTATTCGAGACATAGTAGATGACGGGAACATTCTACTACAAAAGATAGGGACTGCAGATAATCCTGTAGACATGCTTAATTACCAAAGTGGTTACAAGGATCAAGTTTCAACACTGTCTGAACTTGATCAATATCTCTCGGACTCAAAGCGCCTAAAGGCGCAATGGGGGTAGCTTCAATCAGAAGACTCAGACAGTAGACTCTTTCGTCAGGGTGGAGATTTGTGAGAATTATGACTAAAAGAGTGATGCATGCAATGATGCATGTGAGATTTGTGATGCATGCAAGAAGCTTCTCTTGGCAGCCATTGAAGACTTTAAGTTTGGTACCCACCCACCCACCGAGTTGTCATTGAAGACTTTCCACCACCAATTCCTCCTTGCTCGTCTATAAATAGAGCTATGCATGTTGTATAGAAACTAAGCTCAATTCTGTGTATTAGAGAGTATTGTGATGGTGGAGAGAAATACCGAAAGAAATATATTGAGCTACCCCTCCGTGGACGTACCCGTTTATTGGGGAACCATGTATAAATCAGTGTTTGTGTGTGTTTGATTGCATTTAAGGTCCAACAATTGTTTTTCATTTTTGCACTTTTTTGTACTCAAACTGACCACAAAATGAAATATATTTAGCATACTATGAGAAACAATTGAAATCTGAAATATACTCCACAATTCTGGATGGGAAACAATTATTGGATGGGAAACAGTTATGCAACAATTCTGCTAAACTGCTTAGCAGAGCTTTACATGACAACAGTTAATAAGACTTATATAAGGCTGCTCAGAATGTAACATCCATATATATATGATGGAGGAATTTCATACACAGAACTAGAGAGAAGAGATGGAGCATCTCCGATCACAGAATGTGGCAGGGATTGTAATGGTCTTCCACGACTGCATACCAACCGCTGCATTTCTGACATGTGCTCGGAAGAGAAGGAATGGCAATGGGGCCCTTTTTATCGTCTTTCTTCTCTTCCTTGGGAGGCCCTATGCTCATAATGTGGGCAGTTTTTCTGAACTTCCTCACCTTTTTAATGATTCTTACTGGATCAGCTTCGCCAATTACCGTCACGGTATTTTTCGATGGGTCGAGGACGATTGAATTTATTCCTTCAACTGTTGAAATTAGCTTCATCACTTTTTTCCTGCACTTGGAACAGAGTAGATCCACTGACACCACTGTTTTCTGTAACAACAAAACAAGAGACTGTAAGGTACTTGGAGTGAGCTGAAAAAGTACTGCAAAGTGTCAGAAGAATGGGCAGTCATAAAACACATGCATGAGCAGATAAATAAAAAAAGATAAATCAATATTCATAGACAATGAACTTGTATTGAACTATATATATATATATATATATATATATATATATATATATATGAGATATTGAGGACATCATGAAACAACCTTTGACATGGTTTGGATTGAGAATTAGAGTGCTTATATTGTGAGAAATGGGATGCAGGAAGTTGGTTTGGTTATCATAGATATAGAGAGAGTATTTATAAACTGCTATATATATATATATATATATATATATGACTCAATTTTGTGTGATTGTGTTATCAGATAATATTTGTATACCTATTTTAAGAGTAGTGTTATGTAACTTTGGTAATAAATGTACTGACAATGTTGGTTACTATAAATAAAAGTTAGTCAGAAGGTACTTGATTGAATCACCTAATACCTTACCTATGCATTTAAGGTATATAGAATTCACATCCACGAGTACTCCCCCTCTCTCTCGCAAGCACCTTACGTACACATAGTAAATTTAATTAGCTGTCTGAGCAAACGAGGATTTCGTACAGACATTCTGGCACAGCTAGCTCTAACAAAAGGACATTTTCTGGAAAATAGGTCTATATAAAGTTTATATATAACCTATTGTCCATGCCATTGTAAAGATTGACATTAAATTCGGTTTTTGTGGGAGTGCTCTTACAAGTAAATGGGGCCGACTTGAGCTACTTTTGGATGTCCTTTCTGAGGATATAAAGATATGTTTTACCTTTGATCCTGATGTGTGTTGAGATACCTTTTAATTCACTCCGACTCGAAGCGGTGTTCAGGCCGCCCACTTCTACCTTGTTGAAATTTGTTTTCATAATCTAGGAAGGAAGTTACAAGTTACAACAGGTCCAAAGGGCCGGGCCGAAACATGATAAATTATTTGTGTTTTGACTCTTAACTGATTTATTGTTTGCAATTGATCTTTTATTTCAACAAAATTCCTATTAAAAACTTTGATCTTGAGGGACTGACGGGATCTTACAACATATTTTAAGTCAGAGGTCATTACGGATGATACAAACACATTTTTACGTCATATATACCAAGTACAGTATATTATAAGTATATATATATATAGATGCTAACTACGAAGGTTTAATCATTAGTTTTACAACTACATTTCTTAGGCCAAAGGGGAATTAATCTACTTGTTTCAGTATCACATATATATATATGTATATCACTTTTACTGAACAAGGTTAATTCGAATTCCATCTGTATAAATAAACAAATGCATGGGCTTGGGATGGGGAGGTACTGAAGTAGTTGATATATCACCTATTGTCCATGCCATTGTAAAACACCGACTTTAAATTCGGTTTTTGTGGAAGCGATTCTTAACTAAATGGGGCCGACTCGACCTACTTTTGGACTCAAACTTCTAAAGATGTTTTTCTTTGATCCATCCTGATGTGTGTGCGCGCCCATGCGTGTGGGATTCTTTAATTTTAATTTATTCTATCAGAAACTTTGATCTTAGAGGGACTGACTTGATCGATCTTATAACATATTTTAAAAGAGGAATGATACGAACAAATTCTTACGACATATATACCAAGTATAGTATATTATAAGTATATATATATATATATATGCTAACTACGAAGGTTTAAACACTAGTTGTACAACTACATTTCTTAATTAGGCCAAAAGTGAATTAATCTAGCTACTTGTTTCAGTATCACATACATATATATATCACTTTTACCGAACAAAGTTAATTCGAATTCCAGCTGTATAAATAAACAAATGCATGTGGGCTTGGGATGGGAAGGTACTGAAGTAGTTGATATATCACTTTCCTAGAGCTAGAGCTAGAGGTGGAGGAAAGTTTGTTATGTCTCTTACTCCTCCTCTCCAATTATTACACAAATATATATATATATATATATATATATATATATGACTACATTATGCATCAAGGTCAAATTTTCGTTAGCACATATATCATTCAGTGCCATATGCATCTGATTGCGAGGAATATGTTATATATATGTCAATGAGTGTGTGTGCATAAAACTAATACTATAAAGCAGGGAAACAAAAGGAAGATATGTTTATCATTCGCTAATATAAAGATGAGTAAAACTCGTGTAAGTTCATATTTTGATCAAATTTGATCTTGATTTTTATTTTATTTTTTATAATTTTTTATTGAAAAGAAACTATTTGTAGGAAGGTAAATTTCTTTTTTTCTATTTTTACATTATTGGTGCCATTTTTTTAAAAAAAGATGCAATTTTTTCCCCTAACTTAGAAATTGATTTTATTTTTTTTGGAGAAAATTCCAGAATCAATTTCAAACTTTGCTTCTATTTAAAAATAAAAACTTGGAAACCCGGTTGTAGATAGTGAAAATCATAGGCCCAGGTCCATTTATTAGGCCCAAAATCAGTTAAGCCCATGTACAAGTAAATAAGTAATTAACCCACAATCCAATGTCCAAGTAGTATAATGGGCCCATCATCCCTTAGAGAATGGGTAATAACAACCCACTATCAAGAAGTAGTGGGAAGTTATTTATTAAGTGGATCATGACTCCATGTAATAAGGAGCATGACCCAATAAAATAGGAAAAACTTGTATGAGATTAAGGATATAAATACGGCCATTGGAGCCTAAATAAAAGATATCTTTGAGGTGAGTGAAAAATAGCACTTACATTTGGCGCCGTCTGTGGGAAACGTAATATTTTTCCACTTACAACAAATTTATTTTTTTTAAAAAAGAAATGGTGTCCACACGGTCAACAAACAATGAAATCAGGTTCGAAGAAGTCATGAGGAGGTTGGAGGCTGTGGAGCAGAGAAATGCGGCCCTCGAGCAGCAGAATGCTGAATTGCTCCATCGAGTGGCTCAGGGCCCTTTTCCTCTCCAAAATCCCAATCTAGCAGAGTGCGCAGATGAGCCAGAGCCCTTCAACTCTCATCACGAGCAAGACGCATTCGCCGTCCGAGGAGATAAAGTCCCGAGGGAAGAAGAAGAATCCTTTCACCCCATAACAGGGGGAATGCCAAGGATGCAGGTCCCGACTCAGAACGACCTGCACGAAATGGCTGCCAAAATCCAGAGAGAAGTGATGAAAGATTTGAAATTGCAGACCCCTGATGATCTGGCCATCCATGCGACAACGGATATGACTCAGTCTCCATTCACAGAAGAAATTGAAGCAGCGGAATTCCCGAAGAAGTTTGTACTGCCAACTTTTACACTATATGATGGTACAAAAGATCCACTTGATCACATCTACCAAGTGCAGACCAAAATGACTGTTTATGGGAGAAACCAAACACTCTTGTGCAAAGTCTTTTCAACCAGTTTGACGGAGGCACCACTTCTGTGGTTCAGGAAGCAGACTCCTGGATCCATCAGCAGTTGGAATGATCTCTGCAGACGCTTTATTGGTCAATACTTCAACAATCGGAGGCAGAGGAAAACGATATCAAGCCTTTTCACCATGACCCAGGAAAAAGGGGAGAGCCTCAAGAACTTCTTATCCAGATTCAACGTCGAAATGTCTTATATCGATGACTGCGATCAATTGTCAGCGGTAGAAGCATTCCGTATGGCGGTCATCCCTGGCACGAAATTCCACTCTTCACTAGTAAAACGACCCCCTGTCAACGTCGGTGAGCCCAACTCCAGAGCACAAGGGTATCTCAGAATAGAAGAGGAGGAAGCAGTCAGACACATAAGAGCCTCTCTGGTAACGGTGGAGTCAAAATCCAAAGAAAGGATGAAGGATCAGAGGCCTCAACGACCCGATCCACCTCGGCAAACCTCATCATCCAGAAATTTAGACAAGCGTCAACGGACAGAAGAAAGAACCACTCCGCTCAAAACCAGCCTTGGAAAGCTCTTCCAAGAAAACAAAAACAAAGGGATTTTAAGACCACCTCCACCGATCAGACAACCGATGGAGCTGAGGGACATGACCAAGCACTGTGCCTTCCACAGCGAGTATGGTCATCATACAAATGACTGCAGAAATCTCCGAAGACAGGTAGAGGCAATGATCGCCAAAGGAGAGCTTGCAGATTACATAATGAAGGATCAGCCGAGACCAGACAAACCACACAGGACACAACCAAACAACACTACATCAGGACAACCAGTTAGGGTTATCCACATGATCCAAAGAGGTGAAGAGGCGTTGGAGGCCGAAGGAAGCAGAAGGTCAAAGCTTAGAAATGCACACAAACTCAGGCGAGTCGGCGAAGTTTGCCAAACAACCCTCCTTCAAGGAGAATCAATGATCATGTTCTCAAAGGCCGATATGCAGAATATTCAGACGCCTCACGAAGATCCTTTGGTAATCACTCTTCTGGTAGCCAATTGTCTGATCAAACGCGTAATGATTGACCCAGGAAGCAGCACCAATATCATGACAAAATGGGCCTTCGACAAAATCGGCATCGATGTATCGCAGCTCCACCCGGCTCGGATTCCTCTGATCGGCTTTGACGGACGACACGTTGAGCCAATAGGCATAGTCCATTTGTCAGTATCAGCGGCACGCCGAACCCTGAGAGAAGCTTTCGTCGTGGTGGACGTCAAACCATCGTACAATCTACTGATGGGACGAGGGTGGATCCATCGGATGCAAGGTGTTCCTTCGACACTCCATCAGGTCATGCGTTGTCTTGACCCAAATGTAGTGGACGTGACAGATATTCCTGGAGACCAGGTAGCAGCGAATGAATGCTACTCAGTATCCATGAAGGACCTGAACCAGAAAAATAAACAAGTGTTGGAAGCGCCAGAAGAGTCCCTGTACAACGAGAAATAACAACTACAGTCAGACCCTTCCCCAGAGGGTCAGGAGACTCAGTCAACAACGGAACCCCTAGAAGAGGTGAAAGTTTGCCAGACGGATCACACTAGAGTCACATTCATCGGATCATACCTCCAGAAAGAAGAAAAGGACAGGCTGATTCATTTCCTTCAACTAAACTCAGACGTGTTCGCCTGGTCTCATCTCGACATGCCGGGCATTGATCCTTTGGTCGCTCAGCATAACCTAAATGTTGATCCAAATATCAGACCGGTAAGGCAGAAACAGAGGAGGTTCGGGATAGAAAGGAACCAGATCATATCCGAGGAAGTGGGAAAGCTGCTAGAAGCTGGATTCATAAGGGAAGTGAAGTACCCATCATGGTTGTCAAACGTGGTGGTAGTCAGAAAGAAGAACAGGAAATGGAGAGTCTGCGTGGACTTCACAAACTTAAACAAAGCTCGCCCGAAGGATTGCTTCCCCCTGCCGAAAATTGATCAGATGGTAGATGCCACCTCGGGATATGAAAGACTCTCTTTTCTTGATGCGTACTCCGGATACAATCAGATCCCGATGAGTCAGGCTGATGAGGAGAAAACAACCTTCATTACCGAAGAAGGTACGTACTGCTACCGAGTAATGCCTTTCGGACTTAAAAATGCAGGTGCCACCTATCAAAGGCTTGTTAGAAGGATATTCAAAAGTCAGATGGGAAAAACGGTTGAGGCCTACATAGATGACACGGTGGTAAAAAGCAGGAGGAAAGGCGACCACCTCAAGCACCTGGAAGAAGTGTTCGATGCACTCCGAAGGTACGGGATGAAGCTCAATCCAGCCAAGTGTTCTTTCGGAGTCTCATCCGGACAGTTCCTCGGACATATAGTCAACCGAAGAGGAATCAAAGCCAGCCCATCTCAAGTCAAGACTCTGATAAGCTGCGAAGAGCCAAAAACGCAAAAGGAGGTCCAGATTCTAACAGGAAGGGTAGCCGCACTGAACAGGTTCGTATCCCGACTGACAGACCGATGCAGACCATTTTTTCAGGCAATTAAAGGCGGAAAAGGCAACATATGGGGGCCAGAGCAGGCAGAGGCCCTCCAGAAATTGAAGCAGTATCTCCAAAATCCACCGATCCTCGCCTCACCAAATCCAGGAGAACCATTGCATTTGTACCTTGCCATATCAGCAACCTCAACCAGCGCAACACTCGTAAAAGATGACAAAAAGTGCCAGAAACCAGTCTTCTTCAGCAGCAAGTCCCTATCTGATGCGGAAACCAGATACACTATGGCGGAGCGAGCTGTTCTTTCTCTAATCAACGCAAAGAGACGACTGAGGCACTATTTTGAAACTCATCCAATCGTGGTGCCAACCACCATGCCGATGAGATCCATCATGTCCAAACCCGATATGACGGGAAGAATAACCAGATGGGCGTTGGAACTCGGGACATTTTTCATCACATATGTGCCACGAACAGCTATCAAAGGTCAAGCCTTAGCTGATTTTCTCCTAGAGGCAGAGCCAGAATCAATCCTCCAAGATCCAGACGAACCCGAATGGACGCTCTATGTAGACGGATCAGTTGGTTCAGCTGGTTCGGGAATTGGGCTCGAAATTATAACACCAGATGGGACCCGAATCCAGCAGTCAGTGCGCCTGGAGTTTCCCGCCACCAATAACGAAGCTGAGTACGAGGCACTCCTAGCTGGGCTGCGACTAGCTCAGAG
This sequence comes from Cornus suecica, assembly GCA_963922005.1. NCBI lineage: Eukaryota > Viridiplantae > Streptophyta > Magnoliopsida > Cornales > Cornaceae > Cornus > Cornus suecica. The sequence goes on from OY998240.1 coordinate 88,506,229, forward strand.
CCTCTGTATTAAGAAGCTCCGTATTTTCAGTGACTCACAGCTGGTGGTAAAACAAGTTCAAGACAAGTACGACGCAACAGAAAAGCTGCAGCCCTATAAGAAGCTGGCTCAGATGGAGCTAGACAGACTGGAGCAGTATTCCCTCAGTCAGATCCCCAGGGAGGAAAATGAAAATGCGGATCGATTGGCCAACATGGCTTCAGTCAATGATCAAGACCTGACTAGGGTCGCCCCAATCGACTATCTTGATGTCCCGAGCATCCACCATTCAGATGTAGTGTGCGCAATACCTTGGGAGCCGAGCTGGATAGACCCCATAGCAGAATACCTCAGGAATGGTACACTTCCTGATGATAAAGCAGAGGCTCGGAAATTCACATGAAGTCGGCCAGATATGCCTTGCTACACGGCCAGCTATATAGAAGATCTTTTGGGGGACCCTACCTTCGATGCCTCACACCTTCAGAGGCATCGACCATAATGAAGGAAATCCATGAAGGGTCATGCGGAAATCACTCAGGGGGACGAGCTTTGGCCCATAAAGTACTAAGCCAAGGATATTTTTGGCCTTATCTTTCCCATGATACTGAAGCCTTTGTCAGAAGATGCAGAAAGTGTCAGTTCCATGGGGATTTCATCCATCCGCCACCAGAACTGCTTAACCCCATATTCAGCCCGCACCCATTTGCGCAATGGGGGATTGATGCAGTTGGACCACTTCCCATGACTCTCAGATCAGTAAATCAAGCACTAATAGCAACTGATTATTTCACAAAGTGGGTCGAGGCAGAATCTTACTCCACCATCACTCACAGGCACGTAATCAAATTCATATGGACCAATATCATCTGTAGGTTCAGAGTGCCGAGGGTGATAGTGATCGACAACGGATTAAATCTGGATAATCAGTGGACCAGACAATTCTGTAACGAACATGGGATCCAGTTGAGAACCTCATCGGTCGCATACCCTCAAGGAAACGGACAGGCCGAAAGATCCAACAGAACCATATTGAATACCCTGAAGAAGAAGCTAGAAGAGCATAAGGGAGTGTGGCCAGACAAGCTTCCAGAGGTATTATGGTCTTACAGGACAACATCAAGAATCCCTACAGGAGAAACACCATTCTCAATGGCGTATGGGACAGAAGCAGTCATTCCAACAGAGCAAATAGTGGCAACAGCCAGAACAGAGCTGTATCAGGAAGAACTGAACGACCAACAGCTAGTTGATGGACTTCCCATTTGCGCAATGGGGGATTGATGCAGTTGGACCACTTCCCATGGCTCTCAGATCAGTAAATCAAGTACTGATAACAACTGATTATTTCACAAAGTGGGTCGAGGCAGAATCTTACTCCACCATCACTCACAGGCACGTAATCAAATTCATATGGACCAATATCATCTGTAGGTTCGGAGTGCCGAGGGTGATAGTGATCGACAACGGATTAAATCTGGATAATCAGTGGACCAGACAATTCTGTAACGAACATGGGATCCAGTTGAGAACCTCATCGGTCGCATACCCTCAAGGAAACGGCCAGGCCGAAAGATCCAACAGAACCATATTGAATACCCTGAAGAAGAAGCTAGAAGAGCATAAGGGAGTGTGGCCAGACAAGCTTCCAGAGGTATTATGGTCTTACAGGACAACATCAAGAATCCCTACAGGAGAAACACCATTCTCAATGGCGTATGGGACAGAAGCAGTCATTCCAACAGAGCAAATAGTGCCAACAGCCAGAACAGAGCTGTATCAGGAAGAACTGAACGACCAACAGCTAGTTGATGGACTTCCCATTTGCGCAATAGGGGATTGATGCAGTTGGACCACTTCCCATGGCTCTCAGATCAGTAAATCAAGCACTGATAGCAACTGATTATTTCACAAAGTGGGTCGAGGCAGAATCTTACTCCACCATCACTCACAGGCACGTAATCAAATTCATATGGACCAATATCATCTGTAGGTTCGGAGTGCCGAGGGTGATAGTGATCGACAACGAATTAAATCTGGATAATCAGTGGACCAGACAATTCTGTAACGAACATGGGATCCAGTTGAGAACCTCATCGGTCGCATACCCTCAAGGAAACGGCCAGGCCGAAAGATCCAACAGAACCATATTGAATACCCTGAAGAAGAAGCTAGAAGAGCATAAGAGAGTGTGGCCAGACAAGCTTCCAGAGGTATTATGGTCTTACAGAACAACAACAAGAATCCCTACAGGAGAAACACCATTCTCAATGGCGTATGGGACAAAAACAGTCATTCCAACAGAGCAAATAGTGCCAACAGCCAGAACAGAGCTGTATCAGGAAGAACTGAACAACCAACAGCTAGTTGATGGACTCGATCTGCTCGAAGAAAAACGAGAACAAGCTGTCATCAGGCTAGCAGCCTACCACCAGAGGGTCAGGAACACCTTCAACAAAAAAGTCAAAAGACGAGAATTCCAGGTGGGCGATATGGTATTACGAAAGAAGATCGGGCTAATTGGAAAGCTCAGGGAAAAATGGGAAGGACCATACACAGTCACAGAGGTCATAGGACGTGGGGCTTACCGCCTCATGAATAATGACGGCAATATGGTACCCAATTCACTGAATGCCTCACGACTGAAGATGTACTATCCTTGATATTTATTTCGTTTTCAGAATAATTAAACAGAGGCATCTGAGCCTAGCTTTATTGATATCTTTTAAAAAAAAAAATTCCATGTTTGTTATCCTGAATCAGTCAGATGTTGTTATCTTTGTAATTTCTCGATTATAATAAAATATGGTCATCCTTCTTGCAATCAAATATAATGAAATTAAAATATTTCCTAAGTGGTGAAATGACAGAGGCTTATAAAGCCTGATTCACTCTCCCAGAGGAATGAAATTAAAATATTTCCTAAGTAGTGAAATGATAGAGGCTCATAAGCCTGATTCACTCTTTCAGAGGAATAAGACTAAAGGTAATTCCTGAGTAATGAGATGACAGAGGCTTATAAGCCTGATTCACTCTCCCAGAGGAATGAAATTAAAATATTTCATAAGTAGTGAAATGACAGAGGCTCGTAAGCCTGATTCACTCTTTCAGAGGAATAAGACTAAAGGTAATTCCTGAGTAATGAGATGACAGAGGCTTATAAGCCTGATTCACTCTCCCAGAGGAATGAAATTAAAATATTTCCTAAGTAGTGAAATGACAGAGGCTCATAAGCCTGATTCACTCTTTCAGAGGAATAAGACTAAAGGTAATTCCTGAGTAATGAGATGACAGAGGCTTATAAGCCTGATTCACTCTCCCAGAGGAATGGAATTAAAATATTTCCCAGTAGTGAAATGACAGAGACTTATAAGCCCAATTCACACTTACACAGGAGAAAATATTAAAGTAGAGACTAGTCAGCTTGATTCACATCAACAGAAGTAAATAAAAATATCCATTGAAAAGCAGAAATCGCTGTCTTATATTACAAAATTGCCCGAAGGACATATTACAAATTACAGCGTTGCAAAATAAAAGAGCCTAAGCTAACTTGGACCACTAAAGTCTTTCCCTAAGGAATCGACATGTGTGGTCGGAGGGAAAAACTCTATTGAGGGATTGAGATGGAAGGCAGGAAGATACCCTTTAAGGAACTCAGCAAAAAGATTCTGAGCATAGCTAGGTTCGGGGCTGGCACATGGTGGCTGCACCCCTAACTTCCTATCCATGGCATAAGGATCTTTGATCTTCCTCCTTGCCGGGTCCTTCTCTCCAGCAATGAAGCCCTTCCTCCAAAATTCACCAGCCACTATATTATTCATCCTTGAATAATGTTGATGCATGTCAAGCCCTCATTTCTTGCACATTTCCAGGGCAGATTGGGAGATTCCGAACTGGTGTTGAAAAGCCTCATGATATGATGCTAGCTTCTCATTTTCACTGGATAGCTTAGCATTCAGCTCTTGTGATTGATCCAGTTCTTCCTCCAGTTGAGCAACCCTAGAAGGGAGGTCCCCTAGCTGGGCTTTCAGCTCCTTCTCCCGATCGTCCCTCTCAGCTAAGTCTGCCTTCAAAAGTTCCAGCTCCTTCACACCTTCCTCGTGGGCGAGGCATAAGGCATTGACACTGAAGAGAGCCTAAAAAGGAAGATGCAAGGCAAAATGGTTCAGCAATATAAGCAAAAGCAGGAATAAAACATGTGATCAAGCAAAGACATACCATCAACAACAACCCCGGAGTTTTACGCACAATGCGGTCAGGGTCAGCATCTCTCTGCGCCTCAAGCTCCTCCGGCGTCCAGAGTCCCTGCGCCCGAGTTATCATGGCAGACATGGATGTGAGGCTGGAGGTGGACTGGTCAGAAGAAGTAGAACTCTTCTCCCCCTTGTGCTTCATTTTCTTACTGGGTCTTTCTTCCCCCACCGGTTTGGTTCGGACGGAAGAGGGTTGAAGCAACTCAGGGATAGTGGTCTGCACAAGTGCAGACCCAAAAGCATCGCTCACCGGGCCGACAGTCGCAGCTTGAGGATTAGAATCCAGAGGCACTTGCCCTTGACCAATTGAAGGAGCAGCCATCTCCTCCATGTCATCATCATCATCCTCAATCACTGGTCTGATCGGATCCATTATGATCTTGTACTCGGCTCCTAACCTGGATATACCCTGCAAATTGGCAGGAGTAAGCAGGTCAGTGCATGACATACGGTCCGACCAGACCTTGGACTTTAATAAAGAAATACGGGCTTCTACATCCTGAGCCACTATATCTGTATCCATATAACCTAAAGACTTATAAACAAAATCCGCCCTGAGCTGATCACACCCGGAACAGAGGCAAGATTCTTTATGGATAAATGAAAAAGGAAGAAGGACTAGATGTTTGAAAACACTAGGGATCGGCCATCTCCTAGAATAGGGGTAAAACCAAGCCCCTTTTACCAAAACCATCTTCTCCTTCCAGTACTTCTCTGTTTTCTCGGTCCCATGACAGATCGCCCGACCCTTGAATGGGTAGAAGTTGTACCTCCCCTCACAATCTTTCAGACCCACAATTTTGTAGCTAAGCAGAAGATCTGTCATACCCAAGGATAGCTTTTTCTCTCTGTTAATCAGGATTAACATGGAAACTATCCTGAAGAAGTTTGGATTGACTTGCAGAGGGGTTTTTCCTAGGGTGAAGAAAATAAAATGAAAAAGAGGATGAAGAGGAAATCGAAGCATCTTTATCTGAAGGGCCGACAACAGCACCTCATCCGGACCCACTCCGTCGCCCAATCTAAAGTCAAAAGAAGGATCATACTCCATCAAGATCACCTCTTTTGGGATCTTACAGTCCCTCCTCAGACTTTTAAGGTTCACAAATTTTCTTTTACGAGCTTCAAGTGGTTCTGCCACGAAAGGGGCTGATTCAGTAGAGGGTCCAACGGGAACGCCTCCAGGGGCATCGGTCCCTACCGGGTTGGATATGACAGAAGTCCCAACAAGAACAGTATCAGCGACATCTGCCTGATTATTTACCTCCGAAACAGTTGCTCCCAAGCTAGATAGGTCCCGACGACTATGTATGGGCAAAGAAGGAGGAGGAGATGATGAAGAAGATGGATTTGTAGAAGGGGGGCTGGGAACCTCAGATCCCCCATATTCTTGAGGAATCATCCCCTCGGTGGATCTTGTGGCACTACTATCAGACATGATGAAAATGACAACTTACACAGAGAACCGGCGAGAAGAAGGAAGAACCTCCGGCAACCAAAGTACAATCGGCGGTCAAAGTTCGAACACTGCTAAAGATTGCTTACAAGATTTGAAAATGATAAAGAATGAAAATGAGGCCACACAAGGATTTATATACGCACGACATACCAACAGACATCATTAAAAGGCTGAAGAGGTGCGCCGATTCCCAATGCCTCAAATACAGTGAACCGGCAGCCGCCACTATAAAGTTTGAAATCATACGTCTCTTCATAATAATGACGCTGACGTCATCAAAAACGACTGTCATCAATCGATTCAGTTGAATTCGGGCCAGGCCCACGAACCGTATGCCAGACCCGAATGGGGCTAGTGTAGATAGTGAAAATCATAGGCCCAGGTCCATTTATTAGGCCCAAGATCAGTTAAGCCCATGTACAAGTAAATAAGTAATTAGCCCACAATCCAATGTCCAAGTAGTATAATGGGCCCATCATCCCTTAGAGAATGGGTAATAACAACCCACTATCAAGAAGTAGTGGGAAGTTATTTATTAAGTGGATCATGACTCCATGTAATAAGGATCATGACCCAATAAAATAGGAAAAACTTGTATGAGATTAAGGATATAAATACGACCATTGGAGCCTAAATAAAAGATATATTTGAGGTGAGTGAAAAATAACACTTACACCGGTCAATTTGGGTTGATCCAACCCCAATCGAATATATCGGGTTGGGCCTAGCCCGGTTTGAAATCCCGGCTAGGTTCGTCTTTACTCAGGTTTGTGCCGGGTTCAGGTTGGGCCTATACACAGGCCATTCCAGCTTATATGAAAGACTATTAATGCATGCATGACCATTGCGGCCCAAACCGTCTTGAGCCAATCTTCAGGGTAAAATAAGCTCCCCAACTAGCTAAATGTAACTACATAAAAAAGTTAATTAAGCAATAATACAAATTTTTTGTTGTTTGTATTCTATGATATTCCCTCCGTCCCGTAATAATTGTTCAATTTGGACTTTTTAACATTTTATTGATGTAGGTTGACTAGTGTGCAATTTCCAATTTTACCCTTAATGATATAGTATTATGGTGAGGTCCAGTATTTATTTAAAGTTTCTGGAAGAATGGTAGTTGAGGAAAGTGGGATGTTAAATTGCATTGGAATTCGAACTGGACAAGTAAAGTTACAATAGTGGACAACTAATATGGGACAAAGGTAGTATATGATACTATATGGTGTCAAAAAAAAAAAAATCTAATGCTAACAAATAAGAACTTAAAAAAAAAAGGACAAAGGAAGATGGTGTTCGGTAGGAGGTACTTTCCCCACTGCTTTCTTTTTCTTAATCTTTTTATTGTTGCTAAATTTTAAAAAATTATATTCTTAATCTTATTTTATTGATTTTTTTTTCATAGTGGATTTAGATGAAATGAGGGTATTAGATTTAGCACCACACCACTTAATTGTTTAGGGTGCGTTTGGATAGATGGTTTTTGTCCATTGTTTTTGTTTTTTGTTCCCCAACTAAGAAAAAAAACTTGTTTGGTAAGTGAAAGCCCCAATTCCATTTCCATGCACAGTAAAAAAATATCACTCTCATTTGATTCGAAAATGAGAACATCAAAATGACGTTCTTTCAATTTTTTGCACTGTAGTTGGTCTAAAGCAAAAACCGTGTCTTAAGAATCATTTCCCAAAAATAGAAAACTCCTCTCGAAAATTCTTATCTCTTCTCTCATCGCCTCTTTCTCCATGAACTCATCGATTTCCAGGAAGCTCTCGCCTCTCCACAAACCCTAGCTCGATTCCACTCGTCGCCTCTCTCCATGAATCGAAGTCCATTCCACTCATCTACGCTCCATAAAGGAGCGATTCCACTTGTCTGCTCGTACAAGTAAAGGAACCCTCACTCTCCAGACTTGCCTTCGCTCTACGACAAACGTTCAAGGTTCGATCTCTCTCTGCAATTTCTCAATTTGCTCTATTTACTGTGCTGGATTTCGAATTTGGGTGGAAATATATATGTATATGTGTATATATGTATAGCTATGTGATAAATCTATTCTTCAAAGCTCATTTGTGTAGTTTCAATTTTGGGTTCGAATTTAGTGTTTTCTTGTTAAAACATTAGGGATTTTCTGAATTGAAATTAGGGCTTTTCGGGTTTAAGGTACAATTTTGGGCTTGATATTAGGCTTCTCTTGTTGAAACATTAGGGATTAATCTAGATTCTGATTGTTAAAAGAAAGTAAGGAGGAAGAAGAAAACATTCAAACATCTCCGTCCACTTCTGTACTTTTAGTTATTGATATTGAAGTTGTTTTGTCCTAGATCTCTTTGACGAGAGAAATGTCTGTTGTTGGTTTGTAAAGTATTTGCAAATTAATCATTTAGATTTATGTATTTTTATTTATCATTGTTACCATCTGGGCTATATAAAAAAGAGTTAGAATCTTTTGAGCCCATAATATTACTATTATTATTATTATTATTATTAGGGTAAATTGCTTAAAACCCCCCTCAAGTTTACTCTCTTTCCCTACTGTACCCCCTCAATTATGAAATGAGCTTAGAACCCCCTAAAATTTCATAAAAAGTTGCACCATGGGCTTGCCCTCAATTATTTTTACCCTTTTACCCTCCAAACTTTTTGTATTTCCACCTTACCTTTAATCCTATCCTTACTATTATATTTCTTAATTCTTTAAATTACAAAAATATTATTTCTTATAGTTAGAATATTAATTATGCCATTTACCTTTTTATGTATTAGACTAAATATACTCTCAAATGTTAAATTTTTTTTTTGTAAGTTTTAATTATTTTATTTGTAAATCAATTAACTTGTTATTAAATTTTAGTTTGATTTAAATCATAAAACTCAAACCTAATTAATATATTCGTAAATAAATCACAATTTATGAATATATTTTTATGAAAAGAAAGTTTCATTTGGCAAAAAAAATAATTAATTAGGATAATGAGTTTTATGATTTAAATCAAATTAAGTTTTATTGGAAAATGATATATATTTTGGAATATATATATATAATTCGTCAAAAATAATTTTTTTGAGAAAAATATATATTATTTTCCAAAATATGATTTTTTCCCTAAAATAATATAATTTTTTTCCGAAATATTTTTTTTATATATTTTAGAAAATAATGTATATTTTTCAGAAAAAATTCATATTTTTTAAAACAATTTGAAAAATATATACTTTTGACGAATCATATATATATATATATATATATATATATATATATATATATATTCCGAAATATATATCATTTTCCAATATATATATATATATTCCAAAATATACATATTTTTTTGAAGGTTTGATTTAACTGAACCCTCTTATACTATTGATGGTAGTTTAGGTATTATGACTCAAAATCATATTTTGGAACATAATATATATTTTTCTCAAAAAAATTATTTTTCGGAAAAAAATCATATTTTTGAAAATAATATATATTTTTCTCAATAAATGCAGAAAAGTTACACAATAGATATTTGGTTAAAACTTTGGGATCCTTTCTCATTAATCAAAGTCCTCTATTTATACAAGTTTGTGATAAATGGGTCAAGCCCATGTACCCAGGTTTATCAACCCCTTAAATCAAGGGATTTGATTAACCCTAATCTTATTTGGACTCTTCATACTATAATTGGATTACTTTTTGCCTTGTGGACCACACTTTAGCTTCTAGAAATTTCCATGGGCCCATTGTTGTTTTTTCGGCCTGCTTGTCTTCAGCCTATCCGCCTTCCGGCCCATCGGTCCCTGGCCCATCCGTCGTTGGCCCATCAGTCCAGTGGCCCATCTATAATTGGGCCAAATATTTCAACCATTACACAGGCCCCTGAGGTTATGGGCTTGACATTCTTTCTAAAGCCCATGACCTAATAAATGTAAATACCTATGTATATATACACTAATAGCTTTTATGGGAAATGAAGATGATGAGTTGTCATGTCATTATTGTCTACTTAATGATATGCCAAAACGTGAGGCCATTTCTCCCTTAAATCTCGCACCATGACGGCTTTGGCGTGCCTTTCGGACTTCGTGCAGCCTTTTTGGCTTCCTTCTCTCCTTCTATAAAAACCTCCTTATTCTTCACTTCTCATCACATTTCATACTTTGTAACTCTATATTCTTGTCTCTGCCTTCTTTAGTTCTTCATTACTGGGATTCGTTTCTTTGTCATTGCCGCCGTTCATTCCGTCGCTCATCTCAGATACCATAGAAACCTGCTGTTACTCAGAGCTTTTGTAACTATTCCTTCGTCAATTAAGTAAGTCGATCGGTCTTTCTTCTTTCTTTAATTTATCACCTTTACCCCCTTCTGTCTCTTCTACATTTCTTAACATTATGTCCGATAGTGACGATACCCGGTCGGTAGAGGAAGTAGTTTTACCTTCTGCCTCAGGTACCGATTCTACTAGCAGTGACACTCCCCAGCCTGTTTCTAAAGGAACCAGAAAGACCACTCTCGAAAGTACTAACCTTCCGGGTTCCTCAGCGACCGGTCCTGCGAAATCCAAACCTTCTGAACCTTTCGTAGTGGCCCCACTTAAGAGGACCCGACCTGAAGTGGACGTCAAACACCTTCGGGCTGAGACCCATGTTCCCCAGGACGTTGATGTGTCCCCCTATCCTGGTTACCTAGACTTTACCCAGAGCCAGGGCCTAGCCCCCGGTAGCATTCTGCTGTCGGCATCTCATCTTAGGGTTCTAATGTTTCCTCTTCATCCCTTTTTTCACTATGTATTTTTCATGCTTGGGTTGCACCCTCTTCAACTGAACCCGAACAGCATTAGGATCATATCCATGCTACTGTTGTACAATAGGGATATGGATCTGAACTTAGGGCTGGCCAACCTCCTCCTTTGTTATTTTTTCCAAAATGCCAGAGAGAGTAGAGGTAGATACAACCTTTTCCCCTTTCACGGCCGCAACATCTGTACCGATACTGAAAAATCGGACAAGGGATGGAAGGAACGAATGGTAGTAGTGAGTGGCAATTGGTCATACCCTTTTTCTCGTATTTTCCCGATCCCCAATAAGTTCGGTCCCATTCGCCTGCCTGTCTACCGCCCCCTTCATAAGGCTTCTTGCCTCTGTGACCATTGTGACCTTCACCGGGGGAACTATGCCTTCAAATTTCTAGGTTACGAGGACAAGGATCTTCCCCTTACCTTTATAAAACAACGGATAGGTCTCTTGAAAACCCATGTTTGGGGCAAGACCCGATCGGCTACTGACCTGCTGACCATGGACAATCTTGAATCGATCTCTAACTTGGGCGTTGGTGTTGACAGGATGGACCTGCCTGACAAACCTATGTCCGCCAGAATCCCTCAAGTTCCCGAAGGGATTACGCTTGTTGATGCTGTGCCGTTGTCAACAACACCGCCTTCGACTTCGGTGCCTCCTCCTGTTCGGAGTCCGCCAGCACCACTAGCGCAGAACCCATCGGTTCCTCCTCCGCCTCCTGTCAATGCTCCGACTGTGAGGACCCGATCCAGTACAACTGGTGGAGTGGGTACTAAAAGGGCCAGGGCACAAGCCGAGAATGTTTCTTCAAGCAAGGCTCCTGCCGCCCCTGAATCATCCCAAGCTCTGATCCCTTGGGAGCCTAAGTTTCTGCTGCCAGATGGAACTCCAGTCTGTGCTGATCAAATCACCTTTAACCATCCGGAAGCTCTTCGGGCTATGGCCAAAGGGATCTGGACACCAGCTGATAGGGCGACTCAGTCAAAAATCACCAGGACTGATCTGGCTAAGAAAACTTCGATAATGGTTATGGAGGTAAAAGACTTTAATCATCAGTTTGTGTTTTCTATTCCGTTTGTTGACCGCTATTCGTGTAATAATCCAATTTTTATTGTGCAGCTTCTCTACGGCGTTCAGGCCTACAACAGCCTCCTTGAGGCTGATGTCAGAGAGATGGCCGGTATGAAGGCCCAAATAAAGCAGAATGAGATCCACCAGGTTTCTCTAGTCAAGGAGGCGGATGGTTTGCGCCAGACCGTTTCTGAACAGAAGACTCTTCTGGAAACCGGTGAGGCGGAAAAGCAAACCCTGATTGCCGAAAAGCTGGTTCTGGCTGCCGAGCTGGAAAAAGCGAAAGAGGTTGCTAGGCAGATGGCAGCTGAAAAAGCTGAATCTGATAAACTCTTGGCAGAATCAGAAAGGCTTCTTTCCCTGGAGCGGGAAAAGGTAGAGATGTGCCGTCTGGGAGGGCTTGACATGTTCAAAAGATACAGTGTCATCTGTGACCTCCGAGCGGTCAGGGCCTGGAGGTGTAGGCATGAAATGGAGCATATCCCTCTGGAATCCCGGGAATTCAAGACCGCAGAGGCATTCGATGCCCATATGGGAATACCCTTTCCTTATGAAAACCCTCCTGCCTCTAAGAACGAGGAACGCTTTGCTGCCCTCCTGAAGGGGAAAGAATACCATCCTCCCGAAAAGTAGCCAGGGCAATTTTGTATGTTTTTGTTTCCCCCAATGGGCTAATTTCTTGTAACTCCCTCCACTTTTAATGAACAAGAACTTTTATCCCTTTTTTCCAGTAATTATTCGTCCTTTGTGTGGGTTTTTATCGTTTCGTACTTAGCTTTTATGAAGCAACCGAGTCTTCGGACATATGGCTCCTGAATCTATTTATTATTTATTCTAAATTCACACATTTAGTGTGAATTTCATCATCTTGTTAGTTCAAATCAGGTTTGAACTCAAACACTTAGGAAATTTTTAGCAAATTGTGAAGCCTTCGGGCATTTGGCCCCTGAGGCTTGGTTTCATCCTCTGGTTTGTTCAAATCAGGTTTGAACTCAAACACTTAGGAAATTTTAGCAAATTGTGAAGCCTTCGGGCATTTGGCCCCTGAGGCTTGGTTTCATCCTCTGGTTTGTTCAAATCAGGTTTGAACCCAAACACTTAGGAAATTTTAGCAAATTGTGAAGCCTTCGGGCATTTGGCCCCTGAGGCTTGGTTTCATCCTCTGGTTTGTTCAAATCAGGTTTGAACCCAAACACTTAGGAAATTTTAGCAAATTGTGAAGCCTTCGGGCATTTGGCCCCTGAGGCTTGGTTTCATCCTCTGGTTTGTTCAAATCAGATTTGAACTCAAACACTTAGGAAATTTTTAGCAAATTGTGAAGCATTCGGGCATTTGGCCCCTGAGGCTTGGTTTCATCCTCTGGTTTGTTCAAATCAGGTTTGAACTCAAACACTTAGGAAATTTTAGCAAATTGTGAAGCCTTCGGGCATTTGGCCCCTGAGGCTTGGTTTCATCCTCTGGTTTGTTCAAATCAGGTTTGAACTCAAACACTTAGGAAATTTTATAATCCAAGAGCCTTGCACAAAAATAGAATTTATTTTTATTGAAATGAATTTGAAAATCATGAAGCAGAGGTACCGATATCGGGCACAGATGCTTCGTAACAAAGGTGTCATAAAAAGACAGTTTTATCTCTTAACAAGAAAAACAAATATCTAAGGATAATACCTCTTTAACCGATAAGCATTCTGAGAGTTGGACTCGAGGCGGCCTGTTTCGTTCTTCCGAACCCGATAAGCACCGCGTCCGATAACCTCAACCACTGTGTAAGGTCCTTCCCATGTCTCTCGTAATTTGCCTACAATACCAATCTTCCTTCTGAGCACCATATCGCCTACTTGGAATTCTCTTCTTTTGACTTTCTGATTGAAACGTGCTCTGACCTGCTGCTGATAGGCAGCCAGTCTTATCCCGGCGGCTTCCCGTTTTTCTTCCAGGAGATCTAGATCGTGGGCTAAGTGCTGATTGTTTGGACCTTCTTCCCAGGCTTGACTCCTTAAAGTAGGTACTTTTAGCTCGGTCGGGATAACTGCTTCGGCCCCATAAGCCATGGCGAAAGGGGTTTCTCCAGTTGGCTGTCTCGGAGTGGTCCGATAAGACCACAACACCTCTGGCAGTTTCTCCAACCAAGCCCCTTTTGCGTCTTCAAGTTTTTTTTTCAGTGTGTCAAAAATTGTTCTATTCGTCCTTTCGGCTTGCCCATTTCCCTGCGGGTAGCCGACGGAAGAAGTGTTTTGATTGATCCCATGCTTTGATAAGAATGCTTGAACCCTTCTGTTGTCCAGGTTGGTGCCATTGTCCATCATTATGGTTCGGGGTAGGCCGAACCTACAGATGATGTGGCTCCAGATGAATTTTATAACATGGCTGCCTGTTATGGTGGGGTATGTCTCCGCTTCCACCCATTTGGTAAAATAATCGGTGGCCAGGAGGACATGTGTGGTACATCGTATTGCCTGAGGGAGAGGACCTACGATGTCCATGCCCCATCGGGCGAAAGGGTGAGGAACAATAGTTGGGTTTAAGAACTCCGGCGGTGGGTGAATGGCATCTCCATGAAACTGACATTTTTTGCAGTGTCTGACATAAATTTCAGCGTCCCTTGCCAAGTAGGGCCAGAAATACCCCTGGGTGAGGATTTTATGAGCCAGGGACCTTCCTCCAGAGTGATTGCCGCAAGCTCCTTCATGGATCTCTTCCATGACTGCCGATGCCTCTGAGGGGGTCAGACATCTCAAGTATGGTCCGGAAAAAGACTTTCGGTATAGTTGGCCGTTGTATAGGGCATATCTGGCTGCCTTCATTCTTATCTTCCGGGCTTCTGATTTTGATTCAGGCAATGTACCAAATCTCAGATAATCTACTATCGGATCCATCCAACTTGGTTCCCATGGGATAACCATTACTTCTTCGGGGGGTTCCAAGCTGGATCGGGCAATGAAGTCCATTGGTACAGTGCGAGTCATACTTTCTTTTGTGGCGGAGGCTTGGTTAGCCAGATGATCTGCTGCAGAATTATCCCCTCTGGGAATCTGTTCAAAGTTTATTTGCTGGAACTCTTCAGCCTCTCTTAGAACTAGATTCTTGTAGGCTTCCATCTTCGGCTCTCGGGTTTCATACTCCCCATGTAACTGTCGCACGACTAGCTGGGAGTCACTTCGCACCTCTGCTTTCTGGACCTGAAGGCTTCGGGCTAACCGAATTCCTGCAAGGATGGCTTCATACTCCGCTTCGTTGTTAGAAGCTGGAAATTCCAGTCTAACGGATTGTTGGATTTTGGTACCATCCGGTGTTACGAGTACTACCCCGACCCCTGCTCCGTTGATGTTGGATGATCCGTCTACGAACACGAACCATAATCCAGGTTCACCTTCTTCTGTGGAGTCAGCAGTTTTTGTTTCTAACAGGAAATCAGCTACTGTTTGTCCTTTGATGGCCGTTCGGGTGACATAGGTTATGTCAAAAATTCCCAGTTCAATCGCCCATTTTGATATTCTCCCAGATAACTCAGGTTTCTCCATTATGGATCTGATCGGAGTTATAGTAGGTACTATGATCGGGTGTGCTTCAAAATAATGCCGTAGACGTCGCTTAGCATTGATCATCGATAGTACCAGCTTCTCCTGCTTTGAATAACGGGTTTCTGCATCAGCAAGGGATTTGTTGGTGTAGAAAACTGGTGTCTGGTACCCTTTGCCCTCCTTGACCAGGGCGGCGCTGGTAGATGTTACTGAAATGGCCAAATACAGGTGCAGCGGCTCATCGGCTTCGGGGGTTGCCAGAATTGGGGGCTTTGCCATATAGCTTTTGAGTTTGTGTAGGGCCTCCGCTTGCTCTGGCCCCCAGACTTCTCCTTGTGCCGCTTTTATTGCCTGAAAGAACGGCCTACACCGATCGGTTAGCCGAGAGATGAAACGACTTAGGGCTGCTATTCTGCCGGTTAGCACCTGGATCTCTTTCCGGGACTTTGGCTCAGCTGTTTCTACGAGAGCTTTTACTTGCGCAGGGCTAGCTTGTATTCCCGTCCGATCAACTATGTGTCCCAAAAACTGACCTGAGGATACTCCGAAGGAGCATTTGGCTGGATTGAGCTTCATATTGTACTTCCGGAGGGTATTGAATACCTGCTGTAGGTCGGCTAGATGGTCTCCTTTTACCTTGCTTTTGACCACTGTGTCATCGATGTAGGCTTCGATGGTGGATCCGATCATCCCTTGGAACACCTTTCTGACCAACCTCTGATAGGTAGCTCCTGTATTCTTTAGTCCGAAAGGCATAACTGTATAACAAAATGTACCTGACTCAGTGATGAAGACAGTCTTTTCCTGGTCCTCCGGATCCATTCGGACTTGGTTATAGCCAGAGTATGCGTCCAGAAAACTCAGGCGTTCGAATCCTGCGGTGGCATCTACCATCTGGTCGATCTTTGGTAAAGGGAAACAGTCTTTTGGGCATGCTTTATTCAGATCAGTGAAGTCAACACATACCCTCCACTTGCCGTTTTTCTTCTGGACCACCACCACGTTTGCCAACCAGGAAGGATACTGAACCTCCTTAATGAATCCTGCTTGCAGAAGCCGATCGACTTCTTCAGCTATGATCTGATTTCGATGGGCCCCCATTCGTCTTTGTTTCTGTCTAATGGGCTTTGCGCTGGGATCCACATTGAGAGAATGCAGGGCTATTGATGGATCAATACCGGTCATGTCCATATGGCTCCACGCAAATATGTCAGCATTGGATCGGAGCAGGGATTCCATTTCCTCTTTTTCCTGTGGATTGAGGCCCGAACCAAGATAGGTAAATCTTTCAGGGCGATCGTGACAAATTTGAACTTCCAGTAGTGGTTCAAATGCTACCGGTGATCCCGATCCGCCCTCCTGTAATTGCTATTTGGTATCAAGTACTGTCTTGGACTGCGACTTTTGTTCCGGTTCCGTGCTCCTTTTTAGACTTTTCATCGTGACTGCGTAACACTCCTTTGCCGCTACCTGATCTCCCCTGATATCGATTACGTCAACTCCGTTCGGGTCGATACACCGCATGACCTGATGCATGGTAGAAGGGATTCCGTGCATTCGATGGATCCATCCTCTTCCCATGAGGAGATTATAGGAAGGTTTGACATCCACCACCACGAAAGTCTCTCGGAGTGTGCGCCTTGCTGCCGTCACTGGTAGCTGGATTTCCCCTATCGGCTCCACTCTCTTTCCATCGAATCCTGCTATCGGGCTTCTGGATGGGACTATTTCCTGGGGGCTGATTTCCAATTTCTCAAAGGCCCATTTGGTGATAATGTTGGCGTTGCTTCCTGGATCGACCATTACCCTCTTGATCAGGCAGTTGGAGACCATGAGGGAAATAACCAGGGGGTCGTCATGAGGTGTCTGAATATTCTGCATATCCGCAGAGGTGAAAATAATCTGGGCATCCTCCTTCGGGCTTCGAAACTTGGTGACTTCTCCAACCCTTCGTAACTTCTGGGCTTGCCGCATTTGTGATCTACGAGTTTCTTCCGCTTCTGACCGACTGGGCCCTCCATGGACCATGTGAATGACCCGCACGGGTTGTCCCAAAGCCCCCTTGGTAGGGGCATGCGTCGCTTGATCTGATCGGGCTCCTTCCTTGGCAACATACTCGGTCAATTCTCCTTTGGCAATCATGGCTTCCACCTGTCTCCTGAGGCTTCTGCACTCATTAGCGTGGTGCCCGTATTCTCCATGGAAGGTGCAGTGCCTCGACATATCCCTTTGGTCCATCGGCTGTCTGATGGGAGGTGGCGAACGGTAGATTCCTTTGCTCTTTGTTTCCTGGTACAGCTTTGCCAAGGTTACTTTTAAGGGGGTGACCTTCTCCTCAAACCTTGGCCGTTTCTCTGGGGCCGGGGAAGGAGCAGGAGGTGCGCTCGGTCTCTTCCGGTCTGGTGCCCGATCCTTTATCCTGGAAGGTTCGGACGCTCTGGCCTCTACTGTTGCAAAGGCGGTCCTTCTTTGTCGTATGGCCAACTCTTCTTCTATTCGGAGGTGCCCCTGTGCCCTAGAGTTGAGCTCTCCAATATCGGCCGGCGGCCTTTTGACTAGGGACTGATGGAACTTGGTTCCCGGGATCAGGGCCATTCTGAAGGCTTCGATGGCTGAATGTTGATCGCAGTTGTCAATGGAAGACATCTCCACATTGAACCGTGAGACAAAACTTTTCAGGGATTCGCCCTTTTCTTGGATCATGGTGAACAGGCTGGAGATAGTCTTCTTCTGCCTTTTATTGCCAAAGTACTGCGCGATAAATAACTCGCATAGTCTGAGCCAACTACCGATCGATCGGGGCGGTTGCTTTCTGAACCACATGAGGGCTGCTTCGGTCAGGCTGGTGGGGAAAACTTTGCAGAGTAAGGCCTCGTTTTCGTTGTAAACATTCATCTTGGTATGGACGTGATAGATGTGTTCGGTTGGATCTTTTGTACCATCGAACAGGGTGAACTTCGGTAATCTGAACCTTTCCGGATAGGGTACGCTGGTGATCGAGACGGTGAATGGTGTCTGAACGACGTCTATAGATGCCTCGGATGCCAAGTCGATTGGGGTCTGTACTTTCAGGTCCCTGAGCACGTCTCGCTGGAATCTTGACATGATTTCTTCCAGTTTTTTCATGGTCAGGACCTCCTCGGGGTTGTGTACCCCAAAAACCTGTAAGGATGACTCGGCCTGTTCCTCACGACCGTCATGGGCTCTAGCGGGTAGGTTTTCTTTGTCTGTCTGGCGGCCCACGGATCGTTCGTGCTGGTCGGATTGTTCGTCATCATGGGTCTCCTGTAGGTTCTGCAATTGAGCCAGTTTTGCTGCCAGTTCGGCGTTCTGTCTTTCTAACTCGGCGGTTCTTTCCTCAAGGGCTCTTCTGATCGGATCTTCTGGTTGTTGGCCTCCGTTTGGAGGCAAATCGGTCTGTTGTGATCGTGTAATCGCCATTGGTGGTATGAATCTTAGCTTTTTGTAAAGGGTGGGAAGCTTATTGAAAAACAAACTTCAATAATAGGGTTTCCCACAGACGGCGCCAATTGTGTAAATGCAGAAAAGTTACACAATAGATATTTGGTTAAAACTTTGGGATCCTTTCTCATTAATCAAAGTCCTCTATTTATACAAGTTTGTGATAAATGGGTCAAGCCCATGTACCCAGGTTTATCAACCCCTTAAATCAAGGGATTTGATTAACCCTAATCTTATTTGGACTCTTCATACTATAATTGGATTACTTTTTGCCTTGTGGACCACACTTTAGCTTCTAGAAATTTCCATGGGCCCATTGTTGTTTTTTCGGCCTGCTTGTCTTCAGCCCATCCGCCTTCCGACCCATCGGTCCCTGGCCCATCCGTCGTTGGCCCATCAGTCCAGTGGCCCATCTATAATTGGGCCAAATATTTCAACCATTACAGGTATTATGACTCAAAATCATATTTTGGAACATAATATATATTTTTCTCAAAAAAATTATTTTTCGGAAAAAAATCATATTTTTGAAAATAATATATATTTTTCTCAATAAAAATTATTTTTCGAAAAAAATCATATTTTGGAACATAATATATATTTTTCCCAAAAAAATTATTTTTCGGAAAAAATTCATATTTTTTTAAAAGAATTCGGAAAATATATATTTTTGACGAATTATATATATATTCCGAAATATATATCATTTTCCAATATATATATATTCTGAAATATATATATTTTGTTTGAAATATATATATTGTTTTCATAAATTGTGATTTATTTATGAATATATTAATTAGGATTGAGTTTTATGATTGAAATCAAACTAAAATTTAATACCAAGTTAATTTATTTACAAATAAAATAATTAGAACTTATAAAAAAAACTAACATTTGAGAGTATATTTAGTCTAATATATTAAATGTAATAATTAATATTCTAACTAAAATAAATAATATTTTTGTAATTTAAAGAATTAAGAAATATAATAGTAAGGATATGATTAAATGTAAAGTGGAAATACAAAAAGTTTGAAGGGTAAAAGGGTAAAAAAATTTGAGAGCAAGTTCATGGTGCAAGAAAAATGAAAGTTTAGAGGGGTATAATTAGTTGAAAGGATATAGTAGAGAAAAAGAGTAAACTTGAGGGAGATTTTAAGCAATTTACCCTTATTATTAGAAGGTTTGCTTTAATGGAGCAAATTTGGTCATCCTGATTAAATGAATATTCCAGGATGGATCATGGTTGATCCATTAACTATTTATGTATGATTATATTCCCATACTGTCTATTATGTCCTTCATGCCTGTACACTATTTGATACCTCAACGTGATTCTATTTTTTTTTCCTGTATTCTAATTTCTAGAGCACAAATAAAAATACATAATTTTATAAATAAATAACAAGAATAACAAATAAATAAATAAAAGAGGAATTACAAAGATTTTAGTAAAGAGGGGCAATTGCTCTCTCTAGAACTTAATTCACTTCACCCGATTTACATCTTCATGCCCACAAAAAAGGATATAACAGTTACTTTTCCCATGTTTCAAAAATAACTTTCCCTTCTAGAAAAAATAACTAACTACCCAAATATATACAAAATAACATATTTAGCTTTTCTCATAATGTATTTATATATCATACCAAAGATAATGAGGATATATTTGTAAAAATAATATAGATACTATGGGCCTAATTTGTTTGCGTTTCTGAAAACAGTTTTCTGTTTTCTGAAAATTGAAAATCAAAAAATTGTAACAAAGTTTAGTTTAGTTTTTGAAAATAATTTTCTGAAAATTCAGTTATAAAAATAATTGTTTTCAAATAACTTAGTTTTATTGTTTTCGAAAAACTGTTTTCTGTTCTCAGAATTTTCGAGAATGGTTTTCAAAGATACAAATCAAACAAGACTTACTTTCGGCCAAATAAAAAAAATTGGGTTATTCCTACCGACACCCCCTCAAAGATACCATAATCGCACACGGACCCCCTCGATATTGAGTATTCCCACACAGACCCCCTCTGACAGGCCGTTAGTTTTATTGACGTTTTATTATGAAATTACTAATTTGCCCTTCGATATATATTTTAAAAAAGGGTAAATTGTAGTAGCACCCCCTAAGGTTTCACTTATTACATTAGGGTAATATATAAAGTATGAAATTACCCATATGCCCAAAATATATATATATATATTACAAATATATATATATATATATATTTTACGAAAATATATATATATATATTAGAAAATATATATATAAAATTTGAAAAAATATATAAATTATAAAATTCAAAAATAATATATAAAATTTGAAAGAAATATTTAAAATTCAAAAAAAATATATAAAATCTGAAAATGCAAAAAAAATATAAAATTTTGAAAAATTATATTAAAATCTGAAAATATATAAAAATTTAGAAAAAAATATATAAAAAGGGGAAAAATATATAGATTCAAAAAATATTTAAATTTCAATAAACATACCTAAATTATAAAGTTCAAAAATAATATATAAAATTTGAAAGAAATATTTAAAATTCAAAAAAAATTGTATTAAATTTTCAAAATGTATATAAAATTCGGAAAAATATATTTTAAAATTTGAAAAATATTATAAATTCGAAAATAAATATAATATTAAAAATATATATAAATTTCGAAATTATTTTTTTTTCAAAAAAACATATTAAATTTCGAAAATAAATATAAAAATTGCAAAAAACATAAAAATTCAAATATATATTAAATTTCGAAAATAATTATAAAATTAAAAAAAAACATAAAAATTTGAAAATTTGAAAATAAATATAAAATTCAAAATATTTATATTAAATTTCAAAAAAAAAATACTAAATTCGAAAATAAATATATAATAAAAAAACATTTAATTTTTTTTTAATTCTCTCTCTCTCTCTCTCTCACACACACACACACACACACACACACACACACACACACACACACACACACACACACACACACACACACACACACACACACACACACACACACACACCAGACGCACACATATATATACATATATACACACACATATATATATAGATCTATACATATATATATACACACACATATATATACGGGTATATATATGTATATACACGGTTATATATAACAGCATATATATATATGTATATATGGGTATGCAATATATACAATCCCCATCTTTAATCTCTCTCTCAATTTCCCACTTCCAAACTCTCTATGTATATAAATTAGGGTTAGGGTTTTGAGATGCCCAAATTGAAGAAGAAGAAGGATATGAAGGTCATTTTATATCATTTTGAGGGCAAAATAGACAATTCATATGGTGATTAACGGCACAGTTTAACGGCGTGGAGACGGAGGGGGTCTTTGTGGGAAAAAAATTCAATTTTGAGAAGGTCCGAGTGGGAATAGTGAATATCGAGGGGGTCTTTGTGGGATTAGAATATCTTTAAGGGGGTGTTAGTGGTATTTACCCAAAAAAATTTGTTGTTCCATTCCTTTGTTCACTATTTATTTCATTCAACCAAACAAAAAACAAGTGAAAAAAACCATTTGGATGTTTTGTCTCTCATGCTCTTCCTTTTATTATTTAGGGTAATTTACATTGACACCTCTTGAAGTATTGGTCAATTATACCCAAATGATAGTCAACGCACAAGTTAACAGAGACACCCCCTGAGGTTTTCTTTTTGTTGCATTGACACCCCCTCGGAGGTATAAAATGACTTTATTGCCCTTCATTAATTTAATTTTCATATGAAATCTCTAAATTACCCCCATGTCTAAATCCTACACTTTACCCATTACACCAACCACTCTCATCATCACACTCTTATTATTAAAAAATCTACTATAAATAAATAAGATATACAATATATATATAATTTTATTTTAAAAATAAAAATCAAAAACATCAAAAACATCAAAAAAGATTTAAAATATATGTTTAAAGGTAAATTCTAACACTAAAAAAAATTCATCAATAATAATACTAAGAAAATCCCATTATTTGATTAGTGCTCTTAATTTTTAATATATTACTATATAAATATTCTCAAAATAATTTAAAGGGTTATATTTAATAATTATTATAGGCATTACATATCTAATAAAATATATATAAATTTTTATGTATAAATAGAAAATATATATATATTTTTTATACTATTGTCAATCAATAATTTTAATAAAATTTTATAATATGATGGTAGAATTTCTTAGATATGTAATACTTATAATGAAATATCTTATTTAGATATGTAATACCAAATAGAATCCTATTCCATTATGAAATTTAATAATAAAATGGTATAATTTCTTAGATATGTAATACCTACAATGGGTAAAATGTAAGATATTTTAAACAAGATATTCCATTATATTATCAAATTTTATTAAAACTATTGATTGACAATAGTATAAAAATATATAATTGTTTTTCTATTTATACATAAAAATTTATGTATATATTATTAGATATGTAATACCTATAATGGTTATTAGATATTACTCTTTAATATTTTTTGAGAAATATTTATATAATAACATATTAAAAATTAAGAGCAGTAATTAAATAATGGTATTTTCTTAGTATTACTATTGATAAAAAAACATTAGTGGTAGATTTTACCTTTAAATATATATTTCAAAATATTTTTGATGTTTTTTGAATTTTTATTTTAAAAATAAAATTGCACATATTTTATATCTTATTTGTTTATTGTAAATTTTTTAATAATAAGAGTGTGATGATAATGGTGGTTGTTGTAATAGGTAAAGTGTAGGATTTAGGCATGGGGTAACTTAGAGATTTCACATGAAAATTAAATTAATGAAGGGCAATAAAGTTATTTTATGTCTTCAAAGGGTGTCAATGCAACAAAAATAAAACATCAAGGGGTGTTTCTGTTAACTTGTGTGTTGACCATTATCTGAATGTAATTGACCAATACCTCATGGGATATTAATGTAAATTACCCTATTATTTAATGGGGCGAATTTAAATACTTCCATGCATGGTCGGATTACAGCGATGAAACAAGTAAACAAAAACAAAAAAATAGTACTCCCTCCGTCCATTTTTAGTTGTCCACTTTGCCTATTTTACTTGTCCATTTTTAGTTGTCAAGTTTCGAATCTCAATACAATATTATCATATGTTTTTCCAAATTATTCTTCTTCATTAATTTCAAAAGGCAATAGATCCCATTAAAAATCACAACTATATACTACATTATAAAGGGCAAAATAGGAAATAAATTAATATAAAAAAATTGTTAAATTTTCAAACATGGACAACTAAAAATAAACGGAGGGAGTAATATTTTTTCTACATAGATTTTTTCTCTGCATGCAAAAATCTATTATTATCCTATTTGAACATTTGACCAAACTAACCTTAATGTTGAGTCGAGACTTGCCATTATTCAATTAAATCATTATTCCTATAGAATCATAATTATTAAGGGTAATTATCAGTAAATCCCTGAGATTTGTAAATTTAATAAAATAACCCCCACAGATACAAAAAGAACCCCTCAATTTGTCAATTTTTATCAATTACCCCCTCACTCTCACATTTCAATCAAAATAGTTAGGATTAATTTCATTTACACCCTATAAAGTTTGTTTTATCTTCAATCAAACCTCTTCAAGTTTGAAAAACTATATTCAGACCCCCTAAGTTTAAAAAATATATATATTTCAAAATATATATATATATATATATATATTTCGGAAAAAAATATATATTACAAAAATATATATTTGGAAAAATATATAAATATTTTGGAAAAAAATCAATATTTTGAAATATATATATATATTTATATTTATATTCGAAAAAATATCTATATTTCGGAAAAATATATATTTCGGAAAAAATAATATATGTCTCGGAAATATATATATTTCGAAAAAACTAAATATATTTCGAAAAAAAAATATTTTTCCGAAATATATATTGTAATAAATAATAAAATAACTCTACCCTTTACTTTTTAGGATTGATTCAATAAATCGGTGGAAGCACATCCTATCATGAGATGAGAAGTGTTTGTAAAAAATAAATAATTTTTTTTTTAAAAATCAAATATATATATAAATTTAATTAATTGACCCTAATCTTGTTGAAGAACAAAAATGGAATTTTGTAAGAAGTTTATAACAACTTTCGCAAAATGAGAATTTAAATCGATATAATAGAAAGCCTTCATTTATTTTTATTTTCTTGAATTTAATACGGTGGTGAATGCATAACAATAATAAAAAAAATTGAATAAAACTTTAATAAATTTTGTTTGTGTTTTCTCTTTTCATATAGAGAAATGGTTGCACACTTTAATTATGATTTTTGTTGATAGTGATTAGTGTATAGAGCTGATACACTTTGATTATAATTTTATCATTATAAGAATTATTATTATTTCTTATATTTAATATGGTGATGAATTTATCAAAATATTAAAAAGCTAATATCTTTTGTTGTATTTAACATGATAATTAATGCTTAAGAATATATATATATATATATATATATATATATATATATATATATATATATATATATATATATATAAAATTTGAAATATAGATTTTTTTTCCAAAAAATATATATATATATTTTTCCAATATATATATATTTTTGAAATATATATTTGTTTTCCGAAATATATATATATTTTTTTAAACTTAAGTGGTCTGAATGTAATTTTTCAAACTTGAAGAGGTTTGATTGAAAATAAAAAAAACTTTATGGGGTGTAAATGAAATTAATCATAATTATTTTGACTGAAATGTGAGAGTGAGGGGGTAATTGATAAAAATTGACAAATTGAGAGGGTTCTTTAAACATGTGGGGGTTATTTGATTAAATTTAAAAATCTCAAGGGGTTTGCTGAGAATTACCATAATTATTAATGAATCTAGGATTCACAAACTTTTATATATGGTCGGTCATTGCATTTAATTTTATAATTAACGACAGTTAGATATATTGGCAATTTTTTTTTGTTAAATAATATAGGGATTCCTAAAGAATCTACTAAATTTATTGAGTTGTTATAAACCCTATGTAAAATATTTGTTTGGCCAAGGACTTTCAAACATATAGTAAGCTAAGACCGCATTGACGAATAATCAACTCACAATGAATAAGGAAAGTATGGTAGTATGATAATGTTATGAATGACCTAGTATCTAGGTAATGATCAACAAAGAATGATATTGTGTCCTCGATACATGCTGAGCTCCACACATTCTTGCACAGTCAAAGGGGATCGATTTCATAAAAGAAGAGGTTAGTAAATGAAAATTCACTAAGATATTAAACCCAGGGTGTTAGTCCACGTGATCTTACGATATTTTTATGTTTTTGATAAACAACTACCGAGATCACTGCAACCCCCTTTGTGAGGGGATACCCCCACTCTTAAAGTTACAAGATTTTTTGCCGAACTTATTAGAAAGAGTTGTCTCGCACCACTGGGTATTCTCTACTACCCGCATCTGTTCATTTCGAGTGCATGTACCTTTTGATTGAAGGTCATTCGATTTTTTCTTGAAAGTATGAATGAATTATTTCATCCCCGTATTGCCTAATACTCAACATTGACTTTTGGCATTAGACAACTACTTGAATTTAATTGTCTGAATAAAAAATTGAACGACATTTGGTGATACAAATCTCCCTCCTGGTGCCAATTCTTGTAATTTGTTCCACTCCGAAAAAGAATTTATGTGAGTAGTATTCTCAAAATGTTGAAATTTATGGGTTTCTTTGTATTTCATATAACTTTCTTTGTTAGTGATTTTTCAACAGTTGTATGGGTATTTGAAATTGATGAGTGTATTGAGAAGAGAGAAAAAGAAATAATAATAAAAAAAGTGGGTGGGCCGGTAGAAAGGTTGGTGTGATTTATAGCTATATATATATAGAGAGAGAGAGAATTATTTAAAAGAGTGAGTGGTGAAAAGTGAGAAAGAAAGGAGTGGTTGAAGAGTTGAATAAAAAATAAAGTTGTGCCACCAACAGTGCCACAAGAAGAAGTTGAAGCAGTGCCACCAACAGTGACACAAATTGCTCCCAAACCTGACAGAAAGAAGTCAGAAGTGGATCCGGAAGAAGTCAGAAGTAGATCCGGTTCGCTTCACCGAAGCCATTCAAGAGAAGAAATGGAAGACAAATATGGATGAAGATATGTTCACCATAGAGAAGAAGCAGTGTAGTCCACCAGTGAAAAAGGCGAAGTTCAGAAATATAAAACTCGCATGTTTGTGAAAGACTACAAGAGAAGAAAAATGAAGTCAGACGAGTTCAACAGTCTGAAGAAGTTTAGAAAAGTGAAGCCAGACAAGTTCAAAAGTCTGAGGAAGAAATGTAATGCCTCAGTAATGATTCCAGGGAAAGGAAGTGCAGGGAAAGAAAATGATATCTCTTCAGAGTTCAGGCAGGTTGACTCGGTTCAGTTCGAGGTGCTTGTCGCTAGTCTTGGACTTAACTATGAAGAAGATAATCAACCATCTCTGTATACAACTGGACGAGAGAGGTAGAGCCAGGAGCAAGAAGGAATGCAGAAATTTCAAGACAAGTCCACAAGACTGAAGATGATGCTATGAAAGCAGAAGGGTGGAGAATCAAGTTTAAGGGGGAATGTTGAAAAGTAAACTTGATAAACAGCATTCAAAGCTCCAGCTCCACATGGATGCACCAAAGGTCAAGAATGGCTGCATTAAAACATGCGTGAGTTCACCAAATAATATGCGTGGAGATTGTGCACGCCTATATCCACCGAAGTCAATATTGGCGGCAAATGAAGATTGTGTTGTTCAATTTATATATTTCATGTCTATATATACAAGTTGTATGGTAGTGTATTAATCAGAAACTAGAAGCTAAGTGAACAATAATAAGAGTGGCAGAATGAGTTTGAGAGATAGAGTTTTGTAATTGTGTGAATGGTCTTTCTATTGAAATAAATACAATGTGTTGTATTTTATTATCTCTCATATATAAGTGTAAATCCTGGGTTGAAGGAATCACCATTAGTGATTTTTCAACATCAGGTGCGGATGTTTTTCTTATATATATTATATATATATATAGACACATTTATGTATATATCTGTTTTGAATGAATGAGAGTTGGACTAAATGGGAAGAGGAAAAGAGATTGTTGCTTTAACCCTATAAAATTTGATAAGAATCTAATTCTACTTATATATATATATATGTATATAATACTTGCACAGTTGCATACACCCATATAAATATATATATTTATTTATATTTCTGTTTTGAATCAATCAGAGTTGGACTAATTCCGAATAGAAACAGAGATAATTGTTTTGATTTTTTTCAAAACTGATATATCTATGGTTGATTGCAAAGTGGAACTGAAGACTCTATGGCTTTGAAAATAATTCTAAGTCTCAACTGTTTTAAAAAATGCAAAATGCAATTCAATGAGGCCAAGCAATACATGCAAATAAAATTTTTGGGAGTTATTAAATGATAAAACCTAAATACCCTACCCAGTTCATATTAGTTACCTTAAAAGAGATTCCAATACCAGATTGGAAAATTTAGCTGAAAAGATAGAGTTTGTATTTAGCTCATGGACATATAACATATCGGGTATGTGTCATAAATGATGAATAATTTTCTGATATGATCTATTAGATTGGTAGCATATATGTTAAACTTAATATCTGTCTATTTATATATAGGTTTTTATTCTGGATGAATAGATGGATTTATCTTATTCTAATGTGTTGGTTTATTTATTGTGATAACAAATATATGGTTTCTTCATGAATCTTAAAGGAACTAAGATGGCTTGTTTGCAAGGAGCGGTTATTAGCCCTTGTATACGTGGAGAACAAACTCGAGTTAACATTTTTGCTGTTAATGCGCCTTCCTTGTCGAAGGCGATTAGTCTTAAAAGTGGATTCTTGGGATCAAAAGTGATCAACAGTGATGGGATGAACAATTCGTGTCATCAAATGCTTGTGCACAAATGGAGGACGGTGCAGTGTGCTTCTAGTTCATCGTCCAATAATAGCGGTTTTATGGCAGAAAATTTTGATGAAAATGATGAAGATTATATGAATACAAGTATTATTGAAGCTGGTAAGTTAATTTTGATTACATAATTATTTATTTATTTCATTAGATTAGTTAGAATTGAATTCACATCTTTTGGCATATTTGGCTATGCTTTTCGAAATGCACATGCTAATAGTTCTTTCAATGAAAAAAATCCAACTATAAAAGCATGATTGTTATTTTTCTTTTTTAGCAACACAATAATGATAGTGCTAAATACAAATAAATCTAGTAAGGCTGATTTCTTTTTGTTGAACCAGTTGGACTTGTCCTTCAAGAGGAATAAATTAAAATAAAAATAAAAATTTAAGAGACCGATTGAACTAGCATTTGGAAATATAGTATAGCTGTCATTTACTTTCTAACAGAATATGGAAAACGAGAAACATCTTTCTGCATTCCCTTGAGACGAATGGTCATTGTAAAGCTTTTGAAAGTGGTTTTAGAAGTAAAATTTTCCCGCCCTATAATGAGTTTATTCATTTAAAAAAACGAGACAACAAAACGAAAGGGGACAGAATTTTTTTATTTTGGGTGCTGACCCTTGGAAGTTGCAAGGATTTTTTAAACCTGCGGGACTCATACTGTACAATGGGGCTGGATATATACTTGCAGTTTCAAAAATAATTCATGAATAAGTAGTGTACAGTGTACTACTAAGTACTAATTGATGTTTCCTCTCTTGTCTTGTGCCATATAGTTGACGTGAGAAATGGCCGACACGGTTTCGCGATTAAAATGAAAGATGGAAGCTATTTAAGATGTGTCCCTAACAACCCTGACGGTGGGCATCTGCCTGATTACGATCCGCATCCTGCAATGGTCTTAAGGATGGAAGATGATATCGGTCTTCTCCTCCTGTCCATAATTGTCTGTATGTGCATAAGCCTTGATGCATGTTTTCTATTATAAACAGGATAGATGCTATATCTGAAGGTTCTTCTTTCTTTTAACTTTTCTCCTGTACTGAAGTTAGGGTTTCTTTTTTACTGCAGCGGATATGCAAAGCATGATGCTTATGTCTGCCTTGAGTTTTGTCAAACTTGTACGTTTTCCCTTACCGAAACTGATTAATCTGTCATATTTAATTTTGACTACTTTTTTTCATCTGAAAGTGTTTGTGCGTAAGATTTTGAATTGGGTGCTACTTTTCAGAATAGGCCCCCTACATATACAGTCATGCTACAGATGATTGTGAAGATGGGCTATGCTGTAAGTTCACGGTTGCTTCTATTAGCTTTCATTATTTGTGAATGTATACACTTGCCTCTCTGTTCCTATACTTCTAACAAACAATTCTTCCCTTTTTTATAGATTCATCATTATGACCATACCACTTAAATCTGCATTCTCTAAACTTATCATTTAGTCTTGTGACATTTATTTTGTCACCATCTTCTACTTTGTCAAATTTATATGCCATATATGCAATCTTAGTTTTTGCTAATTACAAGGGCCCTTAATTCTAATGCCTCTTTCCATGTTTCTAAATTTTGTTACTAAAGATTCCATGGATATGTTAATCTAAAAATATGCCATCCACATTTATTTTTCTCCATCTTCTTGAATATCCTTCATTTTTAATCTAGTATTATCTCTACTAGGTGTGGACTCAACACCGAATCTTGGTGTGATCCCACCTCTTTAGGAAAATCGCTAGTTTCCCCATATTTAGTTAACTTTAATGTCTCCTCTTCATCCTTTATCTCCACGATATCACCATTCACCACCACCACCACTATCTGTTCCTCAAACTCCAAAGCCCCCCAAACTTGTGATCATCATTCATACATCCTAACAAAACCTATGCTAGTTGGTCAATGACTTAGGATGGGAACCTGTTAACTTGTGATCATCATTCATACATCCTAATTTGCGTGTTCAATGCTGATTGAACAGCTAAAGCAAGTGACCACCGGGCTCGACCATTACTAACTAGTTTTGGAAAATAGTAATGTGTAGGAATCTGGTTGAGATATTCTAATATTCGCTATTGGTGTTGCCGTAATATAGGCTGAAAAGGATTTCCTATTTGTCTGAATTTTTAGGAACAGATACTTATGGAAACCAATTTTTTTACCCATTTTGATTATTCTTCAATGATGCTGGACCAGTCTGTTCTAATATTCAATGCTCTGATTATTCCATAGTCTAACTCTACCATGTATATTACAGCTGAATGGAGGGACAAACTGACTGAACTTCGCTCTAAGAAGAAGAAGTGGGCATAGCCAGGTATTACACTTCTCTCTTCTGATGCAAATCAAGCACTTGCCTAATTGGAGATCTCGTCATTGTGTTCTCTCCCTTTTTATCTGATTAAAGAAAAATTACCCTTTCTAAGTTTTATTTTATTTTCCCCATTTTTGCTCGCAGATGTTTCAAGAGGATGAAACTTTGTATATGGAGACTATAGGGCGAAAGTGAAGAGAAAATTTTCTCGGTGCATATTTTATTTCTCGCGTATAGTCCTTAGGCCAGCGTTTATGGTTAGATGCAATGGTTAAACTTAAGTAGTAGACACCATTTATGGTTCTTTAGTAATTCCAGTTATCCCCCAAAGAATTTCCCTTGGTCATTCCTTTTTGTTTGGCAAATGTGAATATTCCTTTTTAGGATTCCAGACAAAAAGACTTGATCTAAATCAGTAGTTAACTTTGTTGCCTTTCATAAGCTATAAAATTTTTAGCATAAATATTTCTCATTATATATCATATGCCTCTTAGTTTCATTTTATCTCTTTTTAGTGAATCGGTCTTTTAATTTAAGATGGAGATTTGTTCTTGGTTCTTTTCTCATTGCATAATTTGCCCTTGTTCATCCATTTCTTGTGTTGTTCTTGGAATGAAATACTTTTGTCGGTCTTAAAACTGATTCCAATAATTTTATTAACGCTAGTGAATACTGTCGCATATTAAAAGATTTCTTTGCCATTCTCGTGTAGCCTATTCAATAATCATTAACTAGATTAAGTCGAAATGTGGATTACCATTGCTTCCTGAGTCGTTTTCCTTGAAAATGATCAAAACAGCATTCATTCGATATCACATCATCTGTTAACAATGACATATTTCGTACATTTTTCCAAATCATTATTAATTCCGATCCGATCGCCACAAATTTCTTTTTTTATGTGGTCAATGCCTCCCATTTCCACCCCTATTGGGAGAAACAGAGAGATTTATAAATTTAGCAATGAAGCAAATGCATTGATACATGCTCTGAATACTCTAGTGATACTGATAACCCACACCTACATATGAGTATGACTGGTTTAGTTATGTATAGAATGGCAAAATCAATAGGTATTCATGACTAAATATATAAAGGGTATGCAAATGAATCTTGAAAAGGCAAAACCAGTCTGTGCATGTATGTAGGGTAATTTATTGGTTCTTTATACTGTCCTGAAATTACCCACTTCATAGCTGTTGTACTGCTAAATATGCATGTGCAAATATACTAGTTTAGTTGCATCTTTAAAAAAGAGAAAAAAATGAATATATATATATATTTGAATAGTTTGATAATATACCAACCACCCGTGACTGTGTGAGAATTATTACTAAAAGAGTAATGCAGAGATTTGTGATGCATGCAATGATACATGCAAGAAGCTTCTTTTGGCAGTTATTGAAGACTTTATGCAAGAAGCGTCTCTTGGCAGTCATTGAAGACTTTAAGTTTGGTAGCCACCCACCCACCGAGTTGCCATTGAAGACTTTCCACCACCAACTCCTCCTTGCTCGTCTATAAATAGAGCTATACATGTTGTATAAAAACTAAACTCAATTCTGTGTATTAGAGAGCATTGTGAGGGTGGAGAGACATACCGAAAACAATATATTGAGCTACCCCTCCGTGGACGTACCCGTTTATTGGGGAACCACGTATAAATCATTGTGTCTATGTGTTTGTGTGTGTTTGATTGCATTTAAGGTCCAACAATTGGTATCAGAGCCATTTTTTCAAAAACAGAGTCGTTTCTTTCGACTCTATTTCAAACAAAACTAGGCATCAAACCCGAACACCAAATATACTGGAAGATTGCCCATCAAGTGAGGTACAATTTCCCATTGAAATCAAGCCGAGAACACCCTCCACGTGCCCTCACGCGCCGTAAAAAATTCGGGGCGTCAAGGGGTCTGGGCGTCACGCACCCACTCGTCGTCTTCCTTCAACGCGCGTGAGGCCCACGCGCCTTCTGGTTTTTCCAGTAACTGTTTCCGGCGCCGGCAATTTTTTCCGACGATGACGTCACTGCCAGCGTGTGACACGTGTCACCACCAACCAGTGAGTGCCACATGTCACCAACCAGAGGCTGCCACGTGTCACCAATTAGACTCTGCCACATGTCACACTCTCAAACTGCCACGTCATCACTTTTCTAAAATTTACAGTTTTGCCCTTCTACACTATTTTGGCCATTCCGAGTTCGTTTTAAGTCTGTTTTAAGTAAACGAAAGTTCGATCCTAGCTAAATCAACCGTTCCGGATTCAACGGTGGGCTCCATTTTTCGAAATTAGTACTCTAATTTTGGAAAAACCCGGTTTGAAGTTTTATTGTTCCTAGTTGGTGAGTAAATTCATCAATTTTTTTATATTTGTTATTTCAAGTCATGAATGGAGTACAGGATACCGACCAATCAGAGGCCAGAAATATTGTTGGGAATACTGTTGGAACGAGCGGTTCTATGAGGAGAACCATGTTGTCAAATGCAAAGTTTGAGGTGGAGAAATTCGACGGCACCAATAACTTTGGCATGTGGCAATGTGAAGTCCAAGATCTTTTATTTCGAGATGATTCCCAGATTGCCTTGGATGCTAAGCCCAAGGATATCTCGGATGAAGATTGGACATTCGTCAATCGTCAAGCTTGCGGTACAATCCGATTGTGCTTAGCAAAAGATTAGAAGTATTTTGTGATGAAGGAAAATATGACGGCAGATCTGTGGAAGAAACTGGAGGACAAATTCATGACGAAAAGTCAGAATGAAATACTTTTGTCGGTCTTAAAACTGATTCCAATAATTTTATTAACGCTAGTGAATACTGTCGCATATTAAAAGATTTCTTTGCCATTCTCAGTGTAGCCTATTCAATAATCATTAACTAGATTAAGTCGAAATGTGGATTGCCATTGCTTCCTGAGTCGTTTTCCTTGAAAATGATCAAAACAGCTTCCATTCGACATCACATCATCTGTTAACAATGACATATTTCTTACATTTTTCCAAATCAGGTATTCATGACTAAATATATAAAGGGTATGCAAATGAATATTGAAAAGGCAAAACCAGTCTGGGCATGTATATGTAGGGTAATTTATTGGTTATGTGTACTGTCCTGAAATTACCCACTTCATAGCTGTTCTACTTAGGGATGCAAACGAACTGAGCCGAGCCTTGGAATGTTCAAGCTCAGTTTATTTACTAAACAAGCCTAAAAAATGTGTTCAAGTTCGGCTCATTTGCTTAACAAACGAGCCCGAGCCGAACGCCATATTTAACGAGTCGAACCCAAGTTTGCTCACGAACGACTCGTTTCAGTTGCAACATATATCACTCTTAACAATAGTTGTCTGGATTGAATTGTTGGATGTCTGTTTTTAACCTATTTACACTAGTATAAATTTTTATGAATGATTTTTATGTTATGGCCGCATAATTCCTATAATATTTTCACAACAATCTTCATAATTTGTTCAGTATGAACACTTTCCTTTGTCAAATATGAGATAATTTTACTATTTAACTCAGACGAGCCTGTTCACAAGCTTGGCAAGCCGAACTTAGTAATGTTCAAGTTCGGCTCGTTTACTAAACGAGCCTAAAATTTATGCTCAGGCTCGGTTCGTTTACTAAACGAACGAGCACGAGTTAAGCCCGAGCATGCTCACGAACGACTCGGTTCATTTGCAGCCCTAGTTGTACTGCTAAATATGCATGTGCAAATATACTTAGTTTAGTTGCATCTTTAAAAATGAGAATATATATATATATATATATATATATATATTTTGAATAGTTTGATAATATACCAACCACCCATGATTGTTTTTCACTTTTTTGTACTCAAACTGTCCACAAAATGAAATATATTTTGCATACTATGAGAAACAATTGAAATCTGAACATGACAACAGTTAATAAAACTTATATAAGGCTGCTCAGAATGCAACATCCATATATATATGATGGAGGAATTTCATACACAGAACTAGAGAGAAGAGATGGAGCATCTCCGATCACAGAATGTGGCAGGGATTGTAATGGTCTTCGACGACGACTGCATACCAGCCGCTGCATTTCTGACATGTGCTCGGAAGAGAAGGAATGGCAATGGGGCCCTTTTTATCGTCTTTCTTCTCTTCCTTGGGAATGGGCTTCTCTTCCTTGGGAAGCCCTACGCTCATAATGTGGGCAGTTTTTCTGAACTTTCTCACCTTTTTAATGATTCTTACTGGATCAGCTTCGCCAATTACCGTCACGGTATGTTTCGATGGGTCGAGGACGATTGAATTTATTCCTTCTAGTGTTGAAATTAGCTCCGTCACTTTTTTCATGCACTTGGAACAGAGTAGATCCACTGACACCACTGTTTTCTGCAACAACAAAACAAGAGACTATCAGGTACTTGGAGTGAGCTGAAAAATAACTGCAAAGTGTCAGAAGAATGGGCAGTCATAAAACACATGCATGAGCAGATAAATAAAAAAAGATAAATCAATATTCATAGACAATGAACTTGTATTGAACTATATATATATATATATATATATATATGAGATATTGAGGACATCATGAAACAACCTTTGACATGGTTTGGATTGAGAATTAGAGTGATTATATTGTGAGAAATGGGATGCAGGAAGTTGGTTTGGTTGTCATAGATATAGAGATAGTATTTATAAACTGTTATATATGACTCAATTTTGTGTGATTGTGTTATCAGATAATATTTGTAGGACAATGCTTGGATCCTCACCAGTGAGAACCAACTTGATCATCACCCCTTATTTGGACCAATATAATTAAAATACGTGGCATATATTAATTAAAAAAATATAAATGGGTATTACCCATTATTTATGGAATTCAACCTGGATTTGAATTATTCTTTTTTCTCTTATTCACTTAAAAAAAATCTCATGGGCAGTTTAACGTCTACATATGCGTGTACACTTATTTGTATATATAGATTGATATATGCGTGTACACTTTTATTTATATATAGATTGATACATATATATATATATATATGTTATGTATATTGCAATTGAATCCAATGGATGATAAAATCTTTTGTGTTATTTCTGTAATATCATCAATTTGGTGCGGTGAGCGGCACTTTACACACGAGATTTCTGACTTTTTTCTCCAAATTTCTATATATACTTCAATCACTATATTTTTATTTTTTTTATTTGTGTTCATAATATTTTGTATTCAATTCATTTATATATCTTTGGATTTTATGAAATATGGAGAAGTACCCATCACAATATCGAATAATATTTGTGGATTGTGACTTTTTTCTTATTTATGTTTAAGGAAAGTGTACATGCATATATATATATATATGACGTTAAACTGCCCATTAGATTTTTATTTTTTAAAGTGAATAAGAGAAAAAAGAAGAATTCAAATCTGGATTGAATCCCATAAACAATAGGTAATACCTATTTATATTTTTTAATTAATATATGTCAAATGTCTTAATTTTATTGGTCCAAATTGTTAGAGTTCGCACACCCTATGTACGAAGTCGTGCACACCTGCAAATCAGAAAACGCACACAAACACACCAAACAATCGACACAAGAATATATACGTGGTTCGGCCAAATAAGCCTACGTCCACGGAGAGCACCGTTTCACTAAAAATCACTGAGAGGATTACAAGGGAGTGATTCGCAGATCACACACGCACACACACTGTGTATACTCACGCCTGTATCACCGGAATAATATAAACGTATATTATTCCTAACTCTCTCTCTCTATTTCTGTGTACACAATTCAATAGGAGAAGCCCTATATTTATAGGTGAGGATATAGAGGTGGGTTTCCCAATCTTCCGATGTGGGACAAGTTAATATAACAAAATAGTCATATTATATATATATGCCAATATATAACAATCTCCCATTTGACGACTTTGCCTTCATCAATCAACTTCATCAATGATCAGTGCTCGGTACCCTCATTTCTGTCTTCAAGCTTAAAGACCAACTTCAGTTTCTCTGTTGTCACCACTTTGGTCAACATGTCGGCCGGATTCTCGCTTCCTTGAATCTTCTTAAGTGTTAATACTTCATCCTCTAATAGAGATCTGATAAAGTGATAACGAAAATCTATATGCTTGGTTCTCGAATGAAATGCTGAATTTTTCGCCAGATGTATAGCACTCTGACTATCACTATGCAAAACACTATTTCCTTGCTCGAATCCCAACTCTGCCAACAAACCTTGTAACCAAATCATCTCTTTGCTAGCCTCTGTCACGGCTACATACTCAGCCTCTATAGTAGATAACGCTACAATCCTCTGTATATGCGAAATCCAACTGACTGCTGTAGTACCTACTATAAAGACATAACCAGTAGTGTTTCTTCTATGATCTATCTCACCAGCAAAATATAAATCTACATAGCCATGTAAATTCACTTCACCCTTAACAAAATAAAGGCATCTGTTTGTGGTACCTCGTAGATATCGCAATATCCACTTCACTGCTTCCCAGTGAGTCTTTCCTGGATTGGACATGAACCTGCTGACTGCTCCCACTGCATATGCAATATCTGGTCTTGTACAAACCATTGCATACATCAAGCTACCAATAGCTGAAACGTATGGAATACTGGCCATGTTGTTCATCTCTACTTCTGACTTGGGAGACTACTTTTTGGATAATTGAAAATGACTAGCCAAAGGTGTGCTAACTGACTTAACATCACTCATGTTGAACCGTTTCAAAACCCGTTCAACATAGTCAGCCTGAGACAACTGCAGAATTCCCTTATGCTTGTCTCTGATGATTCTCATACCAAGAATCTGTTTCGCTGTGCCTAAGTCCTTCATCCCGAACTCTTTTGCCAACTGCTTCTTTAACTTACTGATTTCCGCAAAATCAGATCCAGCTACTAACATGTCATCAACATAAAGTAGGAGGATAATGTAACTCGTGTCAAACCTCTTGAAGTAGCAACAATGGTCAGCGTTGCACTTGATATAACTATGTCTCTGCATGACTCCATCGAATTTCTTGTACCACTGTCTTGGAGCTTGTTTCAAACCATACAAGCTCTTTTCCAACTTACACACAAGTTTCTCTTTCCCTTTCTCTAAGAAACCTTCTGGTTGCTGCATATAAATCTCCTCCATTAGGTCACCATGGAGGAAAGCAGTTTTGACATCTAACTGCTCTAGGTGCAAACCCTCTGATGCAAAAATGCTAAGAACTGAACGAATGGTAGTCAGTTTCACAACCGGAGAAAATA
Source organism: Cornus suecica (assembly GCA_963922005.1). Classification (NCBI taxonomy): domain Eukaryota; kingdom Viridiplantae; phylum Streptophyta; class Magnoliopsida; order Cornales; family Cornaceae; genus Cornus; species Cornus suecica. Next base: position 88,544,379 of record OY998240.1, read on the forward strand.
CGTCGGTGTAGTCGATTCCTGTTTTCTGCTGAAAACCTTTTACTACAAGTCTCGCCTTGTACCTCTTAGAACCATCATGTTCTTCTTTGACTCTCTAGACCCATTTATTATGGAGAGTTTTCTTTCCTACCGGCAGCTCAGTTAGCTTCCATGTCTTGTTGGAAATAAGGGACTTCATCTCATCTTCCATTGCAAGCTCCCACTGGCTCGCATCTACTGCACTGCATGCTTCATCAAAATACTTTGGTTCTCCTCCATCTGTGAGCAACAAATAATTCATGTATCTTCGATTCGGCACATGCTGCCGTGAAGACCTCCTAGGTACAGGAATAGGAGTCGGAGACTGCGGTGTATCAACCTGTTGAGTATTTCCATCTGCAATATGTTCGTCTGACTGAGTACTCTCACTGTCTTGAACATCATCTAACTCAACACACACAGGATCACTCTGTGCTGTAGGCTCTGAGGTTGTTGTGTGTCTGTCCTTGTACATAACTTTTTCATTGAACACTACATCTCTGCTTCGGATCAGTTTTCGGTTCTGATCATCCCACATGCGGTAACCATACTCGTCACCACCATAGCCAATGAAAATACACTTTTGTGACTTGGGATCAAGCTTACCCCTCATAGTGTCACTAACATGTACATATGCAACACAACCAAAAACTTTTAAATGTAAAAGTGTTACCTCTCTACCGCTCCAGACCTCTTTTGGTATTCTGTGCTCCAATGGTACTGATGGACCACGACTGATTAAGTACGCTGCTGTACTGACTGCTTCTGCCCAGAACTGTTTCGGCAACCCTGCCTGAATACGCATGCTTCTGGCTCTCTCAGTCAATGTCCGGTTCATCCGTTCTGCTACGCCAATCTGTTGTGGTGTACGTGGAACAGTTCTCTTTAATCTGATACCGTTCTCATAGCAAAATCTCTTAAACCCGGTGTCTTGATACTCTCCACCATTATCGGATCGTAATCTCTTGATCTTCAAACCCGTCTCATTCTCTATCATAGCCTTCCAACTCTTGAACATACCGTACACTTCAGATTTATGTTTCAAGAAATAAACCCATACCTTTCTGGAATGGTCATCGATGAAGGTGACGAAATAGGACTTTCTGCCAATAGATGAGACATTTGCTGGCCCCCAGACATCAGTGTGAACTAGCTCAAGCTTCTCCTTTCTAAGTTATCTGCCGCTTTTCTGAAAACTAACCCTTTTCTGCTTACTGAATACGCAATCCTCACAGAAATCGATATCAATCGAATTTAGACCTGGTAGCTTTCCCTTTGCGAGCATAACCTTGAGTCCCTTTTCACTCATGTGACCTAGCCTCTGGTGCCACAAATTATGATCCTCCTTGCTTTCTGCAATTGCTATAAATGTGATAGCCTTGATGGTAGTGTACAACGTACATGTTTTCTTTCCTCGTGCTATAGTCATATCCCCCTTGGAAACTTTCCACTTATCTTCACTGAAAGTGGTCATATAACCTTCACTCGCCAATTGGCCTACTGAGATCAGGTTCTTCCTCAAGTTTGGAATGTGTCTAGCATCCCTCAGCTTCCATATCGATCCGTTGAGTCTGATATGTACTTCACCCTTGCCAACAACACTGCAGGGTTGATCGTCACCTAGATAAACCTTGCTGAGGTTTCTAGGTGCATAGCTCTCAAAGAGCTCTCGACTTGAGGTGGCATGGAATGATGCTCCAGAGTCCAAAACCCAAGACTCTGCTTTGCTCTCCAAAGAGCATATCAGTGCATCATCTGTTTCTTCTAAGACAATATTTGCCTCTGTCTTGTCATCCGCTACCTTCTGCGGGGATCTACACTGGTTCCTTAAATGACCAGTCTTGCCACAATTCCAACATTCGATTGCTTTGGAATTTCTGGGACCTCGAGACTGTGATCTTCCCCGTCTCGACTTGGAATGGCCACGCCTTTGGTTTCCGCCTTTCTATCTGTTCGAATCTCTGCCTCTGGTGTCGACATTCAATACTGTGTCACTGCTTGAAGAGTCTGACGGTTGTCTTCTGATCTCTTCTGTGAGTACCATACTCACAACGGTATCATACTTCAACGGGTCTATCCCTGAAGAATTACTGATTGCAGCCACTGTGGCGTTCTAGCTTTCTGGCAATTGATTAAGGAGAAAAGCTGATTTCACCTTGTCTTGAAACACTACTTCAATTGATTCCAACTGCCCATAAATGTCATTAAGCTTACTGAGATGTTCACCAACATTCCCATTCTCGGACATCTTTAGATTCGTCAATCTGCTGATAAAATGTAATGTATTTGCTCCAGACGGTTGTTCGTACATCTTCGAAAGTGCTTCCATGAGAGACTTTGCAGTTTTCTCTTTCCTGATATTGAAGGCAACAGATTTTGCCAATGTCAATCTGATCGTGCCAAGAGCCTTACGATCTAGGATATTCCATTCCTCTTCTTTCATCGAATCTGGTTTTGACTTTTCTAGCGGTTGATACAAATTTTTCTGGAATAACACATCCTCAATTTGCATCTTCCAATAGGTAAAGTTTGTACCATCAAACTTGTCGATCATTACTATATTTTCTTCTCCCATAGCTCCCACTGAGCCTATTAGAGATATTCGGAGTGCAAAATCGAGTATACGGTAGCGTCGGGGGCGGTTCAAAACCTTCAGAACGCCTCTGACCGCGTCCAAAACGGGTAAAAAACGACTCCAAAAGGGCCAGAACAAATTCGCACAAAAGACAATTTTAATCACGAAGTCAGTACCTTCTCGGGGATCGTGCAGGCGCGTCCCTGCTCTGATTGGGCTGATTCTTGCGCCAAAACGTCAGGCTTCGAATTCTCTTTCCGTAGATATATTATAAGCCTCGTTCCGATAAACGATGCTCCGGAAAATCACGTCGAACCGAAACTGCTGCTCGACGGAGCCAAAAAACTGGCCGGAACTTCAGGCGGCGCGTGGGGGCACGTGAGGAACGTTCCGGCGACGTGCTTGACACTGCTGGCTTCGTCTCGTCGAGACGAAGCTCCTGGTGTGGTCGGTTTCTGATTTAGGGCACTCGAAAAAATCATATCTGGACCAGATCGTCGGGCTTCGTGATTTGCTCCAACCTGGGGCTCTGATACCATTTGTTAGGGTTCGCACACCCTATGTACGAAGCCGTGCACACCTGCAAATCAGAAAACGCACACAAACACACCAAACAATCGACACAAGAATATATACGTGTTTCGACCAAATAAGCCTACATCCACGGAGAGCACCGTTTCACTAAAAATCACTGAGAGGATTACAAGGGGGTGATTCGCAGATCACACAAGCACACACACTGTGTATACTCACGCCTGTATCACTGGAATAATATAAACGTATATTATTCCTAACACTCTCTCTCTATTTCTGTGTACATAATTCAATAGGAGAAGCCCTATATTTATAGGTGAGGATATAGAGGTGGGTTTCCCAATCTTCCGATGTGGGACAACTTAATATAACAAAGTAGTCATATTATATATATATGCCAATATATAACACAAATAAGAGATGAGGACCAAGTTGATCCTCACTGGTGTGGACCCAAGCATTGTCCATATTTGTATACCTGTTTTAAGAGTTGTGCTATGTAACTTTGGTAATAAATGTACAGACAGGGTTGGTTACTAGAAATAAAAGTTAGTCAGCAGATAATTAATTAAATCACCTAATACCCTACCTATGCATTTAAGATATATAGAATTCACATCCACTAGTACTCCACAAATGGAGTGCACCTCATGGTGAAATATAATAATTAGAAAAGGAATTTCAATCATTATGCATTTGATATGTTTAAGAGGTAAGAATTAAAGCTATCCAACAATGTCAACGAAAGGAATTTTAAAAACAAGGGTTATTTAGAGCAACTCCTGATATTTGCTTAAATTATAGCTAAATATAACATTTGCATTTTGCAAACGATTAATCATATGAGGTTTCAAAAAATTAACAAAAAACTTCCTAGGTCCATGAATTATCATTTTTGCCCTTGATAAATTACTCAATTAGTTGATAACATATTTTATCTTTGAGATTACTGTAATGTTTTTCTACTTATATTTGATAGTGACTGTAAAAACTAAATTCTTTTTTATTTTAGACTTTTTTTTTTTGCAGAGAGAAATTTTATTTGTAAACTAAATTCATATATCTATATACATATATGTATATATATTATTATTATTATTAAATTAAAACTAACTCAAATAAATTAAAATTTAATTGTGCATGTTACACTATATTATTAATAATGTTAAATGTTAAATGTCTATTTAAATCTCGAAACACTCTGTATGCTAGACTAACTTTAATCAATAATATTTTTCTTTAATGTAACTAATAATTTTTTTACTATTTTAATTTTTATAGTGAGTGCATATTTATTAAACGACCTAAAAAAATAGTAAATACTACCAATGTATATATTTGCATACATCTAGAAAAAATATTATTTTTTATTATTTTATTTTTGGGAAAATAACTCAGGAAATTATTTTGAAATAGACTTAATAATGTTTTTTTTTACTATTTTAATTTTAATGTAAGTGCATACTTATTAAACGACCAAAAAAAATAAGTGCTACTAATGTGTATATTTGCATACATCTATAAAAAATATAATTTTTTATTATTTTATTTTTGGACAATAAATTATACTAATTTTTTTTTATTATTATTATTTTAATTTTTATAGTAAGTACATATTTATTAAAGGACTGAAAAAAATATTAGTTACATAAAATAAAAATATTATTGATTAAAGTTAGTCTAACATGTTGAGTGTTTCGAGATTTAACTAGACACTTAACACACAATATTATTTACGAATTTAGTTTACAAATAAAATTTCTCTCTACAAAAAAGTGTCAAAAAAAAAAATGGTTCTTAAATTATTTACTTATAAAGAAAAGAAATTTTAGATACGCACGCTCCGTGGTGAGTGTTTTTTGTATTTTTTTATTCATGTTTAACACCCCCTTAATTGTCAACAATATCCCTTAACTGGTGGCTCTAAATCTCTCTTCCTTTTTTAAGATAGGAGGAGAACCACTAATTTTGGTTAACTCACGGAAAAGTAGAAAGCTACCTGAAAGTTGCATAATGGATCTTAACATGGGGTCCAAAATTATTATTATTATATATATATATATTTTTTTATCGTTGTTCAACATATTAATTATTATTTTTTTCGTTCCAATTTAAGTATTCATATTCTTTATTCAATTCATTCTAAAATAAATAAAGTCAATGTTACTTTATTTATTAATTTACCATTAGAGAATAGATTGTGAGGGATTCTTAGAGAAGAGATTTTTTTTTTTTTTTAGTTGAATGAAATGGTATGAGAGAAATGATGAACAAAGCAACATTTTTTTTGTTTTTTGTTTAATTGAAAGAAAGGAAATCATATTTTAATAAAATATACCTTCTTTATGGGCAATATAATTTATAAAAAAGTTACTATTCAAAAAATAATAATTATAAACTAAGTTGTTAATGTGACCAAAAAATATCATTTTGTATATTGAGTTAGTTATTTCTTGTCTTAAACGAATAGAAAAATGCCAAGAAGGAGAAGAATTGCTTCATTCCTCTTTACTATTCTATCCAATTAAACACAAATATTTCACCTTATCCTCATTGTCCTGTTGCTTATATTAACTAGAGTTGTGTCAAAATTGCTAAACCTAGAAAAGAAATAAATAGGAGTAGATAAATTTTTAAAGATAAGTATATAAAAGTATGGATTGAATGGTGTCCACATATTAGCAAGTTGGGAAGCAATCAATCATAATCTGTAATGCGAATTGCAACACTATTTTGTTGTCCTGTCTCTCTCACACGATTCCAAATTACAAACGGACGAAACTAAAAGTAGACAAGTAGGCTCAAATAGTGATTCAAGGCAAGTGATGTTCTAACTTACTCTAACCGGGTTTCACAATTATGCAGCGCGGCCTATTGATGGTGGAACCCGTGCCAATTTCACCAGGTCCAAGCCCCACTGCAGTGCTACTATTTTGACCGTGTCCGATTTTAATACGAGATATGATATTTTAAATTTAGTTCACATGATTTTACTAAATTTTTCATATTAATTAAAAATACACATGAGCAATAAGCATATCGCCATTTATATGAGTGGAACATTAAAATTTAATTCCAAATTAATGTGTTACTGTACTTATAGTAAGTACACTATGCTATGCTGGATAATAAGATAACACCATATGAATTAATGTCATCCATTTTCTCCACATTGACAAGGCTGCTGTCAACCCAGACTAGTGGTCGTAATTTTACTAGTCCATGACAATATATATATGGCTCAAGCAATTTAAGACACAGACGGTCACTTTTTGACTCGGTCCAACACATTTACAATCCATGCTTTTATTTGGTTTCTATATCACTGCATTATCAATGGATTTCTAAGAAACATATTTTCCTTTGTCCTGGCATGGAATAATTGCAGTGTCCAAATCTGAAATCAATCAGAATTTTCAAAAGGTGGGTTCATACAATTTACTTGGATGTGATTATTATAACCCTCTACTAAATTCCTTTTTATTGCATTGTGTAAAAAATATGAAGTTTGACTCATATCATTGTATTGAAATTAAATCATCTGCTAGCTATAAAGTGAAAAACGTTTGATGGCATAACAAAATTTAAGAATTAATTACAAGGAAGAATCTCAATAAATTGCGATTGCAGTGGAGCAAAGTTAACACTGAAAGATTGGTTCCATTAATGTTGACAAGTACTGGAGAGAGAACTGGAAATGATTTGTTGTACCAAACAGTAGTTCTCAATTTTTTTATTTATTTTTCTGGCTCTTCCAACTTGAGTCCTTGTCATTGAATTATATAAAGAAAAAGGTTTTTATATATATATATATATGACTAAAGGAGGTACTAGTGTCCACAGTCCATCTCAAAGACTGGCTGACCTTAATTAGATAGCTAGTTGACCTGCAAGTCATTGTGAATTAATGCAGGGCGGCCCTAGAGTGCCAAAACATTTTGGGGGTCCTAGTCAGATTAAATGCGAAAAAAATTTCCGGACTCTTTATTTTACGCGAAATTTTTTTTGGCCCCTTCATTTCACGCGATGTAATTTTTTTAAAAAAATATAAGTATTTTATAGATTCAAATTTCAAGCAAATGGCAAAAACATTACATAATTACTTGGTGATTCTTTTGTATAGATTTCACATATTAAAACATAGAAATATGAAGGGTATGAAAGGAATGATTAGTACAAGAAATTTTTGAAATAAAAATTAAATTTGAACTTATTTGTAAATATTTGTCAGAAGTAGGACTTATGTGTCCTAGTAAAAAAAATTTAGAGAGCAAAAATACTACTCTAAAGGAACTTTCTCTATTGTAAGTGTAATATTGGGTTGAGTTCTAATTTATATTGGACTATAATTTAAAAAATTATATTTGGGCCTATACTAATACAAAGGGGGAAAAAAAATTAGAGCTCCTCCATATGCATTCAAAGTCTTTGTATTAGTTTTAAGTTCTTTTTGGGTGAGGTTTGTTTTAATTTAATTATTGAAAGAATGTGTTCAATTTGATTAGTTTAACATATGAATTGGTATTGGGTTGGGTAAGAAGTCTTTTATGTTTGAGCTTATACTAACATATATATATATATATATTTTTAATTTTGAGCCTAATACTAATATAACAAAAAATTAAATTTGAAGCCCTAGGCGGCCCGACCCTGATTATTAATGCTTCAAGTTCATGCTTGAAGATTAATTACCCAAACGAAAGGTTGGACAGAATGACTAAATTAAACCTGTACATAGTACAGAAAGGCAAGCCCATAAGCGAAACAGAGAGTACACAAGGCCGAGGAACACTATGACAATTGTATCAAACAACTTCCACCATTATCATATTGCCCCATATATTATTAATTTGTCTCAAATTACCCCTTCATGCACTATTTGATTATGTTATATGACTATATTAACCTTACCCTTTTAATTACTTATCTTAATTTCTCTATTTCAAGGACAATAACAAAACAACAATAGAAAAGAAAAAAACAACTACACATGCATTAACAAATATTTTCATCACCTTCAACATAAAATTATTCGATAATTTAATTCATAATTTGTTTTCATAAAAAATATTAATAGTAATGTAGACCCATTTCCTTTTAAATAAAAATTGGGATTGTGTAATTTTGGGGAAAAAATTAATATTGCTTTAATACCGTGCACTAACAAAAATGGGCATATTTAGTTTCATAATAAACTCATATTTAGCCTCAATCCGAAATTAAAGCAATATTATTTTTTTTTCTAAATTACACCGTCCAAATTTTTATTTAAAAGGAAATGGGTCTACATTACTATTAATATTTTTTATGACAAAAAAAAATGAATTAAATTATCAAATAATTTTATGTTGAAGTGATGAAAATATTTGTTAGTGCATTTTTTTTTTCTATTGTTGTTTTGTTATTGTCCTTGAAATAAAGAAATTAAGATAAGTAATTAAAAATGTAAGGTTAATATGATCATTTAACATAATCATATAGTGCAGAGAGGGATAATTTGAGACAAATTAATAGTGTAGGGGGCAATATGATAGTGATGAGGGTTGTTTGATACAAACGTCATAGTATTGGGGGTTTTACGATAATAGCCCTATATTATATATGCTGAAATATAAATAGAGGACTCTCTCATTCAAGAGTTAGCAGATTACATTCATTATTTTACAAGGCCGTTTCATCACCTACCGGCAAACTTGTCATTAATTATGAAATATATATTACTTGTACACATATATATGGTGTTGGGATATTTATCTGATCCATTCCATCCAAGTTTTATTCATTTAAATTTTGGATAGTACTGCAATACTGTAAATGCATGCATGACCAGTTATAACTTATACATGCATATTAATTGTTCCTGTAGTAGAAAGATACATATATACCAAGAAGGTAGCTAGATAGAGTCTCTATATACTAGGTAGGGGAAGTGATAGGCGCCTATGCATGCATTGTTGAGGAGAATGACACACTACAACAAATTAGTTAATTTGCTACAAAAAAATTTCTACAAAATTTATTTTGTAGTAAAAGAGTGTTATTTTTACTATGCAAACAATTTTGTAGCAAATATAATACTAATTACTACAAAATTAATTCTTTTGTAGTAATATGCTAAAATTGCTTTTTTCCACTCTCATGACTCGAGCACTAGACCTCTAACAATTTTAAGAAGTAAAAAATAATCAATGTGGCATATAGTCCTTTGATATACATTTGTTAAAACGTTTCAATTATATTAAATATAACTATATAAAGTCTCTAAAATTACTTTTACTATGTCTCAGCCTCGTTCTCGGTCTCACTCTCTCAGTCTCACTCCAGAGCTCTCTCTCTCTCTCTTCATCCACAACTCGATCGACTCCGTTGTTGTCTTTGTTCCTTGACAACTTAGGTATAATCCAAGCTATATATATGTTTGTATAGTATATATATATATATGTTTGTATAGTATATATATGCGTGTATATATATGTACACAAACACACACCTATATCTCTCTTTACACATACACATACGCGTATATATATCATAAAGGTACGTACAAGAATCTATCTATATATATCTTACAGTCTCGATCAGACTCTGTATCACCCACCATATATATCATGATGAGCAAAGGTCCAGCTGAATCATCGTAAGAATCCATATACATATCCCACCATATCATCACCAGGACCAGCTGAATCTTCCTATTGTACATTATCGGATTACGGATATTTTATTCTACTTCTTCCTTACAGCCTGGAAAATTCCATTTTCTGTACTATATATATATATATATATTCACCAACCAATGCACCACAACAATTTCACCACTACTCTTGACTTAATCTTAGAAATAGAAAAATCATAAGATGGAAAAGGATAACTAGTTACCAATAATTTGTTTAAAACTTGGTCATTACCCCCTCTTTAAGTAGTACCAGCTTTAGACCCTGCTATTTCCTTAGGCCCGTTTCGTAGGCGGTCCGGTCTGGTCTTATCTGGGTGGTGTTCTGAAAGTCTGTTTGGTAAAGTTATCTGATTTTATGGTCTTATTCAAACTGTTTGGTCTTATGTTTGAAAAATAATACAAAAAATAAAAAAATAATATATAAAATTCAAAAAATATATTAAGTATGAAAAATATATAAAATTTGAAAAAATCTAAAAAATTTGAAAATAATATAAGAAATTCAAAAATAATATATATTTCAAATTTTATAAATTATTTCAATTTTTTATATTATTTTTGATTTTTTATATTATTTTCAAATTTTTTATATTTTCTCAAATATATATATATATATATCTAATTTTGTATATTTTTTTCAAATTTTATACATTATTTCAAATTTTTTATATTATTTTTCAAAACTTATCTATTATTTTTTAAATTATATATATATTTAAAATTTTATATATTAATTTTGATTTATATATATATTTTTCGAATTTAATACATTATTTTAAAAAAATTATATTATATTTCAAATTTTATATATTATTTTCGAATTTTATACATTATTTTTGGAATTTTTTTATTTTCCCAAATTTTAAATATATTTTTTGCATTTTATATATTAATTTTGAATTTTATATATATATTTCAAATTTTATACATTATTTCAAATTTTTTATATTATTTTTTTAATTTTATATATTATTTTCAAATTATATATATTTTTTAATTATATATATATATTTCAAATTTTATAGTCTCATGTGTTAAAGACAATTGTATATAAGACCACTTGAGACCATCATTTTTTGTTGTCTCAAATTACCCATTTTGGTCCCAAGTGGTCCTTGTTTTTTTGGAACCGTGTTGCCAAACAGTGTCCGATTCCAAAAAAGTCATTATGAGACCGGACCACATGAGACCGGACCGCGAACCAAACAAGGCCTTAGTATCTTTAATTCACCAGCACATGCATGCATGACTAGTACTGCATATATATATATATATATATATATATATATATAGTTTCACACTTCCAGATACGATTCGATATTCTCTTTCTAATATGCATGGTATCAAATCAGCCTACCAATTCCCCAGTATTATTTGGTTTACCATATATATGCATTCAGTTCGATTCAAAGAGCCACACACATCAATCCAAATTAGAAACTTAAAAAATTTAGGTTCAGGAAAAGTCATTTGTTTGGAGTGAAAACAGAAAAGAATATACAGAACAACACAGAGGTATATGGTTTACTCAAAACTTGGGCCTACTTCTATGTCTACACGGAGCACACTGAAGCAAATATTTCATTAATAATTAATTGAGTAAGTGGTTACCGTTTAAAAGATCTCCTCTCTCTCTCTAGTAGCCACACCAAAAAATTAAGTAAAAGACATTCTTAATTAAATAGTTAAGCTATTTATATACAGAGGTTACAAATACAATAGAAATATCCATGGTCCAACATATATATATATAGGGAAAATTACACAAACTATCCCTAAACTATGACCTAATTGCACGCGATACCTCTTACGTTTCAATAATATCATAAACTACTCTTAAAACCACATCCGTTGTAACACTTAGCCCCTTCTGTTCAAAGTCAACGCTGAAAACTTTGTGTATTGGTCAATAAAGACTGTTTTTGTAGTGAACTTCCATTTTTGCCCTCATATCATTGCATGTTCCAATTTTGCATACAAAATTACTTAAATACCCTAATTTTTTTGAATTTATATATAATGTTCCAAAATATGATTTTTTTTTTCGAAAAATAATTTTTTTGCGAAAAAGTATATATTATGTTCCAAAATATGAATTTTTTCCGAAAAATATATATTATATTCCAAAATATGATTTTTTTGCAAAAAAGTACTTATTTTGTTCCAAAATATGAATTTTTTTTTTCGAAAAATAATTTTTTTGCGAAAAAGTATATATTATGTTCCAAAATATGAATTTTTTCTGAAAAATATATATTATGTTCCAAAATATGATTTTTTTGCAAAAAAAGTGCTTATTATGTTCCAAAATATGAATTTTTTTCCGAAAAATACTTTTTTTGCGAAAAATATATATTATATTCCAAAATATGATTTTTTTGCAAAAAAGTACTTATTATGTTCCAAAATATGAATTTTTTTGCGAAAAATATATATTATGTTCCAAAATATGATCTTTTGCGAAAAATATTTTTTTTGCGAAAAATATATACTATTATCTTCCAAAATATGATCTTTTCTAAAAAATATTTTTTTTGCAAAAAATATATGCTATATTCCAAAATATGATTTTTTTCTGAAAATAATTTTTTTCAAAAAATATATATTATTTTTTCCGAAATAATTCATATTTTGGAAAATAATATTCTCCCTCCGAAAAATAATTTTTTTGCGAAAAATATATATATATTTTTGAATTTATAATTTTTGGGGCAAAAGTGGACATCGTGGGGGTTAGTTGATAAAATTGGATAGTATAGGGGGTTTCTTGAAATTAACCCTAAAATATAATATAAAACAAGGATTTTTAAGTAAATTCACGCACAAATCTAACTGAGGTTGTTCTAAGGGGTAGTAACTGATATTATTCAAACGTTAGAGATATTTTCTGCAATTAGGTCATAGTTCAAGGATAGTTTATGTAATTTTCCCATATATATATGGTAATATCCAGGGCTTTAACATCAATAACTAAAAAATCATCTGCAAAGTGGCAGCAAAAAATATCTCTCATTTCCAATGTAATTCAGCCTCTAAAATCTCAATGGTAGCCCCTCCCTATATGTATCTCTGCTTATCCCCTTGATTTCTTTCTTCTATACAATTGTGTCTACTAAAGATATACATATCACCTTTTTTCCCTCATATATTCCATAAAGAACTTTTGTAAATATGGACTGACTTGAAATTGTAGGCCAATTTTTGTGGCGCTGTTTACTTTTTTCCCCAAAAAAATTGTGAATCAAAATTCCTTGGCCCAAGCAGAACAAGTATAAACCCACAAACCAGGCCGTAGAATATATCCGAATAATTCAGATACACATCTTCTCATAGACCATTGAGATCCCAAGGAAGCAAGATTCCAACTTGTAAGGAGGACCACAGCAAGATCTCAAAGCTGGTACATGGAGATCCCTGATGACAAGGAATATGAAGCTTTCAATATATATATATATAGTAACATGATGTTTCTCAAGGTATAACCTTTCAAAAAATGATCATCATATGTCCAGTCAACATGTGTCAATCATATTATATATCCGACAATGACTAAACAACTTTATTAACATTCTTTTATTAGGTTAGTAAATCTGATCTAACTTTTATAGGGAATTAAGTTGAGCGATTTTTCTTCAATATGTTATATGTAAAGTACTTATTAAATACATGCATTTTCTGCTCTTCCCCTTGCAAAGATCATTACACATGCATTTCCTTCTGCAGGTATCCATACATTGTGAATCCTTTCCCACTTTGGCATTATCTTCTTTTGTTCAACCGATTTCTCTAAACGTACGTGGTGAGGTTGATTAATTTAAAATGGTCGATCAAAACATGTCTATTTGTTGACTTAGCTCCCGGAGAAAGGCCACGGATTCTCCATTGCAGTAAGTTGTTAATCATGATCATTAGGAGTCCATGCTAAGAGGAGCCAAGTTTCTAAGAGGGCCACAAAGAAAAGAAAAATGGCCTTAAAGCTTGTGAATGAGAAAGGATAGGATTCCACAAAGATGAATCTCTAGTGGACATGGAAATAGACGTGTATATATGATAAGGATTCAAAAACTATGTCATAAATCTATCTTCTTTTTTTTTTAGATAATTGTCTTTATATAATTTATTGTTCTAGAAAACCTGTGAATTCTCCAAAATTATATTTGAAGTTAAAAACCAAACAGATCCTAACTACCTACTTATTTTGATGAACTAGGGTATTATAAGTCATTTTGATTCAATTTTTTGCAAACGAAGAACAAGAGAAAATAAGAGGATCATTCCCCCCATTAGATATATACGGTATACCCTTTTTAACTAATATAGAAAGTAGAGAAAATATATGTCTAGGGAGGTGCAAGCCTCACAATGACACTATATATGTTGTAATTTTGCGACTCAACACATATACTATCACTCTTTTTCGAGATAAATGTGTTAGGGTTCGCACACCCTATGTACGAAGCCGTGCACACCTGCAAATCAGAAAACGCACACAAACACACCAAACAATCGACACAAGAATATATACGTGGTTCAGCCAAATAAGCCTACGTCCACGGAGAGCACCGTTTCACTAAAAATCACTGAGAGGATTACAAGGGAGTGATTCGCAGATCACACACGCACACACACTGTGTATACTCATGCCTGTATCACCAGAATAATATAAACGTATATTATTCCTAACACTCTCTCTCTATTTCTGTGTACATAATTCAATAGGAGAAGCCCTATATTTATAGGTGGGGATATAGAGGTGGGTTTCCCAATCTTCCGATGTGGGACAAGTTAATATAACAAAGTAGTCATATTATATATATATATATATGTCAATATATAACAATCTCCCACTTGACGACTTTGCCTTCATCAATCAACTCCATCAATGATCAGTGCTCGGTGCCCTCATTTTTGTCTTCAAGCTTGAAGACCAACTGAAGTTGTGCACAACTTCAGTTTCTCTGTTGTCACCACTTTGGTCAACATGTCGGCCGGATTCTCGCTTCCTTGAATCTTCTTAAGTGTTAATACTTCATCATCTAATAGAGATCTGATAAAGTGATAACGAAGATCTATATGTTTGGTTCTTGAATGAAATGCTGAATTTTTCGCCAGATGTATAGCACTCTGACTATCACTATGCAAAATACTCTTCCATTGCTCGAATCCCAACTCTGCCAACAAACCCTGTAACCAGATTATCTCTTTGCTAGCCTCTGTGACAGCTACATACTCAGCCTCTATAGTAGATAACGCTACAATCCTCTGTATCTGCGAAATCCAACTGACTGCTGTAGTACCTACTGTAAAGACATAACCAGTAGTGCTTCTTCTGTGATCTATCTCACCAGCAAAATCTGAATCTACATAGCCATGTAAATTTACTTCACCTTTTCCAAAATAAAGGCATCTGTTTGTGGTACCTCGTAGATATCGCAATATCCACTTCACTGCTTCCCAGTGAGTCTTTCCTGGATTGGACATGAACCTGCTGACTGCTCCCACTGCATATGCAATATTTGGTCTTGTACAAACCATTGCATACATCAAGCTACCAATAGCTGAAGCGTATGGAATACTGGCCATGTTGTTCATCTCTGCTTCTGACTTGGGAGACTGCTTTTTGGATAATCGAAAATGACTAGCCAAAGGTGTGCTAACTGACTTAGCATCACTCATGCTGAACCGCTTCAAAACTCGTTCAACATAGTCAGCCTGAGACAACTGAAAAATTCCCTTCTGCTTGTCTCTAATGATTCTCATACCAAGAATCTGCTTCGCTGTGCCTAAGTCCTTCATCTCGAACTCTTTTGCCAACTGCTTCTTCAACTTACTGATTTCCACAAAATCAGATCCAGCTACTAACATGTCATCAACATAAAGTAGGAGGATAATGTAACTCGTGTCAAACCTCTTAAAGTAGCAACAATGGTCAGCGTTGCACTTGATATAACCATGTCTCTGCATAAATCCATCGAATTTCTTGTACCACTGTCTTGGAGCTTGTTTCAAACCATACAAGCTCTTTTCCAACTTACACACAAGTTTCTCTTTCCCTTTCTCTAAGAAACCTTCCGGTTGCTGCATATATATCTCCTCCATTAGGTCACCATGGAGGAAAGCAGTTTTGACATCTAACTGCTCTAGGTGCAAACCCTCTGATGCAACAATGCTAAGAACTGAACGAATGGTAGTCAGTTTCACAACCGGAGAAAATACATCGGTGTAGTCGATTCATGCTTTATGCTGAAAGCCTTTTACTACAAGTCTCGCCTTGTACCTCTTAGAACCATCATGTTCTTCTTTGACTCTGTAGACCCATTTATTATGGAGAGCTTTCTTTCCTACCGGCAGCTCGGTTAGCTTCCATGTCTTGTTGGAAATAAGGGACTTCATCTCATCTTCCATTGCAAGCTCCCACTGGCTCGCATCTGCTGCACTGCATGCTTCATCAAAATACTCTGGTTCACCTCCATCTGTGAGCAACAAATAATTCATGTATCTCCGATTCGGCACATGCTGCCGTGAAGACCTCCTAGGTACAGGAATAGGAGTCGGAGACTGCGGTGTATCAACCTGTTGAGTATTTCCATCTGCAATATGTTCGTCTGACTGAGTACTCTCACTGTCTTGAACATCATCTAACTCAACACACACAGGATCACTCTGTGTTGTAGGCTCTGAGGTTGTTGTGTGTCTGTCCTTGTACATAACCTTTTCATTGAACACTACATCTCTGCTTCGGATCAGTTTTCGGTTATGATCATCCCACATGAGGTAACCATACTCATCACCGCCATAGCCAATGAAAATACACTTTTGTGACTTGGGATCAAGCTTACCCCTCATAGTGTCATTAACATGTACATATGCAACACAACCAAAAACTTTTAAATGTAAAAGTGTTACCTCTTTACCGCTCCAGACCTCTTATGGTATTTTGTGCTCCAATGGTACTGATGGACCATGATTGATTAAGTACGTTGTTGTACTGACTGCTTCTGCCCAGAACTGTTTCGGCAACCCTGCCTGAATGCGCATGCTTCTGGCTCTCTCAGTCAATGTCCGGTTCATCCGTTCTGCTATGCCATTCTGTTGTGGTGTACGTGGAACAGTTCTCTCTAATCTGATACCGTTCTCATAGCAAAATCTCTTAAACCAACATTCGATTGCTTTGGAATTTCTGGGACCTCGAGACTGTGATCTTCCCTGTCTCGACTTGGAACGGCCACGCCTTTGGTTTCCGCCTTTCTGTCTGTTCGAACCTCTGCCATTGGTGTCGACATTCAATGTTGTGCCACTACTTGAAGAGTCTGACGACTGTCTTCTGATCTCTTCTGTGAGTACCATACTCACAACGGTATCATACTTCAGCGGGTCTATCCCTGAAGAATTACTGATTGCAGCCACTGTGGCATTCCAGCTCTCTGGCAATTGATTAAGGAAAAAAGCTGATTTCACCTTGTCTTGAAACACTACTTCAATTGATTCCAAATGCCCATAAATGTCATTAAGCTTACTGAGATGTTCACCAACATTCCAATTCTCGGACATCATCAGATTCATCAATCTGCTGATAAGATGTAATGTATTTGCTCCAGACGGTTGTTCGAACATCTTCGAAAGTGCTTCCATGAGAGACTTTGCAGTCTTCTCTTTCCTGATATTAAAGGCAACAGATTTTGCCAACGTCAATCTAATTGTGCCAAGAGCCTTTCGATCTAGGATATTCCACTCCTCTTTTTTCATTGAATCTGGCTTCATCTCTTCTAGCGGTTGATACAAATTTTTCTGGAATAACACATCCTCAATTTGCATCTTCCAATAGGTAAAGTTTGTACCATCAAACTTGTCGATCATTACTGTCTTTTCTTCTCCTATAGCTCCCACTGAGCCTATTAGAGATATTCGGAATGCAAAACCGAGTATACGGTTGCGTCGGGGGCGGTTCAAAATCTTAAGAACTCCTCTGACCGCGTCCAAAACGGGTTAAAAACGACTTCAAACGGGCCAAAACAAATTCGCACAAAAGACATAAATTTAATCACGAAGTCAGTACCTTCTCTGGGTGCGTGCGGACGGGTCCCTACTCTGATTGGGCCGATTCTTGCGACAAAACGTCGGGCTTCGAATTCTCTTTCCGGAGATACATTATAATCCTCGTTCCGATAAACGATGCTCCGGAAAATCACGCCGAACCGAAACTGCTGCTCGACGGAGCCAAAAAACTGGCCGGAACTTCAGGCGGTGCGTGGGCGCGCGTGAGGAACTTTCCGGTGACGTGCTTGACACTGCTGACTTCATCTCGTCGAGCCAAAGCTCCTGGTGTGGTCGGTTTCTGATTTAGGGCACTCGAAAATTTGGACCAGATCGTCGGGCTTCGTGATTTGCTCCAACCTAGGGCTCTGATACCACTTGTTAGGGTTCGCACACCCTATGTACGAAGCCGTGCACACCTGCAAATCAGAAAACGCACACAAACACACCAAACAATCGACACAAGAATATATACGTGGTTCAGCCAAATAAGCCTACGTCCACGGAGAGCACCGTTTCACTAAAAATCACTGAGAGGATTACAAGGGCTGAGAGGATTACAAGGGAGTGATTCGCAGATCACACACGCACACACACTGTGTATACTCACGCTTGTATCACCGGAATAATATAAACGTATATTATTCCTAATTCTCTCTCTCTATTTCTGTGTACACAATTCAATAGGAGAAGCCCTATATTTATAGGTGAGGATATAGATGTGTATTTCTCAATCTTCCGATGTGGGACAAGTTAATATAACAAAGTGGTCATTATATATATATATATGCCAATATATAACAAAATGGTATTTAACTATATATATACTTATTCATAATCAAAGCATTATTCGAAAAATGATACATGCCATGTCACTCCATTACTCTCAAATAATGCTCAGTATACTCTGCTACCAGTCAGGAGATTCAAGTCACTCCTACTTTACATTTTGCCGAATCACTATAATATTATTCCCAATTAATTCCATCTTTTCCAATAGTAAAAAATTCCGCAAATGACTACTTTCGGTGGCCCCAAAATATCTTTCATTAACACATAAAATAGATCGATGTATGGTCCACTAGGACTTGGCTTAGTTGTGCTATTGAAGGCCATTGTTTTAGTTAAGAGTCTAATTACAAAAAAAAAAAAAACAATGTTTAAAATCCACTGGGACAAGATATATAAAAATATAACAACCTGGAGTGGGAAAACAAAACTGTATTAAGGTATATATGGAGTGTTGAATATTTACATGTGATTTGAAATTGTAATATTATCACACTGTTATGCAACTCTCTCACTGTATAATAATGTAAGAGGTTATTGTTAATAATGCTGATGGCTCCATGATTTGTTTCTTTTTATCATATAAAGCTCTGTTGAACATGCTGTGAAGGTAGTTTTAAATATGTTTTGCATGCTTGACGATTGGCTTGGATCATGTGTAAGCTGCGTGATGAGTGAAAGTACGTACTTGATGGAAGATTTATTCATACAATTATATGTATGTATATATATCAGGTCCCACATTAATTGTCTACATGTATATTTTGGTATTTTGAAGACATATTGGCAAAAGTAGAATACGGGCAGTACATATGGTGAGACATCAAAAGCATGTACGGACTTGTTCAACCAGACCAATAATAGAAAAAAAAAGGTGGATTGTAGCCTCCTCTATCACGTTTCACAATTACTAATTAAGATTGGCTTTCATTAAATAAGAAAAGTCATAGCTTTTCATTTGTTTCTTACATTACACATGTATAGACATTGAGAGAGATGTGGGCCACGTTGTGCCCGTTAAGCACAGCCGCTGTATTCACCGTTCGTTTTCGAATGTGAAAGTGAAGTAAGAAAACAAGCCTGTTTTGGGATTATGTTAGCTTGTGGTAAAATATACTCCATGTATTTGAATTAATCTCACTCCCGCCCCTAATTTAGTCCATATTTTGACTATATTCTCTTTCTTTTTTTTATTCTCAACTATACCCCTACCAATAACCACCATTATATTTTACTATCCTATCTATGTAATTTTACGATTTTGTTTATGAATTCAAAAATGTTCCTTTATGCATGAGAAGAAGGGGGCAAAAATTCACACTTTTCAATTGTTGGCGTCAACAGAATCTATATGCCAAATTTGCACTACGTACGAAGGAAAAAAGAGAGAAGAAAGATGTCTATTAATTATTTGTAATTTGTCCAAACCAGAAAAAAAAATATAGTCATTCAAATATACCCTTACTCTTATCTGCAAATCTACTGTTTTAGCAGTAAAGTTTAGAAAAACCACCTATCCTTTTTACATTAAATTCTGTCTGATTTGATTTCATTTGCAAGGAAAGCAACAGCAAGAAAAGCACCCCCACCACCCCCCTCTCTTTCTCTCTCTAGCCTAGCCGCCCTTCATTTTACTATAAATAGAGAGTAGCTAAGGCACACTTGAAGGCATATACATACACTCATATATATATATAGTTTTATGCGAATTGTAGCTAATATTGCTCAAATGGGTTCAACTTCAACATGGACTGCTAAGCAGAACAAGCTGTTTGAGAATGCACTGGCCATCTACGACGATGACACCCCGGACCGCTGGCAAAAACTGGCCAAGGCAGTAGGTGGGAATAAGACCGTGGAGGAATTGAAGAAGCACTTTGAGATTCTGGAGGAGAACATCAAGCGAATGGACTCCAAAATGGTATGGGAATCAAGTCGAGAGTTGATTATCACCAATGGTAACTCATTTTCGTATGAAATCCACAATCAACTAATTGTGTTAAAACCAAAGTAGGTTAATAAGGAAATCAACTAAGGTCAACATTGATTGCCCACTTAAACACAAAGAAAATGTACTATTATAACACAAAATCTCCTACTTATTGTTGTTTACTTGTGGTGATTTAGTAATGCCCAAGATACACTTAAATGTATAATATACTCACACTTTTATTTCAAAAACAAAGAACCGAATACAAACTTTCACTCTATTCTTACACTCAGATTTTTCTCTCTTACTTCTTGTTATTCAATACAATACAACACACCTATATATATATTTGAAATACATAAAATGACATATGAAATCTGTTTGGCAGCCATTATTGACTTTGGAAGATTTGAGCGTACTATCTTCACGCATGGTGTTTAGTGCAGCTTTTCTTGACCTTTGTGGTTGATTGATACATGCATGGATATGAACAAGTTTATCTTCGAACATTCCCCCTTAAACTTGATTTTCCACACTTCTGCATTCCTAACATCATCTTCAGTCTGTTGAACATGTCTTGCTTCAATGGCTTTGTAAAAATATCTGCAATTTGATTATTTGTCTTGCAAGATATTAATTCTACTTCTCTGTTCTGCACATGCTCCCTGATAGAATGATATCGTGCATCAATATGCTTGCTTCGTTCATGGAAGACTGGATTATTTTCAAGTGCAATTGTTGAACGATTATCAATGAAAATCTCTGTAGGCTTTTCTTGTGGAAAACACAAATGCTCCAACACATTTCTCAACCAAATAGCATGACACACAATTAAGTTGGTTGCTACGTATTCAACTTCGCATGATGATAGCGTTATTATCTGTTGTTTCTTGGATGACCATGTGAATGTTGTATCTCCAATGAAAAACATAAATCCAGTTGTGTTTTTTCTTTCATCCAAATCTCTACCCCAATCACTATCTGAATAGCCAGTGAATCTTAATTCATCAGTTGAGGTATATAGCAAACTACCATTGATCGTACCTTTGATGTAGCGGAGTATTCTCTTTGCAGCATTCAGGTGAGATTGATTTGGTTCCTCCATGTATCTGCTGATCAATCCAACTCCATAGAGTATATCTGGTCTGGTACAAGTCAAGTACCGAAGACTTCCAATTAAACTTTTAAAGTATGTTGGATCAACATTTCCTCCGTCTTCATTCTTTCTGAGTTCCACGCTACATTCCACCGGAGTTGATACTGGATTGCTTGATGCCATTATGAACTTCTTGAGAATCTCCTTTGCATATCTACTTTGGCAGATCGAGATTCCTTCAACATTCTGTTTCACTTCAATTCCAAGAAAGTGTGACATCAGACCTATGTCTGTCATCTCGAATTCTTGAATCATGGTTTTCTTGAACTCTTCAAACATGGCTGGGTTGTTTCTTGTGAAGATCAAATCATCAACATATAGACTTGCAAACAATACACTTCCTTCTGGACCTTTCTTCAGGTACAATGCATGCTCGTATGGACATTTCTCGAACCCATTATCATGGAAATACTTGTCAATTCTTGTATTCCATGCACGTGAAGCCTGCTTCAATCCATAGAGAGTTTTCTTCAACATGTACACCTTGTCTTCATGTCCTTCATTTGTATATCCCAGCGGTTGTTCGACATAGATTTATTCTTCTAGAAATCCATTCAGAAATGCTGACTTCACATCAAGTTGGTACAACTTCCATCTATTCTGAGCAGCAATAGATATCATCAGTCTGATTGTCTCTAATCGGGCAACAGGAGCAAATACTTCACCATAGTCTAGTCCTTGTTTTTGTTTGTAGCCTTTTGCAACAAGGCGAGCTTTGTATCTCTGAACTTCGCCTTTTTCATTTTTCTTTGTCTTGAAGACCCATTTGACTCCAATACGCTTTTGACCTTTTGGTAGACTACACAGCTCCCATGTGTCATTCTTGTCTATGACCCTGATTTCTTCATCCATTGTTAACTTCCACTTCTTCTCTTGGATGACTTCTGTGAAGTTGACAGGATCACTATCCAGAAATAAACATAGCAAATTCTGGTTTTGATCTTCTTTCAGTGGCTTCATATAGTTCCCTCAGGATTCTCACTTTTCTGGGTCTTTCAGTTGATCTTTCATCCGATGATGATGACAATGAAGGATCTTTTCTTACAGGTACAGGAGATTGATGTGGTAGAATTTGCAGCTCCATTGCAACTTCTTTTTCTACTTCTTCATCTTCTTCAAGTACAAGCTCCTTGGTTTTTCCATCTTCATTCTGATCCCAGCTCCAAGCTTCATTTTCTTCAAAGATCACGTCCCTACTCATGATTACTTCCTTGGTGATGGGATTAAACAACTTATATCCCATTGTTCTGTCGCCATAGCCGATAAAGATACATTTTTGTCTTTTGTCGTCAAGCTTGGTTCTTCTGGCTTCTGGAATCTTGGTATAAGCAATACACCCAAACATTCTAAGGTGATTGACACTTGGCATGTATGAACTCCAGGTTTCTTCAGGTGTCTTGAACTGGAGTCTTCTGGTTGGACACCTATTCAGCAGATAGACAACACAAGATACTGCTTCAGCCCAAAATTCCTTGGGCATTGTCTTTCCTTTCAGCATACTTCTGACCATGTCCAGGATCGTGCGATTCTTCCTTTCAGAAACACCATTTAGCTGAGGTGTATAGGATGGTGTTGTTTTTTGTCGGATGCCGTGCTCTTTGCAGTAATTCTAGAATGCATTTGACATATATTATCCTCCTTGATCTGACCGCAATGACTTGATATTGTAGCCGTTCTGCTTCGCAACAAAAGCTTTAAACTCCTGGAACTTGTCAAATACTTTTGATTTCTTCTGCAAGAAGTACACCCATGTATTTCTGCTATAATCATCGGTGAAAGTAAGAAAATACCTGTTCTTTACATATGATTCTGGCTTCAATGGACCACACACATTTTTGTGAACGAGCTCCAACAACTTTGTTGATCGCCATTTGACTTCTTTAGCAAAGCTCAGTCTGTGATGTTTCCCAAGTACACAACATTCACATACTTCATTAGGACTGTTGATGTAGGGAAGTCCCTTCACCATCTGCTTGCTTGTGAGCAGCTTCAGGCCTTCAAAGTTGAGATGCCCGTATCTTAAATGTCATAGCCAGTTCTTGTCTTCAACAACTGCATTTAAACACTTTGTTGCATTGTGCTGGATGTGCATAGGAAACATCATATTCTTTGACATCTTTATCCGGGCAATGAGATTTTCATTTGTATCTTTGATTGTTAGACATAAATCCTTCATGCTGATGTCGTAGCCTTTCTCCAAGAGTTGTCCGAGACTCAAAATGTTGTTCTTCATATCTGGAACATAGTAAACATTGGATATGAAGTCATGATCTCCATTCTTGAGCTTGATCAGAATATTGCCCTTTCCTCTTACTGAAATTTTTGTGAAATCACCAAATAAGACTTGTCCTTGCCTCGTCTCGTCAAGCTCGACAAACATTCGTCCGTTTCCACACATGTGATTGCTGGCTCCTGAATCTAGATACCATATACCTTCGTCATCGGTATTTTTATTTTGAGCCATCAGCAGCATTGATCTTGGCTCATTTTCTTTTTTCTCGACAAAATTTACTTGTTCGCCTCCTTCAGCAACTGTCTTTCCTCTGCATTCGTTGTTGTAGTGTCCATACTTGTTGCAGTTGTAACATTGAACATTGCTTTTGTCATAATTCTGGCGATTATTGAAGTTGCTTCCACGGCCTCGTCCTCGCCCTCGTCCTCTGAAAGATTGACTTCTTCCACCTTGATTATTTTTTTCGGTATTGGAACTGGTTCTTCCACCGCCGCCTCTGGATCCAGCACCTTGTCCTCGATAGCCACGACCTCTACCTCGGCCTCTTTGTGAATTTCCCCATCGCTCTTCTTTATTTTCTTTGAATGTTAGATTTGACTGAAGAGCTTGCTCTAAAGTACCTGAGGTGTTCCTCTTGTTGATTCTTTGTTCATGAATTTCTAGCGTGGCCATCAACTCGTCTACTGTCATTGCATCAAGGTCCTTTGATTCTTCAATAGCAACAACTACATGCTCGAACTTTGAGTTGAGGGAGCGCATAATCTTTTCAAGCACACGAACATCTTCAATCTTGTCGCCATATCTTCTGATTTGATTCACAATAGTCAATGTTCTGGTAAAGTACTCATAAATTGACTCTGTGTCTTTCATTTGCAACAGTTCAAATTCACCCCTTAGAACTTGGAGTCGAACTTAAACTGTTTTTTCAATTCCTCGATGTGTTTTTCGAAGAATTTCCCATGCATGCTTGGCGGTGTTGACGGCTGAGATCTTTTCAAAACTTGCTTCATCGACACTTTGATAAAGCAGGTACAACACCTTCTTGTCCTTCTTTCGGGTTTCTTTGAGCACGACCTTTTGGGTCTCGCTCAGTCGATTTTCATTTTCTTTTGAAACTGGCTCGTCATAACCGATCTCGATAAAGTCCCATAAATCTTGTGAGTCAAGAAGGACTTTCATTTGGATAGACCAATTCTCATAATTGGTTTTATCCAAGCGCGGAAGCTGGGGCTGGAAGAAATTGCTGGAGGACGCCATCGGATTTACTTAAACACTTGAGGTGCTTAATTCTGAAAAAAGGTGTTGAATTTGGTCAAACCGACTGTACGGTTGTGTCCGGAGCATTTCGTTTAGTCAAAAACAACTATTCGTTTGCTCAAATCAGTGTTAAAATGAGTCCGGAACGAACAAAATACCAACGAGGGGCAAATTGGTAATTTTCAGAATTTTGTTGACGTGGCAGGAGGGGACGTCACTGATGATGTGGCAGCGCGCGGGCGCGTGGGCGTCCGGAGGTTGAAGACTACTGGGCACGTGTGATGCGCGTGGGCTTCACTCGCCGAGCTTGTGGCGACGCGTGCGGCGGCGAATGGTTGTGATGTTTTCGTGGTTGTGTTCCTGCTGGGACAATGAAGCTATATATGTGATCAAACTTGGGGTTTGAACACTTGTGATTCACGAATAGGCTTTGAAAGTTTCGGCTCTGTTTTTTTTCTTCACTTCTGGGCTTGCTCAAGCTTCACCAAGCTCTGATAACATATTATAAATCACTTGTGTTGATTTAGTAATGCCGATGATACAATTAAATGTATAAAACACTCACACTATTATTTAAAAAACAAAGAACCGAATACAAACTTTCATTCTATTCTTACACTCAGATTTTTCTCTCTTGCTTCTTGTTATTCAATACAATACAACACACCAATATATAGATTTGAAATACATAAAATGACAGATGAAATCTGCTTGGCAGCCATTATTGACTTTGGAAGACTTGAGCGTGCTATCTTCACGCATGATTTTGGCAAGCTCACGCAAGGTGTTTGGTGCAGCTTTTCTTGACCTTTGTGGTTGATTGATACATGCATGGATATCAACAAATTTATCTTTCAACACTTACCAAAGATAATGGCTTGAACAAAAGATATCACATAACAATTCTCCCCTCAGAAGCAAAAGAATGGGAAATTTGGTAAAAAGCAAGTTTTATAGTACCTATGAACAAGAGGTGGATTGCACTCATGGTGCAAGTAAGATAAACCTTCAGCGGTTCCTATAGCAATTTTTAATCTTGTAATCCAATCCAAAGACTGTAGACTGTCATCTTCCAAATTAGTAGACCTGTAAAAGGAATTAGACAAATCTCTGTTTCGCATATGTTTGTAAACCAGGAGCTTCTCATTCTCATTCTCCAAGCAATGCCCCAAGAGCGGGACCAACCTTTGGTGCGAAACCTTGCTGAAACAATCCAACTCCATCAAGTAAGATTCTTTCGTGGTTGAACGCAAATCAATCTTCTTGATAACTATAGGGAACCCACTTTCAAATGTTCCCCGATAGAGGTCTCCAGAGTGGCCATGTTTGATAAGGTTTGTATCATTAAAATCAGCTGTTGCAAGGACCAACTGCTCTTACGTAAATGACTGACCCATACCGGATAAAGTAGCAGAACCCTTAGGAGGTGGCTAGCTGCCTCCTCCCGTGACAATCCCCACACTTCCTTGGTTCGCAGTTGTCTTTTTACATGTTTTTAGGAGCACTACCAGCACCAATGCCACAATAACAACGAGACCAAGTCCACCAAATACTCCCACCATTACATACGTCAATGGTCTTTTGCTGCTTCGCTCTGGCAGTGGATCTTGAGCTGGATCAAAAATTCTATCATACAAAGTCAGACCTCTGTCAGCATAAAACATTTGACAATCACTCAAACTCCTCTGATTCGGCACAGCCTGGAGGCAATTTCTTATGATAAAAGCATTTGATCCTGTACCGTTGGGTGCCGGGCCTTGAAAATAGTTACTTGACAAATCAACTAAACCAAACTCCCCAACTGAAAAACTAATATTTCCATACAAGAGATTGTTGGAGAAGTTGAACATGGAACTGCTGCCAATTGCAGCAAGGTCGGGCAAAACACCAGTGAAGTTATTTCCGGATACATCAAGAAACCGCAACTGCAGCCGAGTTAGATTCAAAATCAAGTTACCAGGCAATGGACCCTGTAACCCATTATTCCCCACAACCATCTTCTGCAAACTTCTCAAGCCACCTAACTCCTCCGGTAACGGCCCGGACAGATAATTGAACCCAATATCAAGCTCAACAAGACTAGAAAGCATACCCAGCTGAACAGGAATGGATGCAGAGAGACTATTGTTGTTTAACTTCAAAAACCGAAGACCAGAACTGAACCCAAACCAGAAGGGATAGACCCAGAAAGATAATTGGAAGAAAGGTCAAGACTAGTAAGATTTGCAAGACCTAAAATGGAAGATGGAATCCACCCTGACAACGAATTGCGAGACAGATTAAGAAGAGAAAGAGAAGATAATTGAGCCAACCTAGATGGAATTGTTCCACTAAGAAAATTATCAGACAAATTGAGTGACTTGAGTTGAGTCAAATTTCCGAGCGAGGCAGGTATTGGACCGAAAATGGAACAAGATCTTAGATCAAGCACTTGGAGTCCCCCAAGTTTTTGGCCGAACCAGTCCGGTATTGACCCCGGTAACGGAAACCCAGTAGCATTAAACGACTCTAATTGAGAAAATTTCGGCAGAGAATCGATAGAGAATTGTGGATTGAGATGGCCTTTCCGAGTCCGCCTCAAGCCGGACAGGGTTAACCCAACGACTCGGCCATTTCGGCACTTCACGCCGGTCCAGGCCGTGCAGGGATCGGATTTTCTCGGCCAGTGTTTAGCCCTAATCCCTAATGAAGACCTGAGCTCAAACAACGCCGACAACTCCGAACCGGAACTCAGACTAACATTCTGAGTCCACACCGAGTTGATGAGTAAGAAAATGAGACCTATCTGCAGTTGTTGAGATTCCATGTTCAGAAGAATCTAATCTTCGTCATTACTGTACTGTAATTGGAGGTGAAGGGGTGATTTGGAATGGAACTCGTCTAGTTCTTGATGCATGGGATTCGAGTCAGACGATACCGAGCTGTCAGATTGCTTATTGATGGCGCTGGATTACCTAGAGCGGGAGGATCAGCGCAAGGATGGCAAGAAATCGTGATCTAACCTAATTGGAGCAGTTTCCGCGCACACGTCGATTTTTGGCTATAACTAGCTACAAGTGTCGGATTCGCGCCCGTGACCCCAATTTGGAAAGCTAATCTCGGCGGACGTCGTAGCCACCCAGCTACGTTCGGTGCACATCGTTTCGAACCCCAAATCCGTTGTTTTCCTTTTCAATTCTTTATTTTTAATTAATTTTTTTTGTTTATGGAAATTTTTTATTTGTCAATTAGGAGATGATTCTGAATTCGATTTGGGCCAGATTTTTTACAATCTTTTTAATTTTTTCCATATTTTGTTTTGGTAGGACTTTTAGGATTTTGCTATTTTTGGCAAAAATTCCATTAGGGGTCGATTTTCAGCTATTTATACCCGGCTTGTGGGTTGTTTTAAATTAATTTTGAATATTAAGAATTTTATTAAACTTTATAGTGTTCTCTGAATTTTGGGTCGAATAATTTCTCCATTTTCTTTCTTGTAAATTACCCGTTGCGCTAGCCTGCAAAATAATTCATATTCTGTCCGGCGTCAGTCCTTCTGCAAATAGTAACATAATATATACATATAATGTGTATATAAATATGTATGTCTGAGAATGATGATGAATAGTGATGTTACAGTAAGAAGACAATGAATAATAAATACCTGTGTCGCGAGCTTTGATTGTAGATTTCAGTAGTTGGGTGCATTCAATGGACTCACACTCAATCTAGTGTGCGTCAATATCTATCGCTCTGCATGTATATATATATATTAATGAAACTGTCTCTGTTAGTTATAATCGAGAGTGTGTGTTAGTGTGTGTGGCCGGAGGGATGGCTTATTCTCCGGTAAAGAGAAAACAGAGGAGGTCAGAGAGAGAGAGGAACATTTATTGCCGAGTAATTAGGTGGGTGCATCATGGTCATACTCTGTCTAATCATTTATGATAAGATTAAAGACCACTCCCTATATAAGTAATTATTATCGACACAAATTCACTTCTCTTATATATATATGTAAAACGATATACTTATTATTCCATGACTTTAATTACCTTCTCTCTCCTAAATTCTTTCCTCCATTAAATAGTTTATTGAGACCTAATTTGTCCAATTTTTAATGCAATATACTTTTAATTTTATACGTTACTTACATTTAGATTCTAATAAAATAGGGAGAACATATATATTTCACATTACAAATATTCAGAACTCATGTCATAGTTATAAAAGGTAATGATTTTGTGACTTAAATTTCATACTTTGTTGCAATATTAATATTAAGGGTAATTTGTACTAAGACCTCCTTAGGTTTTGGTCAATTTTACATTTGTGTTGGTCAACAAAATTTTTGCACTAACACTCTCTGAAGTTTGGTTTCTCTTGCAATGACACCCCTGAGCCAATAAAATGATCATTATACCCTTGAAAGAAGTATATGAAATGTGAAATGATATTTATGCCACAACCCCAAATATATAAAATTCGAAAACAAATATTTAAATTTTGAAAAATATATATAAAATTAGAAAACATATATATAAACTTCGAAAAACATATATAATTTCAAAATATATATATAAAGTTCAAATATATATATAAAATTTGAAATATATATATAATTCGAAAATATATATATAATTTGAAAAATATTTAAATTCGAATATATATATATTTCAAAAAATATATATAAAATTCAAAATATATATATATATATTCAAAAACAGAATTCAAAAAATTATATAATTTCGAAAAACATATATAAATTTCAAAAAATATATATATAAAATTCAAAAAAAATATAAAATTTGAAATATATATAATTCGAAAATATATATAAATTTTGAAATATATATATATATTTCAAAACATATATATAAAATTCAAAATATATATTTTTTCAAAACCAAAATTCAAAAAATTATATAATTTTATAAATATATATATATATATTGTTAAAATCTCATATATTTTATAATGAAGTGAATCAAATTAATTACCACCAACATCAATTGGTGATCTTCTTTTATATATATTTTTCCAAAATATATATATATATTCCGAAATTTATATGATGTTTTTGAAATTTATTTAATTTATTCGAATTTTATAAAAACAATTCAAAATTTATATATATTTGTTTCAAAATTTATATATATATTTTAATTATATATATATTTTGAATTTTATATATTGTTTTTGAATTTTTTTCTAATTATATATATATATCGAATTTATATATATAAAATGGGTAATCTCAAAAAATTCGTGGACAATTCATCTATGACAAGCTGATTTGTTGGGTAAAAATTCAAAAAAATATATATAAAATTATAAAAAAAAATCAAAAACAATTTATAAAATTCGAAATATATATATAAAATTCAAAAAAATATATACATTTTGAAACAAATATATATAAATTTCGAATTACTTTTATAAAATTCGGATATATTATATAAATTTCAAAAACATCATATAAATTTCGGAAAAAATATATATATTTTGAAAAAGATATGACATTTCGGAAAAAAGATAAAGAAGGCCACTAATTGATGTTGGTGGTAAGTAGTTTAATTCACTTCATTAGAAAAGATATGACATTTTACCAATATATATATGTTTTTCTAAAATTATATAATTTTTTTAATTTTGTTTTTGAAAATATATATTTTTTGAATTTTATATATATTTTTTGAAATATATATATATTTTTGAATTTATATATATATTCGAATTTTATATATATATATTCGAATTATATATATATATTTCAAATTTTATATATTTTTTTTGAATTATATATATATTTTTTGAAATTTATATATGTTTTTCGAAATTATATAATTTTTTGAATTTTGTTTTTGAAAATATATATTTTGAATTTTATATATTGTTTTTGAAATATATATATATATTTGAATTTAAATATTTTTCAAAATTTATATATATTTTCGAATTATATATATTTCAAATTTTATATATATATATTTTGAAATTTATATATGTTTTTCGAAATTTATATATATTTTTTTAAATTTAAATATATTTTTTTAAAATTTATATATATGTTTTTCGAAATTTTATATATTTGGGGTTGGGGCATAAAGGTAATTTCACATTTCATATATTTCTCTCAAGGGTATTCTGATCATTTTATTGGCCCAGGGGGTGTCATTGCAAGAGAAACCAAACCTTAAGGGGTTAGTGCAAATTACCCTAATATTAAGAATTAAAATTATTTCATTAATAACTGATGGGATAGATTACCTCACAAATGGGAGGAATAATCTTCTCCTGCACAGCCCCTCTCCGGCTAGGGCCCACTAAAAAAAAAAAAAAAACAAAGTGAACAAGGGCTGTTTAGGGAAAACATTATACAATATCCTATTCTATTAAAAAATCTACCCACTTGAATACCAACTCCCGAAAATTACAAACCAACTCTTCATAAAAAATTAAAATTATATAAAGGACCCCCTATACTAATTCACACAGTAAAATATAATAGCACAAATTCATCCCATAATAAATACTATTATAATATTCATTGTCAACAAAAAAATTCATATGAAATAAAAAATTAAAAATACCAAAATATTATGGATCTACTGTGACCTAATATCACAAATTATTCACTATCAATAATTAAATAAATAAAATTATAATCTTAAAATATTTAATTTTCAAAATATTTGAATTCAAATTTTTTTTTCCAATTACCATACAATAAAATAAAATAAAACATTTCTATAATCACGATATTTGAATTCATTTCTGTCAATTTTTTTTTCAAAATTAATATGACATTATCATGTAAAAAATATATAATAAAAACCTTTAAAAAAATTAATCAAACATACCATATAGAAATTGTAAATTTACTTTAACAAATGTTTAGTTGAAATTTTTCATTTTTTTAAGGTTAATACAACATAAAAAATATATGTTTTGCTTCATTTGGGGTTAGGGCATGTATCAAGTTTCCCGAACCTTTCGGTCCTATTCGTAAACACGGTGACCATCCTGCCATAATTGATTACAAGTTACATGACCATACTAAAAATTCACTTGTATTCAAAACAAGTGGTGTACAAAGGGTACCACGTTTCATAACCCACGGAGATGATTCGAAAGTTATATCAATGAAAACCTCATTTATACGAGTGAGACTTGCATTGGCCATCCCCACAATTACGAATATATCATTCATTCTGAAATTTGTTAACTCATACTACATAATCATATCCATGTACTACAAAATCCGTTAACATTTATTACACTAGTCATTGGTTTTCTTGTATTACAGTATAGGGTGATCTTTATTACAGAAATGCATACTTCATATTACAGACCCCAATTCTAACCACTAAGTGGAAAAACACAATTATTTTTTGCTTCATTTGGGGTTAGGGCCTGTATCAAGTTTCCCGAACCCTTCGGTTCTATTCGCAAACACGGCGACCATCCCGCCATAATTGATTACAAGTTACATGACCATACTAAAAATCCACTTGTATTCCAAACAAGTGGTGTACAAAGGGTACCACGTTTCATAACCCACGAAGATGATTCGAAAGTTATATTAATGAAAACCATATTTATAGGAGTGGGACTTGTATTGACCATCCCCACAATTACGAATATATTGTTCATTCTGAAATTTGTTAACTCATACTACAGAATCATATCCATGTACTACAAAATCTGTTAACGTTTATTACACTAGTCATTGGTTTTCTTGTATTACAGTATAGGGTGATCTTTATTACAGAAATGCATACTTCATATTACAGACCCCAATTCTAACCCCTAAGCGGAAAAACACAATTATTTTTTGCTTCATTTGGGGTTAGGGCTTGTATCAAGTTTCCGGAACCCTTCGGTCCTATTCGCAAACACGGTGACCATCTCGTCATAATTGATTACAAGTTACATGACCATACTAAAAATCCACTTGTATTCAAAACAAATGGTGTAAAAGGTACCACGTTTCATAACCCACGAAGATGATTCGAAAGTTATATCAATGAAAACCACATTTATAGGAGTGGGACTTGCATTGGCCATCCCCACAATTACGAATATATCGTTCATTCTGAAATTTGTTAACTCATACTACAGAATCATATCCATGTACTACAAAATCCGTTACCATTTATTATATTAGTCATTGGTTTTCTTGTATTACAGTATAGGGTGAGCTTTATTACAGAAATGCATACTTCATATTACATACCCCAATTCTAACCCCTAAGCGGAAAAACACATTTATTTTTTCGATTACATCGAGTCCTTTAGTCGACTAGGTGAAGCTTTAGTCGATTAAATGGTCATCACAATTGATTCACAATTCATCGTCTTGGTTTAGTAAACTACATCAAGGTCATTAGTTGACTATACGAAGGTACTTAGTCGACTAGATATCAAGGTCATTAGTCGACTACTAAGAGACTTAGTCGACTCAATGAAGTGAGGAATTAGTCGACTACATGGAGGGGACTTAGTCGACTAGAGGGTTGTGATTAATCGACTACTAATAGGCTTTAGTCGACTCAATTATGTGATGAAAATCTAGTTAACATTCGGCATGGTTTAGTCGACTACTTTATGTGGTTTAGTTGACTGGGTGATGGTTTAGTCGACTACTTGGTGCACTTAGTCCACTACATCCCAATTTGATTTAAAACTCTAACTTTCGTCATGGTTCAGTCGATTACATGGTAAGACTTAGTCGACTATGGCTTCAAAGAACACTTGTTTTAAATAATTTTTCTTTCATTTTGAGTTCGGTTAAATTATTACTTGAGCTTATAAGATTTTATCAGCGCATAAAATACCTTGTTACAATGATTGCACCCCGACCTATTTACCCCGAGTCTTGACTCTTCGACTTTCGCCTTTTCGTTGAATATTTGATCCTTATCCGTTTTCATGATTCAATATTTTTCTTGCCGTTTTGCTTTTATGCAAGGTTTCTTTTCAAGCATGTTTTTCGAGTCATTCACCTGTTTTTTGCTGAAGACATGAACTAGATTTTTCATTAGTATCAAACACTTTTTAATGGTTTGTTATCATCAATTTTGGTATTGTTTGCCGAAATTAAATTTCAAAGCCAACAAATCATATTTTGGAACTTAATATATATTTTTCAGAAAAAATTCATATTTTTGAACATAATAAATATTGATTGATTATTCATCTTCTAGTTTTTGGGATTATCCAATTGTGCTACAACAGTTGTGATTTTTATGCACAATTGGATGACCTAGATTAGTGGTAGCGGATTCGCAATAAGCGAACGATCGGTGGTGATTCGATTGTTTGGTGATGTTTTAATCGATCGATGTTAGGTTATCAGTGCGTTTGTTTCAACCTTACTATAATAACCTGAATACACATTAATCATACTTTACGTATCAGAATAGTGATTTTAGGACATCACTAAGTGGTTATTCACCAAATTGTTATTTTTATTAAAAGAAAATTAATTTTAATAAAACTTTATTATATTCATTCAAAATATATTTAATAATAATTTATTATTTTTATTAAGATAAAAATATTTTAATTAAAAATCATTATTTTTATTAAAATATATCTTTCAATAATAATTTATTTTATCTCTGTTAAATATTATTATTCTAGGAATTATTTTTAATGACCTATTTATTCTGATTAAATTTAAATATTCTGCAAATAATTTTAATTGGTCATTAAATTTATAAAATGCCTATTCATTCCCCCTTTAGGCTTAATTCACCCTCTTCTAGATAATTTCAAGTTTAAATCGAAATAGGAATAGTTAAATAAGAGATTAATATGGTAGAGGTAAAGTGCAATTATAATTATATTTAAAATTTAAATATAATTTTAGATTTATTAGTATAGATATTCTAAGCACAGCTCCGTGGGGGGGAAAAACACATGCTTTCGGCTTGGTTCAGAGTCAAAATTTTGGGGATTCTGTATCTATATGTGTATATGTCTATGTATATTCAGCATGAATATATCTATTTAATATATGGAGTATGGTAAGTTTCAGATTGCAAGCGGTAAAAAGAGTTTCACTCAAGTTTTAACTTTTGCTGCACTGGGCCCACCGAATGCATGGCTTTATTTGAACCGTAGGATGCTAATTAGAGACATTCTGTACAGTAGACGAATTTTGTTCCTAAAAGGAAACCCAATTGAAAATTTTATAATGAAATCTTAGTGCTTCTTACTACAAAACTGATGTGATCCCATTACAAATTATTTTATTTTTTACTACAAATAAAACACTTTCTCTCTCTAAAAAGAAACACATTTGAAATTTTTGCAATGAAATCCCGTTAGTGTTTCTTACTACAAAACTGATGTGATCCCATTACAAAATTATTGTATTTTTTACTACAAATAAAACACATTCTCTCTCAAAAATGAAACCCATTTAAAATTTTTGTAATGAAATCCTGTAAGTGTTTCTTACTACAAAACTAATGTGATCCCATTACAAATTATTGTGTTTCTTGCTACAAATAAAAATCTATTCAATATGAAAGGAAATAATTGAATTTTGGGTGTATTGTTTATAGTATATTTTGGGTAAAAACAATTTCCCATTCAAATATCGTGATTATAGAAATGGTTTTTTTTTTTTTTTTTATGGTAATTGAAAAAAAAATTTGAATTCAAATATCGTGATATTAGGTCATAAAAGTGTTCTTTTTTGAAAATTAAGTATTTTAAGAAGATAATTTTATTTATTTATTTTATTGATAGTGAATAATTTGTGATATTAGGTCATAGTAAGTCCATAATATTATGATATTTTTAATTTTATATGAATTTTTTTTATTGACAGTGAATATTATGATATTATTTATTATGGAATGAATTTGTGCTATTATATTTTAGGGTTAATAGCACAAATTCTGGACGGTAGGATGGTTGCTGGAGAGGTGTTGTGCAGGAGACGAATTTTGCTCCTCTCTCACAAACACCTTACGTACACATAGTAAATTTAATTAGCTCTCTGAACATTTCGTACAGTATATTATAAGGGCATGTTTGGTAGAGTTGTGTTTGTGTTTGTGTTTGTGTTTGTGTTGAAATAAATAAAAAATATGTTTTTTGTTTTTTTGTTTATTCATCCAAAAACAGAAGTATGTTTGGTAGGGATGTTTTTTGGGTTGAAATTGAAAAATTAAAAATCAATAATTAAAAATTAATAATATAAATAATAAATAAAATAAAATATAATAATAATAAAAAAATGAATACAATAATAATAAATAAATATAATAATAAAAAATGGACTAAATAATAAATAATAAATTACATAAAACATATTTAAAAATATAATAAAAATAACAAATAATAAACAAAATGAAATAAAAAATAAAAAATAATAATAAATAAATAAATATAATAATAAATAATAAGTAAATATAATAACAAATAAATACTTCATAATAATAATAAAAAATGAGTATAATAATAATAAATTAATATTAAATTAATAAAATATATTTTTAAATAATTAAAAATGAATAAATAATTTATAAATAAAATGAATTACATAATGAAATAATAATAAATAAATAAATAAAATATATTTATAAATTAATATATAAATTAATAAATACTAATTTAATAATATAAATAATAAATATAATATAATATAATAATAATAATAAATGAATACAATAATAAAAAATAAATATAATAATAAAAAATAGACTAAATAATAAATAATAATAATAAAATAATAAAATAAATAATAAATTACATAAAACATATTTAAACATATAATAAAAATAATAAATAATAAACAAAATGAAATAAATAATAATAAAAAATAAATATAATAAAAAATAATAAATAAATATAATAATAAATAATAAGTAAATATAATAACAAATAAATACTTCATAATAATAATAAAAATGAGTATAATAATAAAAAATTAATATTAAATTAATAAAATATATTTTTAAATAATTAAAAATGAATAAATAATTTATAAATAAAATGAATTAAATAATAAAATAATAATAAATAAATAAATAGAATATATTTATAAATTAATATATAATAAATTAATAATAAAATAATAAAATAATAAAATATATTATAAAGTGAAGAAAGTGTGAGTGATAAACACCCCAATAAATACCAAATTCATGTTTATTCTTATATGCCTAAAATTTGTCTAAATTGAAAAAGTGTTTTTAAACACACAAATCCCAAAAACACTAACCAAACAAGTTTATAAACACAAAACACATAAACAAACACAAAAACACCACAACCGAACATGCCCTAAGTGTGTGTATATATATATATATATATATGCTAAGTACGAAGGTTTAAACACTAGTTGTACAACTACATTTCTTAATTAGGCCAAAAGCGAATTAATCTAGCTACTTGATTCAGTATCACATACATATATATATATATATATATATATATATATATATATATATGTCATGGTTCGCCGTTACGGGCCGACCGTTACATAACGCTTTTTGGAGTGTCCGTTGCCGTTACAGTGGTGTGGGTCAGTTCCCACACCCGAAACGGCCATTACAGCCCGTTACGGAGTCAGTACGGCCGTTACGGCCCGTTACAAATCAGTCTAATAATTCATTGGGATATACTTACTGTCAGAATCATCTTTATCAATTACGAAGAGAAGATGATTTACTAATGATGAATCAAATATCAACTAAAGATACAACTCAAAATTGGCAATCCTTTCATGAACCCTAACCAGAGCAACAATATCCACCACGAAATTCATTTTGGTGGTGAATCATGTACCTTTTTTAAAATTATTTTGTATTATTAGAAATAAATTATATCTTTTATGATTTCAATTTTTTATTTATTTAAATTTAAAATTAATTTAATAATATCATAACAAGTATATCATAAACATTGAAATAACGACGACACTATTAGATTTATTAATAACTCATTTTTTATATTAAATTTTAAAAATAAATAAATAAAATTCACTTAAATCTACCAAAAAATTATCTTTATTCATTCATGTTGCCAAAAATATTCAATTAGAACATTTTGGGTAAGATGTG
This sequence comes from Cornus suecica, assembly GCA_963922005.1. Taxonomy (NCBI): domain Eukaryota; kingdom Viridiplantae; phylum Streptophyta; class Magnoliopsida; order Cornales; family Cornaceae; genus Cornus; species Cornus suecica. The sequence continues at coordinate 88,582,645 of OY998240.1, forward strand.
CAAGATTTTAAAAAATTCATGATTACGATAACCGAGTCTCGTTACGTAACCCCAATATTGACCCGAGTCCGTTACATCGATATCATTATCGTTACAGCGACCGATACCATTACGGCGAACCATGATATATATCACTTTTACTGAACAAGGTTAATTCGAATTCCAGCTGTATAAATAAACAAATGCATGTGGGCTGATTATCAAAAAAAAAAATGCATGTGCTTGGGATGGGGAGGTACCTGAAGTTGTTGATATATCACTTTCCTAGAGCTAGAGGTGGAGGAAAAGTTTGTTATGGCTCTAACTCCTCTCCAATTATTACACAATGACTACATTATGCATCAAGGTCAAATTTTCGTTAGCACATATATAATTCAGTGCCACATGCATCTGATTGCGAGGAATATATATATATATGTCAATGAGTATGTGTGCATAAAACTAATACTATAAAGCAGGGAAACAAAAGGAAGATATGTTTATCATTCTGTAAGTTTATATTTTTATCAAATTTGATCTTGATTTTTATTTTCTTTTTTATAATTTTTTATTGAAAAGAAACTATTTGTAGGAAGGTAAATTTCTTTTTTCTATTTTCACATTATTTGTGCCATTTTTTTTTAAAAGATGCAATTTTTTCCCTTATCTTAGAAATTGATTTTTTGTTGAGAAAGAATCAATTTCAAACTTTGCTTCTATTAAAAAATAAAAACTTGGAAATCTGGTCAATTCGGGTTGACCCAACCCCGACTGAATATATCGAGTTGGGCCTAGCCCGGTTTGAAATCCAGGTTAGGTTCGTCTTTACTCAGGTTTGTGTCGGGTTCAGGATGGGCCTATACACAGGCCATGCCAGCTTAAATGAAAGACTATTAATGCATGCATGACCATTGCGGCCCAAACTGTCTTGAGCCAATCTTCAGGGTAAAATAAGCTCCCCAGCTAGCTAAATGTAACTACATATAAAAGTTAATTAAGCAATAGTACAACTTTTTTGTTGTTTGTCTTCTATGATATTCCCTCCGTCCCGTAATAGTTGTCCAATTTGAACTTTTTAACATTTTATTGATATAGGTTAACTAGTGTGCAATTTTCAATTTTAGCCTTAATGATATAGTATTATGGTGAAGTTCGATATTTGTTTAAAGTTAGTGGAAGAAGGGTAGTTGGGGAAAGTGGGATGTTAAATTGCATTGGAATTTGAATTGGACAAGTATTTTGGGACAAGTGAAGTTGCAATATTGGACAACTAATATGGGACAGAAGTAGTATATGATACTATATGGTGTCAAAAAAAAAAAAAAATCTAATGCTAACAAATAAGAACTTCAAAAAAAAAGGACAGAGGAAGATGGTGTTCGGTAGGAGGTACTTTCCCCACTGCTTTCTTTTTTCTTAATCTTTTTATTGTTGCTAAATTTAAAAAAATTATATTCTTAATCTTATTTTATTGATTTTTGTTTCACAGTGGATTCAGATGAAATGAGGGTATTAGATTTAGCACCACACCACTTAATTGTTTAGGGTGCGTTTGGATAGATGGTTTTTGCCCTTGATTTTGTTTTTTGTTCCCCAACTGAGAAAAAAAAAATGTGTTTGGTAAGTGAAAGCCCCAATTCCATTTCCATGCACAGTAAAAAAATATCACTCTCATTTGAGTCCAAAATGATGTTCTTTGAGTTTTTTGCACTGTAGCTGATCCAAAGCAAAAATCGTGTCCTGAGAATCATTTCCCAAAAATAGAAAACTCCTCTCTTCTCTCATCGCCTCTCTCTCCACGAACCCATCGATTTCTAGAAAGCTCGTCGCCTCTCCACAAACCCTAGCTCGATTCCACTCGTCACCTCTCTCCACGAATCGAAGTTCATTCCACTCGTCTATGCTCCACAAAGGAGCGATTCCACTCGTCTGCTCGTATATGTCACGCCCCTATAATTCCCGAAACTCCAACCCGGAGAATCAGCGAATTTCCAAGGGGTGACGTGAGTCAAGCGACCACTAGACTCAACAATAATAAGGAAATACATGGAATAATGATGGAAAAATATACTCCATGTCTAATCGAATGATATAAACTCAATAGTATGCTCTAATACCAAACTGCCACGCCCCTAAATTCCTCAGACTCCTGAACTGGGACATCCGAGGAATCCGGGGTGTGATCCTTACAATGAGCGACCAACTAAGATATCATTAACCATTAAAACATATGAAATAATGATAAAATTGGTATATTCCATACCCAAATGAATGATAGAACAAAACAGCGGAATCTAACAAAAATCCGACAAAGTTCCATTTGTAAATGGAACATCCCAAAAACACAACTCCACATAATAACCTACCAATAACAATTTGACAACAACAATGGCTCACAGCCCAACATTAATCAATCCCACTAGGGCCGAGACAATGGAAAGAAGCACCGTTACCCCTACACAACCCTCTATAATCAACAGAGCCACAAATGCTCGAATAAGAATACAGAAATGCACATGACAATGCAAAATAGATACAATGACATCCTGAAATAATAAATACATGAAATAAAAGATACACCAATAGGGATATGCCAACAGACTGACTCTCAAGAGAAATATATGACAATTTCATACAAAATAGGTAAAAAAAAGCAGATGATAAAGGAAATAGTAGATAACTATCGTCCCCAAACCAATCGCGCTGCAACCGTAACCGCATCACCCAATGTAACTCCAAAACCTGTAACAAGGAAAATAAAAGAAAGTTTTCGTTGCACCGCATGCTGCCCATAGCCGCAATATTTCCTACAACCTGGCGTGGGAATACCATGGGGCGATGAAATACCCATGTGAGCAAATAAGCTCAATGGGAAAAACGATATCCTAACTACCACATCTTCTTACTGTTTAAGTAATGTTAAACCATCCAGTAAGATACATAGCCACAAAAAATCCCAGCCACGAAAATACAAGGCACGCCTTCATATACTACCGTAAATAAGTATATAAGGGATATATGTATAAATACACAAAATGAGTCCATAAGGTACGACTAAGACTCGTACTCCAAGTACTAACACCGGTAGTTTACACTACTCTCACAAACGTACACTAGGTACATGACACCCAGGTCCAATCTAACAAATCATCAAGCGCTCACAATGCCAACCAGAATATCCAAACAGAAAGAATCATACTCACCTCTAATATCCACAGGAATCAAAATCCACAACTAGTACCAAGGAAGACTCAAATCCCCCTCCCCGAGAACACGGGAGGAAAAACACTCACGTCCTTGCGTACTAACACAACCATCATCAATATATATATATATATATATATATAAACCATCATTCCATTCCTAGAGAACATCTATACCTCAAGGATGGAATCACCTCATCATATCACCATATGAAAATCTCAAAATATTATCTCCAACAAGGTCAATAAATCACTAACACTCTCACTATGGATAAGGAATGCTAAACGGTCGAATCTCGGAGAGTACCTGAACACTACTCTCATAACAACCACATAAGAGTCAAGGAACCAAAGCAAGGGAAAAGAAGTCATAATGCGAAACCAACGGATAACCGAGACAACAACGTCAAGGTTAAAAACACCACAAGTGCTTAGGGAGAACACCCTGGCAAAATAAACCAATCCATTCGGCATCCATGCCCCTGACACGTGTAACAACTCAAATCACCTAGGTGGTGACATCAACAACTAAGAATAAGTGAAAGGCAACACTATATGTGTGCACTGAACAACACCAAGCCTCACACCCGAGACATAGAAATGATCTGAAGCAAAGGTGAAACAAGAAACCACCTTTTAAAACACTACAGGTCGAGATTTTTTAGAAAGAAGTCTCGTAACCTCAGAATCTCAAGAATTTTTATAAAATAGGTTTCTTTTAAAAATTCACACAGTGAAAATGACCGTCTTGCCCCCGGTCTCCGTCGTTCGCCTATCCTGGCTACGGAGGTAGGCGAAAATGGATTTTTCTTTTTAAATACGAATGCGTTTGTTTTGAAAACTTGAAACACTCCGTTTCCAACAAACAACCAGATAAGAGTGACTACAACTCCAAGGATTCCTATAATGTCCAAGAGGACAATGAAGGAAGAACAATACGTTAGACTCACGGAACACAACCATCCATTTCCAACTCCACAAAATCAAATGACACCACAAGAAGGAAGTTCGGCACCACGCCGTAACCGACGGTTCAAGGAGTGACATACAAGTCAAAAACATATCCTCTAGTATATAAATGATAGTACAAGAAATGTTTAGGAGAATGAACTAAGCACGAGAAACAAGACTGCAAAGCTACAGTACCTCAAATACTTAATAAAATCACTTAGACCCCTTAATATCATGAAAAGGGAAAACTAGTGGCCGATATCACGGAACTAACTACTTTCAATCAATACCTCTTTCAATTCATTCTAACTTCAATTTCACATTTGATACTAACTCTCTAGATTACTAACAGAATCAAGAGAGCATTGTCACTCAACAAGACAGGTTCAATCACAACCTCGTCTAACCACACTCAAAACCTCAAAAATACGATAAATGATACATCCCTCTAAGTGGGAAAGAAACATCAAGGGTCAGTAATATGCAACCAACCAAAATCATAAGACTATCACCCTCCTTCTCAAGGTCTCAACTCACCGTTGATACTACACAATCAACTAGGTTTACAATCTCGTCACCCGCCTTCTCTAAGGCATCAACTCAAAATCAACTATACAGTCCATCACTAACATCAACTATCCACAAAGGTCACTACATAAATATACTTAACCCCCCAAGGGCACGAAAGTATATAATCACAAGTATAAGAATATACATTTCATTATACTTTAATAGTTACAACATGTAATCATATTTTCACGTTATCCACTTTCAGTTGAGCATTTTAATAAAGTATGAATTTATTTCGCAATATTCATAATCAACATGTTCCAAAATCCACAAGTAATAATATCATATAATAAACCTGCTCCAAAAATCCACATGTAATAATATCATGATATACATGTCAAGTGAAATCACATAAATGCTACGTAAATGCAATGTGATTCAACAACACCTGTGGTACACACACTACCACACACCTTACTCTAAGGGTCAATAGGATCATTCCCTTACCCTTCCCTTTTTGCTCATGAATGAAGGTAGATTTATCGTACCGATTCTTCCCAAGTGCTTTTGACACTTCACATTTTTAACAAGGAAGACCGTCAAACATGACGTGGTCGTGAACCTAGGATTTGGAACAAGTCTTCCCCCTAACATCTGCGTTTCTCGAAAGATTAGTTCCGTATGAGCAAGAAGCACCCCCTGGGCCAATTGTTACGACAATCCAACATCACAAATATGTATCTCACCATAGTTATGAAAACATTCGACTATCCGACACTAGTCAAACTCACACATGGTTACACAACCTGCATAGACCAACACACATGTACTCAACACGACTCGGTGTACTCAATATGCATACAGGGCCTCAATAAAAACCATGCCTCAACATAAATATGTAATGCATCATATTTATGAAAAATATTCTCCAACATGCTGTTACATCACTAAAGCAATAAAACCACGAGAATATTAATTTTATTTCTTTTAACATGCTTTTATTTCAATTAAATTATTTAAATCACAAGAAAACAAGTTCATTCCTTTAAACATGTTTTTTAATTCACTTAAAGCAATAATCCACATATCATAAGGGGAAACTAGCATAACATCTAAGTTTTCACGTCCCTCACTTTCTCATATCCCCTAACATGTTTTAATTTTAATAAACATAGCCAAAAGGGGAATTAATATCGCGTTTTAAGTTCACGTCCAACTTTTACAAATTTTTCTAACTCATTTTAATTCTCAAGGGTTTACTAGACCACTTATTCTTTTTCAATTCAAATAGATATTAATTAAATTTCACACAAAATAATTTAATTAATTTCTAAGTCCTGGTTCGATTCTAACCCAATTATAGATATTTTAAATTCATAATTTAATATATCTAAATTAAAATAAATACGGGTTTGCACACCCAAACTACATCAATGATACAGAAGTGAAATTAAAATTTCCCACCTTAATTTACAAGTAAAACAACCCCGAAATGGCCGACCATGAATAGTGTCACGCCCGAATATGGAACCTGCCAACCAAAGTCACCCGAATACTATTTCGAATATACCGAAACGTCTTCCTCGATGACCTTTACGATATATACGAAGCCCATTAGCAATAGGTTATTAAATTTGAATAAATTTAATATAACCTAAACGAAAATTCGAACCTATAAATCGAATTTTCGGACAAACCGGCTCAACGAAAAAATACAAAATTTTAGTATGTCGTACCTAGCATCGATACGAAGCTACCCTCCAAAAATCAGCATCATCCGATATCGGAAAGATGCCGAAACATCATGCCAAAGTTGTTGTTCGCGCCGCTGCTATGCGCGCTGCCACCACCGCGCGCCACCCACCTCTGCGTCATCAGCTCCAGCCTACAACGCCGCCGCCATCTCCGACCCTGTTTGCCGACGCTCCACCAGCTGCGACTCTTCTTTTCCTCGACGAACTCCCTCTTTTGCGACAGCTTCTCTCTCTCTCTCAACGATCGTTGATGAGGAAGGATAAGAGAATGTGAAGCTTAAAGGAGAAGGACAATAGGGTAGTTCGTCGCGTGGAAGAAGAGATGGAGAAGAATAAGGAATCGACTAACACACATACACATATATCTATCTGATGTATATGTGATGAGAGAGAAAGTGAGATAAAAAAATTGAATTTTGTACACTTAAATTCAATAGGTCCTTGTGACCTAATGATGTGACCAAATTAAATAAGTGTGACAATGATTCCCTAAATTACAATACAAGCCCACCATTATTCAATCCCAATTTAAATCAACTCCTAAACGTAATCAAGCAAACCCAAAAATTCACGGGATGCCAATTATATAATATAGTCGGAAATAAATAATCCAGAGTATACAACCCAACCACCGAACGACCAAATGTCATACGTCGGAACGAAACCGCGTGATCAGTAACAAGAATTTCCATGAAGTCGTCACGGATAAATAGTAAAGTCATCCAGTCGACTTTAAACGTAAACGCGAAAAAATTACACACGAAATACCAAGAGTAACTAGGACGTCATGAACAAGTGACATCATAACCGTGAATAAATCGAAAATAATTTCAGTAAAAGGAAAAATAACACGGGGTGTTACAGTACAAGTAGAGGATCCCTCACTCTCCAGACTCGCATTCGCTTTACGACAAACGTTCAAGGTTCGATATCTTTCTGCGATTTCTCGATTTCCTCTCTTTACTGTGCTGGATTTCGAATTTGGGTAGAAATATATATGTATATGTGTATATATGTATAGTTATGTGATAGATCTATTCTTCAAAGCTCATTTGTGTAGTTTCAATTTTGGGTTCGAATTTAGGGTTTTCTTGTTGAAACATTAGGGATTTACTAAATTGAAATTAGGGCTTTTCGGCTTTAAGGTTCAATTTTGGGCTTGAAATTAGGCTTCTCTTGTTGAAACATTAGGGATTAATCTAGATTCTGATTGTTAAAAGAAAGTAAGGAGGAAGAAGAAAACATTTAGACCTCTCTGTCCACTTCTGTAATTTTAGTTATTGATATTGAAGTTGTTCTGTCCTGGAGAGCAATATATATATATATATATATATATATATATATATATATATATTATATATATATTTGTTGTAACAGAGTGAGATATGATTAGGTGATGATGTTGATGAAAAACTTGAAGTTTTGTCACGAATTTTGCTTCTCTTTGATGAGAGAAATGTCTACACTTGGTTTGCAAAGTATTTTAATTCTATCTATATCTTCCTGAAAAGATTTAATGTCTCTTTGATGAAAGCTTGAAGTTTCAGTATATTAAGATTGCTATTTTAATCAAATTTTACTTCAATTCAATATTTTCATTCTGTCCAACCAATTGTAAGTTTCATTTTCCATGAAAAAAAAATCAAAAATCTTTATTACTATATATACATCATTATGTCTAACAAAAATTAAATGAAGTTAAGAGTTTCTATCTGGTTGATACATTTCTAGATGCAGTAAGACTTCTGGTTTAATTGGGAAGTTGGTTTTCAATTACTTGAAAAACTCTTTAAATTGAAAGAAATTAACTGCTTGATTGAATTGCATTTTTTTTGTCTACTTTACTTTGGATAAAAAGGAAATACAGTACCCAATGCTTTCTTTCATAAGGTACTACGGTAGATTTTGGGAGAGGAAGATTGATAATATATAATTTATTTTACTTTAGTATAAATTTTTTTGTGTTTCTCCAGATAATGTAAATTCCATTTACATGATATGAAGACTATTAGTTGGGAAAATGTTACACGTCCTTATCTTGGATTGTATGTATATGTATGTGTGTGTGTGTGTGTGTATAGCTGGAATAAATACATGGAATTGAGCCTTTTGAAATCCATTTTGCTATGTTTTGTTAAATGAATAGAAAGCTGGAATCATGATCAAAGTGTGTGTGTGTGTGTATAGCTGGAATTGAGCCTAAAAAGAAAACAAAAAAACAGGATGAGTGTAGTTCATAAATTGTAATATCCCGTATTTAAATAATTATGTTATTTCTTTATTTATTTTGGATGGTATGGTGGATATTTAAATTATTGAGTAAGGGTACTCTAGTCATTTTATGACTACTAGGTAAATTTGTTATTATGGGATATGATAAGGGCATATTAGTCTTTAAGACGAGTGGCATAATGGTTATTGTGGCAAATCTAGGGGCATTATGGTCATTCGCTATAACCTAGTTTCCCCTATATAACCATAAGGATTTTTCAGCTTATTATCTCTCAAGACTAAGGAAAAATTTCAGATTTCTCTCTTCTTATTCACTCATCTATATACATATACATATATATATATAGAGAGAGAGATAGTAAATACTTGGTTTGGATCTGGATCTGTGGTGTAGTAAGCTCTCCAAATCAGGCAAGATATATGTTCTACTCTTCCTCTTTGTACTAAAATTTCGTAACATTTACCTTATGCATCTATAATCTGCTAGATAGTATTTTTCATATATGTATATGTATGTGTAAATCATGTTCATATATGACATTTATATATTCTGTTTATACATATATGTATAGATCCGTAAGTATATATATAGATCTTGTATATATGTAGATATTCGTGGATTTATATAGGCATATATGTATAGATCTATTAGAGTATGTTCATATTCATGTTTATTTATGTAATGATATATATTCTTTTTATATGTATATGTATAGATACATAAGTATATATATAGATCTTGTATATATAGAGAGGTTCGTGGATTTATATAGGCATATATGTATAGATCTGTTAGAGTATGTTCATATTCATGTTTATTTATGTGATGATATATATTCTGTTTATATGTATATGTATAGATCCATAAGTATATATATAGATCTTGTATATATGTAGAGATTCGTGGATTTATATAGGTATATATGTATAGATCTGTTAGAGTATGTTTATATTCATATATATATATATATGATGATTTATATTCTGGTTATACATATATGTACAGATCCATGATTATATGTATAGATCTTGTATATACATAGAGATTTGTGGTGATATATTGATATATGCATGAGACTATGTTTATATCTAGCTATACGTACAAATCTGTTTTTACCATGTGTAGATATACATGTATGGATTCGTGGTTATGTGTCTTGTTGGTATAATTCGGAAGATGTGTATATGGTTGGAACTAAGTATAAATATCTTAATACAGAAATATTTTAGGTTTCAATGTTGACAAAGATTTCAAAATTGTTATTAGAAAATATTGCATATTTATGTAATTTTTTTTCTCTATTTTCTTTGTTATCAGATTCTGGACATGGATTTATATTGTTATTATGTGTTTCAAGAATTATACTGGATTATGTATTTTTGACCGTATAAATAAATAGTTTCGACCGTATAAAATACCGTATACCTTGGCGCTGGGGCGCTGCCCCAGACCCCGCCAGGGGGGCGCTCAGGAAAATGTCGCGTCGCCCCCCCAGGATCGACTTCTCCAATTGTCATACATTCCCGATTAAAGAATACAAGTGAATTAATAAATTCGTATAATCATAAGTTTAATCAAATGACTATGTTTTGGAGAATTATAAGGAACCACAAGGAGACTGACTAATATTGCAGTCTCAATAGTACCACGGGACATGGGTGAGTTGTCGGGTACGTGGTTGTGGTAAGACATGGATGTTAAATGGAAAAATCGGATTAATGGAATGAATTTATAAAGATAATTATATTAAATGGTGGTTTATTAGTGACTATGGTTATAGTTAAATATATTATTATTTTATAATATAATTTTGGGATTAGGTGTCACTAGGAAAGGGGATGGATTTTTTGTACTCTGCTTGGGATCATGTAGAGTTGTACTTGCTCGTGGGTTTAACCCACATTTTTGTTGTTTCAGGTCCTTGGCAGTTTCACCAGCAAGGGTGAGGACGTCATATCTATCTGTTCGGTCCTATCATATTTCTCTTCCACTCCAGGGTAGGATCCGATAAATGACATATGTTGCATTTCTTTGAAGTGTGTTTCTAGGGGTCCATGTTTATGGGATTTCCATGTTGTACCTTATGGGACTTATTTTATTTAAGGATGTATTGGGGTTGGTCTTCTTCATGTATAAGTGGTATCATTGTTTTTGTTATTGCTGTTATTATTATATTTCGATTTTATGTTTTATCTTCTGTGTTTATGTTATCAATTACAGACGCTCCTATTTTTCTGTGTATGGGTCTGGCCAACCTATGTATGGAAATTTAAGGGTGTCACATAAACTGATTGGCATTTTTTCTAAATTTTTTTATAAACTGACATAAATAAAGGTGTTTGATATGTTTTCAGTAATCCTCATTTCTTATAAATAGAAAACTGGAATAGATGTATATGTATGTGTGTGTGTGTGTGTGCATAGCTGGAATAAATAGATAAATGTATTGATATATATGTGGTTTGTTTCTCTGGCTTTTGAAACTTATATATAACTGGTAGTTCATCTTGGATTGTATGTGTGTGTGTGTGTATGTGTATAGTTGGAATAGATAGATGGAATTGAGCCTAGTACTCCACTTTTGTGCTTTTTGGCTGAAGATTACGATCAAAAGGAAAGTGGAAGCTTGAAACATGGCTCCATGACCAGAGCAGCCAGAGAGGAGTAGGGTGTTTATTCCTCTGTAGTGGTGGACGCCAACCTTGTGCAAGGCAGTGATGAAGAATCCAAGTTTGCAATAGCTGACAATGGTGGTTCCGAAGAAGATGGTTCAATCCTTAGAGGAAAAGGAAAATCACTTGATGGTCAGTTCTCACCACAACGTACCGTGAGCCAGCTTGAGACAGAAAATGGTATGGCAGTCGATGAAACAATGGAATATCAGGGCGCTGAAGGCTATGATCAGAGGGATGGGGACTCTGATTACGAGCAGGTTGATGGGGAAGATTTCAATCTAGAGGAAGTCGAGCACGTAGACCAGGAAGATGAATATGGGGATGACGATGATGATGATGGGGATGATTTTGGAAAGAAGATAGGTGTCATGTTCTCATAAAAAATGGAGAGATAGGAGGGTTTGGTTAATTATGAGTATTAGTATTTGCAAATGACCTAAATATTCAGCTTTGAATAAGAAAGTTCAGCTGCTGTGGGTTCTTGTGCCTAGAGTCAGTCTTTTTGTGTTTATCTTTTTTCCCTTGTATTATCAGAATCTATATTAGTTGCATTTAAACTCTTGATTGAATGAGAAATTTGCCCCAGAGGCATGACTGCAAAATTTAGAAAGTTTTCATGAGAAGCTCAATTCTATTCTTTATTTAAGTTTCTGGTTGTTGTTGTCCTTTACAATTCCCTTCTCTTGGTTGATTTGATTTCTGTGTTTTTCTTAGGCATATAGTTTGCAATTATATTATTCTAGTTCAGATTGATGAGCATATTTATTACATACCCTTTGTTAACCAAACAACAATGGTTCACTTCACATATGAATGTTGGGGTGAGACTAAATGTGGAATTGGTGTGATAAAAATATCGTTTTGTTAGACACACAAGCAACATTTTCTTTTTTTCCTTTCTTTTGCATTTAAAGACATTCTGCTAATTAATGTCTTCATATCCATTTGATTATTCATTTACTTAATTCATTAAAAGTTGAATACTTGTCTAAATTAAGTGGACTGGTCTAATGGAATTAAATCTCATTTAAATAGACATAATATCAAATTAATGACATTAAACTTATCACTGAACAAAAAAAACATCTAAAAAAACATATTAAAGCCAAAATTTCAATAAAATCTTTTAAAAAACAATTCAACTCTGTCAAACATGTTTTTCTGTTTCTGTTCTCAGAAATTCAGGGAACACAGACGCTGCCAAACATGTTTTTCTGTTTCTGTTCTCAGATATTTTGAAAAAATAAAGTCTGTCAAACGTGTTTTTTTGTTTTCTGTTCCCGAAATTTTTTTAAACAAAATTTCCAACCAAACATATTTTTATTTCCGGATTACCCTTAGGAGAAGAATAAAAAAGTTTTTTTGTTCTTGAGAGAAAAAAAATAAAAACAAAAACACTGTTTTCCAAACACACCACTAAATTTATAAAAATAATGACAAGTGCAAAACAGCTTCCTGAAAGAAAACCAATGACAGTATGTAGCCTTAATCCTAGGAGAGAAGACAAAGGCACCACAATTGAGGCTCATGCAAATATCTACTGTCTTCCAATTTGGGATTGGACTAGAAGAAAATTCTGAATGATTGGGCTACATTATAGAGACACAATTCAATATTATTATTATATTAAATAAGTAGACAGTTGGGATGTCCAATTTTTAAGTTTGGCAGCCCTGTCCCATTTCATTCACTGGAAGCCTCTATCCCTTGCTACTTCTATCACCAACTTCCTCATGTCCAATTTGTTTAAGACTGTCTGCCCCAACCACACCAACAAAACACAGTATGGATAAGAATCACATATAGTTCCATTCCAAGCTCTACCATTATTAGATGGCCATATATATATATATATATGTATATATGTATTAGGGTATTGATCATTAATGGACTGGCCTCATTTTGTAAGTTGTAACCCTTTTCTGTCACTGCCATCTTTCCTTTTATAATGCAATATGTCCTTGTGCATTGTTAGGCATGTATAGGTTCTATACTACGGTTACTACCCAATACCTTTTGTTAATTGTTGTACCTCTTGTGGACCATACCACCAATCACCACACTAATTGTTATATCATTACTTTAGTGTTAAGCAATGCCTAGCCCTAGTGGTATTGTGACCAACTATATAATTAACATATAATTTTCCCTCTTTGTGGAAAAAAGAAACAAAATTAGAAGGAAGCTTTCAAAGACAGCTTTGTTTTTGCTGTGTTATAACAGACTGATAGATATTTCATATGTAACTTTCCTCAACATGGTAAGGCTTTTGTTTGATTATCATTGAATCTGAATGTTCAAGCAATTCCTTGAAAAAGAGATTGGTCTTCCTTGTTTTAATGGTCCATTTGAAAGGTAAAACAAATTAAAACTGACTAATTCACAACTAATCACAAGCAATTGAAAGACAGCACTAAATTCCCATTAGCGCCAAAGGATTTATAGAATACTGCCCAATCAGAATCATTTTTCCAAGTTTTTTACACTTATGTTGCATATGTTGCAATAACATGTCCTCCCCAAGATTTTAACTAAAATTGATGTCTGGATTTGAAATTTTCACTCCCCTTTTGGTAAAATACACTTGTCTTTTTTTTTTTTGGTAACCGTAGTATCCGAGCCAGCTTACGCGTACCTGACCGGATAAATCTCCAGTGGTCCAAACGAAATTGTAATCAGCGGGAATCGAACCTGGGATCTAATGCTTCTTGAGGCACTAGGTCCCCACTTTTTTCCAACTGCGCCACTCGTTCAGGTTAAAAAATACACTTGTCTTCTTGTAACGTGGAAAACAAAAATATCCCTAATATAGTTATACTTGATCATCATATTTTGTAAATCAGGAATAATATTCCAATGTCATTTCGTTTATAGAGGGCATGCATCAAATAGAAAAAATAAAAGCTGTGAATATGGCCCCCCATGTTTTTTAAGAAATAAAATTCAAAATATGACTAAATTAATCATAAAAAAATTATAATTGGATGAATAAGGCAGGGCTATAACTTAAAAGGTGCACCACCAAAAATTTGATGTAGCACAGATTTTTCAACTACAATGTGCTTCACTAATTTATCATAAAGTGGTCATTTTTTGTATTACTAAGTGCCTAATTGGCAACCGGTGCGGTACGATGTTGATTTTTTGTTTTGTTTTGGGTTGGATTTGATGTGATTTTATTCTAAACTAAAATCATGTTTGGTGCAGATAGTTTTGGTGTGAGAAAAAGTAAAGCTGAAAAACCAAACCATGTTTGATAGAGTTGGTATGGACTGAAATTCTGAAACCAAATCATGTTTGGTAACTTAGAATGGTTTGACATTTTATTTATTTATAATAACTTTTTGTAAATATATATATTTAAAAAAAATAAAATATATAGATAAAAATACATTTAAAAAATATATATATAATTAAAAATATATATAAAATTCAAAAAAATATAAATTTCAAATATATATATAATTCGAAATATATATATATAATTCAAAATATATATATATAATTCAAAAAAATATAAAATTCGAAAAAATATATATTTTGAAATATATATAACATTCGAAAAAATATATAAAATTCGAAATATATATAAAAATTTAAATATATATTGTTTTCGACTTTTATATATTTGTTTCAAAAGTTTGCCCTAATTGTACAAGTATATTTGAGTAAACAATATTCGATTTTGGTGTCCTTTATCTTTTAGCCAAACAATCATAAATATGGTGTCTAAGGGCATACAAATGTAAATTATAACCATCCATGTTTTAAAATTGATATTCAAATTAATATTTATTTATATCATTTTTTATTATTTATTTTGTTTACTTTATTTATTATTTTTAAATATTTATTACTCAATTTTATTTATTATTAATTATTAATTATATTCTATTATTTGATAACTTTTATTTAGTTATTTAATTTAATTAAATAAATATATATGTATATGGTTGTGTTTGTGTTTGTGTATATAATTATATATATATATATATATATATATATATATATATATTACACAACACACAAAACACACACCAATGTACCAACACGTGGAAATTGAGCATTGAAGTTGGTTTGGAGAATTGGAGTTGATTTGATTGAACAGTACCACATCATTCCAAAACCATATCTAGAGATGGTGTGAAAAACATGTTATTTGGTACCAATTTGACACATTATTTTTTGGTACCATTCAACCATCCCACACCAACCAAACATGGTTTAGGTTGTAATTCACATTTCACACCAAATTTTTGACACCAACTCCATCTAACAAACATGCACTAACTCTTTTGTAAATCTATCAAGAACCTCAAGAATATGTCTTAATTACCAATTCATTATCCAATTCCCCATCATCTTCTTATTGTCCTATTCAGTTTTCGGCTGCTCTGATAAAAGATCAAGAAATATAATATCTATGATTAGTCAAATTAGTATATTGAATGGGAAAATAAAGCAAAACAAAACTTAGGTAATGTTTGGCATAACTTTTGTGTTTCTGGCTTTTTACAAAAGAGAAAGAAAAGCAAAAATTATTTTGAGAAACTGGTACCCTCAACTTATTTAAAATGTTCTTGCAAGGTCCCAAAACTTTTCTAAAATTTTTGTCAAACACCATTCAAAATAATTTTTTTTTTAAAAAAATTAAAAACAACATTTAAAAAATCAATCAAAATAAGTCTTAGACATCCATCACACTATATAATATTTATTCAACCAAATAAAAC
The DNA here is from genome assembly GCA_963922005.1 of Cornus suecica. Classification (NCBI taxonomy): domain Eukaryota; kingdom Viridiplantae; phylum Streptophyta; class Magnoliopsida; order Cornales; family Cornaceae; genus Cornus; species Cornus suecica. The sequence continues at coordinate 88,598,683 of OY998240.1, forward strand.
ATTATTATTGTATTATTAGCACTAAAAAAGTAGTAACACTCGGCTGTTGGGCATCTAAAGAAACAAATGTGGGGACCCAAATTACTTTGGATTTAACATTTGTTACAATTTAGGTAGCAACATGGATTAATTTTCCTCTCATCATTACCCATTATATTGGTTATGATGTTGACTTGGCCTATATATCATATGCTTTAACGGTGTTTCGGTTGTACGGATTTGAAATTGAATTGGGGTTGTAATTTCATAGAGTTGTAATTCCATCGATAAAATTTTAAATATATTATTCGGCTAAGTCGTGGAATTCAAATGTAATTGAATTTCAATCACAAACCCACTTTAAATGTGAATTTCATTTCTAAACCTGATTTGAATGTAAAATATCATAAATCTTGAATTAAATTAAACAATATAGATAGATCTAAATATGTAAATATATATATGATATTATGAATATATATGCATGTGTGTATGTATAAGCATGTTCATGTATATGTATAAATATATACATGTGTTTATATATGTTTGTGTAAATAGGTGTGTGTATATATATTTGTACATATATATATATATGTATGTATATATATAGATCCTTGTGAATATATTTATGTTTATGGTTACAAAAAGTTAGTCGCTAGAGAAGGAATATTTATTCGGTTGAAGATTTGAAATTGGAAATTGGAAATTGGAAATCATAATTTTCTCATGTGGAATTCAAGTTATGAAATTTGTGAATTTGGAATTGAAATTGCATTCCAATTTCAAAATATTTTATTGCATTCGAGAATTTGGAATTGAAACTCCCAATTTGAAATCGAAGGCTCCAATTCGGAACGGACCAAGTGTATGTTATTAGTCCCTTTCATTGTCCAACACACTATAGTCTAAGGGTGTTTTAAATTCCATAATCTCTTTTGTCAGTTGGATTATACCGCTGGTGCTGAAGAATCCTAGGTCCAAACCTGAGCATTTAAATTATTGACTAGACCGTGGTTTCTTAGAGTTCTTTATTTTATTTTTTTCCCCGAGAAAAATAAATTGGTGTAGAAAATTGAAGTTGACAGCTAGTGTATATATATCGCAAGTATAAGAAATGACAAACTGGAGAGACAAAGATTTTATGGCAATGCCATATATAATACTATTCCTTTTCATCATCAATAGTAAGCTTTAAAGTATGAATTAAGTTGAAGACAAGTGTTTCTAATAAGTTTTATTAAAATGACAAACAAGTCATCATATAATGATCCCTTAAGAGTTGATTTATTGTTTTGTTCAACGTTCAAGTGAAAATATTAGTACAGCCATAGTGAATTAAGTTGCGAGCTTTTACATACACATGGTAATATATAGAAGACTCTATATAGGTGACATTTAAAGGAGATTTACATGATAGAAAATTTGTCGAATCAAGATATTGAAACGAAGATAATTGTTCTTCACCTGTGAATTAAGCTATTCAATGAACCACATAAATCTTATTTTTGGTGTGTTTGTATTTATCTATTTTATTTTTCATTCGAAGTTTGATTTGTATTAAGTGGACATTACCAAAAAGTGGCCCTCAATATCCTCTCCACTATAAGCCACTCCAATGCAAACAGAGCCCCAAAAATAGAGAGACAATGCAGAAAAACAATTAAGGGTTAATAGATAGCAAAATTGGGCATGTCTAAGAGAAATGTGTTGGTTATGGACGCAAACACAATACAAGTCTTCTACTGTCAGCACCACCATGAACTTTCAAAATGAAAATATGTTCCGGATTGGCCAATTATTGGGCCGAGTTGGATTTGAACTAGCGGTGACATATTGCCAACGACTTTACAGTTCGTTCCTATTAACCGTTTAGGCATCGACCCAGAAATAATAGGATCTGTTTGGGGGTTATTGATAATCCACAATCAATTTCCTTTCATAGTGCCCTACCTAGGAGAAGTGAATCCCCGGTGACAAAATAGAAAATTGAAGGAATCTTTAATTGGTCCAAAACCAAGATTCTGTGGTTGTAATTAAGAGATTATGACAATTAACAAGTGTTCATTTAATTCCTGCAGACATGAAACTCTTTTGTTAATGTCATGTCCAAAACTCAAAATGCCATATAGGTCCTCTTATGTCTCTATCCACCTATTTCAATGGTTCCCTCCAAAAACATGTCTTCATATAACTACAAAGCATCTATATATATATATATATATATACATATATATACATCAAATAATACACCACAAATACTCCTGTAATCCATGGTTTAAATTGCTAAACCTTCTTTTATTCTAATATCAAACACCTACTTCAACTAGCAAATGACAAAAGTGTCCTAATATCAAACACACTCTCACATACACAAGTGATTCTCATCATTTCCGTAATAACAAAATATATAGTTTTGTAAGCTAATCTTAAGATCCAATACATAATTTTGTAAGCTAATCTCAAGATCCAGTTGAATTCCTTCAGAACCGCACAAATAACAAGTTCAATCCCAATTTCTTACCACCAAAACATCATCCTAAAAAAGTACACACACACTTATATTCTGGTTTTGCCCCCTGTACTAATTCCCCTTACCATATGTGATATATATATATATATATATATATATATGTATGTATATACACGTCCTGTATTTTAATTCATATTAAAAAAAGATTATATATATAGAGAGATCCGTCAAATTTCCGAGGAAATGAGAGAAAAGAAAGTGAAGAAAAAAGAGCTTGATGACTTGTACAGAATCCGTGAAATTACCAGGAAATTTAGGGGGGGGGGGAAGTGAAGCGAACGAATTTAGGGTTTCAAGGTTGGTTTATACAATATCTGAGTTTGATCAGCCACCTTCTGTGTCCACAGAGACCTCTGGTGCTTCGCAATGTACTCATCAATTGTTCGCCGAAACTCCTCATGGCTCAGACTCTCCACTTCCTCCAACGACGACACACTCAGTCTTTCGCCCGAAATCACCATTCTCCGATCAGTATGCGTCTCCGACCGCCGGAGCTCCAGCGGTGGCTTCACATTCAACTTCACCGACTGACTCCTCTGAAAACGCCGTATCTCCTTCGCCGCCTCCCTAATTGCCGTCTCCACCGCCTCGCATTGCAATTTCGCCACTCCATTCTCCACCACCGCCTCCTCCGCCGTCTCCGGCGGCGCTTCTCCGTCACGGACGGTGGTGGTCGTTCGGTGACGAATCTCACTGCTCTGAACGTACTCCTCGTAGAGATCGGTAGCACCGCCGGCGTCGCCATTGTTTCCGCCGTGGTTTTGGCGGGAAAGCAAGTAGAGAGCGAGGACGATGGCGTTACCGATGAAAAAGACGAAGTGAGTGCTACGGAGAGTGAGAGAGAGATGGAAGAGGGATTCGGCGGGGAAGGGGAGGCGGAGGGCGGTGGGGAAGCGAGTGGACCACCAGGAGATGGCGGCGAGAGCGACGCAAACTTCCAGCAACCGCCACATCTTGGCGATGTTCTGGAGACGACGGTACCGCATCATCGCCTTCTCTTTCTCCACTTTGACGTTATCAATGTTTGAAAAATCCATTTTCTCGAGAAAATTACTTTGATTGGATGATCGGAAAATGATTTTGGAAAATCCTGGAATATTTCAAAACCGTAATTCAGTTGTCCATTCGATATGGTTCGGACATAAGGATGGGGAACTGTATAGTGAAAGAGAGGGAAAATTAGGGATTTTTCTCGGGAAAATGGGAGAAAAGTAAGTGTAAACGGAAGACATAAAGTTGTAGTACATACAATCTGTATCTCTAATAACTGTGCTGATTTGATGAGGGGAGTATTTATTTACAGACTGTGGGTGTTTAAGTAGTGGGGAAAATAAACTGAAGTTGAAGCATTTTATAGGCAGAGTGCCTCCTAAAAAACCGGTGAGTGGATATATAAGGTCTTAGTCACATTTTGTGATATTGTAATGCCAATAATGTCTTGTGTGTTCTATTAATGTTTTTTGTTTGAAAAGATTGTGTGTTCTATTAATGTTGACATTATAATATTATATGTTGACTGTTCGAACTGGTCACGGGTTACTGTGGATTAAAGTCCACTTTTCGTAAATCAAGTTTATAATATGACTAAAATGTATGGATGCATGATGTGTTACAAAAGTAATTTGGTTAAGGTAATGTTTGATCGACTGTTCAAATCCGGTTTTTGCTTTTATGGAGAAAAAATTTGTTTTGAGAAGTATTTGGCAAAATATTTAGAAGAATTTTTAAGTCTTGGAAGAGCATTTCGAAAAAATTGAACTACCAGCTTCTCAAAATAATTTATGTTTTTATTTTTCTTTTGCATAAAATCAGAAATAGAAATTATGTCAAAATATATATATATATTTCGGAAAATATGATTTTTTCCGAAAAATATATATTATGTTCCAAAATATGAATTTGTTTTGCAAAAATATATGAATTTTTTTCGAAAAATAATTTTTTTGCAAAAATCATATATTATGTTCCAAAATATGAATTTTTTTTTCGAAAAATATTTTTTTTGTGAAAAATAAATATTATGTTCCAAAATATGATTTTTTTCTGAAAAATAGTTTTTTGCAAAAAAATATTTATTATGTTCCAAAATATAAAAAAAAATTCCGAAAAATTCATATTTTGGAACATAATATGTATTTTTCACAAAAAAATATTTTAATATTTTTTTAAATGAAATTGTGAGGGCAATTTGATAAAAAAAGTTAGGGTTAAATTGGAACATGCATATATAAGGGCAAAATTGAAAGTTCACTCCAAAAATAGGTTTTATTGACCAAAATTCATATTTTCCGTCGTTGACTTTTAACGAAAGGGGTTGACTTTTAACGGAAGGGGTTAAGTGTTACAACGGATGTGGTTTTAAGAGTAGTTTATGATATTATTGAAACGTAAGGGGTACCGCGTGCAATTATATCATAGTTCAGGGATAGTTTGTGTAATTTTCCCTAATTTAAAAATATTTAACATTTTGTTTATCATATGATATATTTTTATATTGGATTGATAAACTTATTGGTAGTTCGTTTAAATTAATATGTGAAGCGCGACCAATTAAATAGAACTTGAAATCATTATATGTTGAAGTGAAATCACAACTTTTTCAAATGCAAAAACGTGAACGTAAAACACTTTGGGATGGATGCATGAAGAAATCATGATTGTTAGAAAAGAAAGCAAAACCATTTTACAACCACAGATACCAAACTCGAGTACATAAATCCCTGTGACACAGGTCGCGCGAGGGACACGCGCGTCTCTTTTGGTAACTACCGGAATGCTATCCCGTGACGTTAAAAAAAACACAACATGACGGACAGGTAAGTGTGGATGTTTAGACGGTAAACTATCGGGATGCTTATTTATTTATTTTAGGGAGGAATAAAAAAAAATATTAAATAATATTAGCCCAATCACGAAAAGACAAGTTAGTAAAAGAGTAAGTAATAACATGTTTGGTTTGTATTTATAAAAATAATTTTTTATTTTTTGAAAATTGAAAAAAAATTATGTACAAAAATATACTTGGTTCAATTTTCTGAAAATTCAGTTCTAAAAATGTCTGTTTTCAGCTAATTTTTATTATTCTCAAAAAATTATCTCGTATTCTCAGAATTTTCAAGAATAATTTTCAGAGTTACAAATCAAACATATCCTAATATTCTATAAATTAAAATCCTGAAATTGGTGAAAAATTAGGCAATCTGAAACCTTTTTTAATGATATTCAAGAAAAGTGTATTCTAGAATAATTCATAGAATTAGAATACCTCCTTCTCTCATAAAAACCTTTATATTCCCTTAGGAAGTTCTATCCCGTGAAAACACTCTTTAATGAAACTCTAGCTTTATCCGGTCGTGATCTATCACTAATTTTCTTTTTCTTTCTGTTGTACTTTTTTATGAATATTAATTGCTCATTTTGCAAATATACTAACTTTTAATTCTCACGGAAAAGGAATTACTTTAAGATTGCTTTTTCCTGAACACAATTACTCCAACTAAATTTGGGTTGGTTACATTTATTTTTAAAGTGGAAAGGGATTGTACAATGTGAGTGTGATCAAGACTCGCCGATTAAATCTATTGGCCATGAAGAGGTTTAGGGTATATATGCAGAATTTGGTTTGGTTTTTTATGTTATGTATTATTTTGAGTGTTTCAAATGCTACCACTCTTATTACCACTTTACTCCCAATAACTCTTAATATTGTTAGAGGAATGCTACACATCATGAATTTATTTTCATGATAATATCATGAAGCAATAAAATAAAAAATTTAATATTAATTAGTTTCCATTTTATTCTTTAAATTTTAATTTTAAGATCAATTCAATATTTACTTACCAAAAGAACACTCATCTTTTTTCACTTTCCTTCTTATTATTTAATTTTAATTTTGGAAAAAGTACATAATACCCCCCTTAGGCTTTGCAACAGTTGCAAAATACCCTCTTATGCTTTGCTTAGCTCAAAATCACTACCCTATATTTTTCAAAAGTTGCAAAATACCCCCCATCAATATGTTTTACACAAAAATATTGATCATTTTGCCCCCTTGTCTTGTAATAACCCATTTTTAGTATTTTTTTTCTTTTTTTTTTCCCATTCTCTTTCAATAATATAATTAATAATTCAAATCTTCATACACATATATTTATTTCTAAGGATGTCCAAAACCGGTTTGGTTCCTTAAAAATAGGTACCGGAACAAAAAAAAAAAGCTACTGAAAATATAAGTAAAAAAACTAAAAAAAATATTTCCTGAAAGGCTACCAAAAAAAAATTTTAGTTCGTGAAAAATATATATAAATTTGTATATTCTTTTATAGGACAAAATTAATAATAAAGTGATAATAGGGGGTATTATGCATTTTTTCAGGAATTGTTTTTTAATTCGACAAAACATATATATAAATTTGTATATTCTTTTTATTAGAAAAAATTAATAATAAAGTGATAATAGGGGGTATTATGCAATTTTTCACGAATTTTTTTTTATTTCATGAATATATATATATATATATTTGTATTTTTTTTATAAGAAAATATTAATAATAAAGTGATAATAGGGGGTATTATGCATTTTTCACGAAAAAAAATTTTAATTCGCGGAAATATATATATATATATATATATATATATATATATTTGTATATTGTTTTATATAAACAATTAATAATAAAGTCATAATAGGGGGCATTATACATTTTTTCACGAATAAAAAAATTAATTCATGAAAAAATATAAATAAATCTGTATATTTTTTTATAAGAAAAATTAATAATAAAGTAATAATATGGGGTAGTTTTTTTACTTATATTTTTGGTAGCTTTTTTTTTTTGTTCTAGTTCCTATATTTGAGGAACCGAATCGCTTTTGGATATCCCTAAATATAAATATGTGTGTGAAAGTTTGAATTATTAATTATATTATTGAAAGAAAAATTAAAAAAAAAATACTAAATTGGGTTATTACAAGACAATGGGGCAAAATAGTCATATTTTTGTGTAAAACATATACAAGGGGGGTATTTGCAACTTTTGAAAAGTACATGGTAGTGATTTGGAGCTAAGCAAAGCACATGAGGGTATTTTGCAATATTTGGAAAGCATACGGTAGTCAATTGGGGGTAAAACAAATCAAGGGGGTATTTTGCAACTGCTGCAAACCCCAATGGGGTATTATGCACATCTGCCTTTAATTTTTATAATGGACACATGTTGATGCAGGGGGATCCGAGTTAGACGACGCCGAACTGTCAGATTGTTCATTGATGGCGCTGGATTACCTGGAGCGGGAGGATCAGCGCAAGGATGGCAAGAAATCGTGATCTAGCCTAATTTGGGGCAGTTTCCGTGCACGCGTCGGTTTTTTGGCCATAACTAGAGCTACAAGTGTCGGATTCGCGCCCGTGACCCCAATTCGGAAAGCTAATCTCGGCGCGGACGTCGTGGCCACCGAGCTATGCTCGGTGCACATCGTTTCGAGCCCCAAATCCACTATTTTCCTTTTCAAATCTTTATTTTTAGTTAATTTTTGTTATTTATGGTAATCTTTTATTTGTCAATTAGGAGATGATTTTGAACCCGATTTGGGCCAGATTTTTAGCAATCTTTTTTTTTTCCGTATTTTGTTTTGGTAGGACTTTTAGGATTTTGCTATTTTTGGCAAAAATCCCATTGAGGTTCGATTTTCAGCTATTTAAACCCGGCTTGTGGGTTGTTTTTTATTCATTCTTGATTATAAACAATTAAATAAAATTCCAGAGTGTTCTCTGAATTTTTGGGTCGAAATTCTCCTGTTTTTCCCTTGCAAAGTACCTATTGCATTAGCCTACAAAATAATCTCTATTCTGTCCGGTGTCAATTGGTATCAGAGCTCAGCATCTTCCTGGCGGTATTTTCATCAGTTTTCAATGGCTGGTGGTCGTGGTCGTGGTGGTCGTCGTGGGCAGGTTTCGATTGAGGAAGTCCCGCACCGTGATCGTAACGTTCAGGATGTTATGATTGAGGATTTGCAAAGGCAAGTGGCAGAGTTAACCCAGCGTCTGGTGGCGCAGGAAATCGGTAATCATGATATGGAAGATTCTGATACCAACAATTCCACATTCAGTTAGATCATTCAGTGACTTCATTCGTTAAGGCAAGGGATGAGATCCGTGGAAGATTATACAGAGGAGTTCTATCAGTTGATCGCTCGGAATGATCTAACTGAGACAGAAGAACAGATGGTAGCCCAATATTTGGGGGGTTTACGACAACCTCTACAGGATGCCCTCAGCCTTCACTCGCTGTGGACAGTTTCTGAAGCCTACCAGCGTGCCCTTGCTGTAGAGAAACAGCAGAATAGACGACCCGTTATCAGAAACAACCAAAGCAGTAGGCCATCTCGCCCTCAAGAATCCCGTCCTCCCCAGCAGCCACCAAAGGGTAATCCTAACCCTTCTATTAAGTGTTTTCGATGTGGTGAACAGGGGCATATAGCAACCTATTGCAGGAAGCCTGCCAGTCAGACGGGCAAAAATCTACTGCTTGAGGAAGGCATGGAAGATGAGACTGAGGAGGTTGGAGAGCCAGTGTATGACGAAGAAGGAGATGAAGATGTGTTGTATGGAGACGACCATGAAACTCTGGTCATTTGTAAGAGCCTACTGACTCCCAGAGGCGATTAAGAAGATGACTGGTTGAGAACCAATATTTTCCACACAACTTGCACCGTGGCCGATAAAGTCTGCAAGATGATTATTGATAGTGGCAGTTGCGAGAACGTAGTCTCTGAAGACGCTGTCCAGAAATTGCAGTTGAAGACAGATCGTCACCCCAAGCCGTACAAACTGTCCTGGTTGAATAAAGGCAGTGAGGTAATAGTAGATAGACGATGCTTAGTGTCTTTTTCTGTTGGCAAGAAATATTTCGATAATGTTTAGTGTGATGTAGTGTCCATGGTTGCGTGTCATATACTGTTAGGCAGACCTTGGCAATATGATCGAAGTGTGGTACATGACGGACAAAAGAATACATATTCATTTAGCATCAAAGGGAAAAAGATTATGTTGGCACCTCGTCGGGAAGGACCCAATCCCACCCCGGTTGTTAATGGTAACAATCTGTTTTCTATGTCCAGGTTTTTTGTTGAAGTTGAGCGTGAACATGTAGTTTATGCTTTACTGCCTTGTGGAAATAGTGCAACATGTGAGGTTCCAGAATTTCCCACGGAGGTCCAATAGCTGCTTTCGGAATTCTCTGATTTGATGCCAGAAGACTTTCCTCCTGGACTGCCGCCTATGAGAGATATTCAGCATCAGATCAACCTAATCCCGGGCTCGAGTTTGCCCAATAGACCAGCATACCGCCTCAGCCCAAAGGAAGCTGAAGAGTTGCAGCGACATGTAGTAGAGTTGCTGGAGATGGGCTACATCTGTGAGAGTATGAGCCCATGTGCCATTCCTGTCTTGCTAGTGCCAAAGAAAAATGGTTCCTGGCGCATGTGTGTAGACAGCAGAGCCATCAACAGAATTACGGTGAAGTACAGATTTCCCATTCCCCGCCTGGATGACATGCTAGATCAACTGTCTGGTTCTAAGGTCTTCTCCAAAATTGACCTTAAGAGCGGATACCACCAAATCCGAATAAGGCCTGGAGACGAGTGGAAGACGGCGTTTAAAACACAACATGGGTTGTATGAGTGGATGGTCATGCCATTTGGACTGTCCAATGCGCCCAGCACGTTCATGAGATTTATGCATCAGGTTTTACGGCCTTTCATGGGAAAATTCGTGATAGTCTACTTCGACGATATCCTTATTTATAGCCTTACCTGGGCCTCACACTTTGATCACCTCCGTGCAGTTTTTGATATGCTCAGGAAGGAGCGCCTGTTTGTTAATCAGAAGAAGTGTTCTTTCTTCACTACTTCTGTAACTTTTCTAGGTTTTGTTGTGTCTACTGATGGTGTTCATGCAGATCAGTCGAAGATAGATGCAGTCTTGGAGTGGCCCCAGCCAAAAACCTTGCATTATGTCAGGAGTTTCCATGAGTTGGCATCTTTCTACCGCCGTTTCATCAGGAATTTCAATACCCTGATTGCTCCTATCACAGAGTGCCTCAAGGGACGTGATTTCCACTAGTCTAAAGAGGCAAAAACCAGCTTTCAACTGGTCAAGCAGAAGATGACAGAGGCACCGGTGTTGGCACTCCCTGATTTTGATAAAGTGTTTGACCTGAATTGTGATGCATCTGGAGTTGGCATTGGTGGTGTTCTAAGTCAGGAAGGGCGACCCATAGCTTTTTTCAGTGAGAAACTGTCGGGATCCAAGAAGAATTACTCCACCTATGACCTGGATTTCTACGCCATCGTTTAGTCCTTAAGTCATTGGCGTCACTACCTTGTACATAAGGAATTCATCCTTCTTACTGATCATGAGGCTCTGAAGTACATCAATGGACAACACAAGCTGAGCAGACGACATGCCAAATGGGTGGCGTACTTACAAGAGTTCACTTTTTCCCTGAGGCACCTATCAGGGAACCTGAACCGTGTTGCAGATGCCCTTAGTCGTCGCATTTTACTCCTCACCACCATGAGTACCCAAGTCACAGGATTTGAAACTTTCACTGATTTGTATGCCACAGATCCTTCCTTTGGGAAGATCATTCAGGAGGTAACATCTGGTCATCGTCATGATTTCCTTTTGCATAATGGTTATTTGTTTCGTGGGCTACAATTGTGCATTCCAGATTGTTCGCTAAGGCAACAGATTATTAGTGAACTCCATAATGAGGGTCACTTCAGGCGATACAAGACATTGGCCCTTATTGCTTCTGATTATTATTGGCCCAAATTGACTAGTGACGTGGCTCACTTTGTGGAGCGTTGTTATGTATGCCTAAGGTCCAAGGGTGTCCTCACCAATGCAGGCCTTTACACCCCCTTGCCGGTTCCGGAAGCTCCTTGGTTTGATGTCAGCATGGACTTCGTGTTGGGCTTACCCCGTACCCAACGGGCCTGTGATTCTATTTTAGTTGTGGTTGACAGGTTTTCCAAGATGGCCCACTTTGTACCTTGCAGGAAAACCATGGATGCTGCCCGAATAGCTCATCTTTACTTCCGGGAGATTGTGCGTCTCCATGGTGTTCCTCGATCCATCACTTCAGATCGAGACACCAAGTTCATCAGTAATTTCTGGAGGAGCTTATGGGGAAAGCTGGGCTCGAAGCTGAATTTCAGCAGCGCTTATCACCCCCAAACGGATGGTGAGACCGAAGTGGTGAATCGGAGTCTAAGCAATCTGTTGAGGTGTTTAGCAGACACTAAACCCAAGCAGTGGGATCTGGCATTACCTCAAGCAGAATTTCCCTACAACAGGTCAACGAGCAGGACCACATGAATGAGTCCTTTTGAGATCGTCTATGGTCAGAATCCATCTGGAGTACTGGACTTAGCGCCCATTCCACGTGTGGGCCGTTTACATCCTAGGGCAGATGAGTTGGCCCAACATCTTCGAGGCATCCATGAGCAGGTGAAACTGGCCATTCACGAGAGCAATGCCAAGTACAAAGCTCGAGCGGACAGTCATCGTCGTCAGGTACTTTTTGATGTTGGTGATTTTGTTTGGGCTGTATTAACTCATGATCGTTTCCCTGTTGGCGAGTATAATAAGCTTAAGGAGCGGAAGATTAGAGCCTGTGAGATATTGCAGAAGATTAATAACAACGCATACAGGTTGCGTCTCCCTAGTCACTTGAAGACTTCTGATGTTTTTAATGTGAAACACTTGACTCCTTGCTTTGCGGATTCTGCTGATGCTGCCATGAACTCGAGGGCGAGTTCTTTCCAACCCGGGGTGACTGATGCAGGGGGATCCGATTCAGACGATGCCGAGCTGTCAGATTGCTCATTGATGGCGCTGGATTACCTGGAGCGGGAGGATCAGCGCAAGGATGACAAGAAATCGTGATCTAGCCTAATTTGGGGCAGTTTCCGTGCACGCGTCGGTTTTTTTGCCATAACTGGAGCTACAAGTGTCGGATTCGCGCCCGTAACCCCAATTCGGAAAGCTAATCTCGGCGCGGATGTCGTGGCCACCGAGCGTAGCTCGGTGCACATCGTTTTGAGCCCCAAATCTGCTATTTTCCTTTTCAAATCTTTATTTTTAGTTAATTTTTGCTATTTATGGTAATTTTTTATTTGTCAATTAGGAGATGATTCTGAACCCGATTTGGGCCAGATTTTTGGCAATCTTTTTATTTTTTTCCGTATTTTGTTTTGGTAGGACTTTTAGGGTTTTGCTATTTTTGGCAAAAATCCCATTAGGGTTCGATTTTCAGCTATTTAAACCCGGCTTGTGGGTTGTTTTTTATTCATTCTTGATTATAAACAATTATATAAAATTCCAGAGTGTTCTTTGAATTTTTTGGTCGAAATTCTCCTGTCTTTCCCTTGCAAAGTACCTATTGCATTAGCCTACAGAATAATCTCTATTTTGTCCGACATCACATGTTCGTTCATGAATGCATCCATATCATTCATGATTATATCATGAAATTATTTTCAATGATGTTTAGCATTTCTCATATTGTTATTATTATGATGTTTAGCATTTCTCATATTGTTATTATTATCATTACTCAAAAAATATTAAATTAGGAACTTCAAAATCATTTGTTTTAATGGCACAAGGTATTAAAATTTGACCTAGGGAGGACTAAAAGTTGGAAAAATAAAATAAAAAGGGGTCACAGATTGAGGAAATGATTTATATTAGGTAAAGGCTATGATGTTTGATTGTTGAATTACATTTTGCCTGCAATAAAAAAGGACCCGCGCAATAAAAATGGCATAAATTAATTAATCTCCAGAGCTTATCTGAAGATCCCCAACCCACCTATATCATAAAATGCACCCTTTTGGCGATTAAACCAACATTTCTAGAGATTTTTAATATTAATCATGTTTTTACAAATCATATTGTTCCCCACTTTTGTTTCTTTTAGTACATTTAAGTGGACCACCAATGTATATTTAATAGTGCTAAGATATCTAATTAATTATTAGGTGGGCTCACTAACCCGTTCCAACTCCTTGTCCTACTCTGTGTACACGTGTGAAAACTTCCGTGGTCTAGTACTAGTCTCACATTATATAAAAAGTGAAATAAAAGAATTGTTCCAAATTGTTACCTTTTGCATAAGAAAATTTGATTATGCAAGTAATGCACTCTAAGGTCTAAAAGTGAAAGATTAAATATTTCGATTAACCAAATCATTTTGACCCCATTGATTTTTAAAAAAAACATAGAAATATAGAGTAAGTTACATCAAGGGTCTCTCCTTTTTGGCACCTCATTAGTTAAAAGCAACAAGTAATTTGGAAAGCTAAAGTCGAATATAATATAATTCGCACCTATATTAATTGTTGACACATATATAACTATATATATACATTAGTTTAATGAATATATACATCACTATTTTGACTTACTGCGCCGTTCAATAGATTGTGTTAGATTTATCTTTGCCGACTCGTATTATCTCATAGCAATCAAACTTATCACTTTTGTCAAATAACAAATCCACCACTTCAATGCACTTTATCTTCAATATGTTAGACTACAGTCTCAGTCTGTACATAACAACATTATACAAAAGATTTTTTAATTTATTGAAAAAATCTCTGGAGATGTATTGAATGATGAACCAATGAGCCAAATAGCTTCGGTGCTTAAATATCAGGGTATTTTGTCACTTGTTCACACTACATTTCCAATTCAAAATTTGGTAAATGTGACAATATTTACTCTGTAAATTTATCAATAGGATATCTATATTGTGATATATATGTAAATGGTTGGAGAAAGGAATTCATGTTATGGATAGATCTCTAGGGTCCATTTGACCCAAAAACTATCCCTTTTCTCTGCAGCTACCCTCTCCTCTTTTTCTTTTCTTTTTTTAGTACCATATTCAATTTAATTATCGATAGTCTGAGAGACTAATAAATTAGATTATCCTTGAAATAATTAAAAAGAAAAGACAGGTTGACCTAATGACCAAATAAAATTCTTGGATAAATTATGAAGCAAATATAATTTCATCATTAGCGTCCTCTGGGGGAACTTGCCAGCTCCATTATGTAAAAGTATGGCACACTCATGATTCGTTTGGATCGAGAGGAAAGAAAAGAAAGAATGGTAATATTTTAAAGGATAAAATGCAATAAATTCTTTTAAATTATGGTCAAATTTGCAAATAACTCCCCTAAGCTATACTTAGTGCAACAAATTCTCTCAACTATTTCATTTTGTTGCAAAATGCTCCAATCACTTAATTTATTTTTTCTAAACAACCACAATGCCCTTTCTTTATTGAATTTTACTTGATGCATTTCCTTATTACATAAATTATGAAAGGACTTATACTAATTTGATAACATATTCTCCGTTAAAATTTTATAAATTTACACATAGTTTTAAATTTAATTGTTTGAAGAATATATTTAGGTTGTTTAAACTAAAATTAAGTAAAAAATATAAAATACTTAAGTTAATATATATATATAATATGAGAAAATTAAAAGGTGTTTATTATTTTAGTAATTTTTAAATTATTTAGGCATATATTATGAATTTTTTTATTATTTGGCATAATTTTTTTTAACTAGGATATAAGTTTTATTGTTTAAATCAATTTAAATTTTAATAACAAGTTAAATAGTTTAAAAATAAAGTAATTACACCTTATAAGTTATAACTGTGTATATATTAATATATTTGCATTTAAGGATATATTTACTATAATATAATTAAGGTGAATGGTATAATAATTATTTTAGATAATAGAGATTATTGATTTAACTTGAAGAATTGACAAATTGAATACAAAGGGTAGAATAGTCTTTTGGAAAGGAATTGGGGAAAATTGCAACAAGTTGATAGTTTAGGGGGTTAGTTGCAATAGTGCAATAGTTCAAGGAGGTTTATTGCATTTTATCCTATTTTAAATTTATGTTTTGATAGATTATGAAAGAAAATAAAATAAAATAAATGATATGATTCTTGTTTGGATAAGCCAAATGAGAGAAAAGAAAATAAAAGATAATAATTAAATTACTAGTATATCTTTTAGTTAATAAAGTTGCTATAATTTTTTTTCTCTCCAAATCTTCTCATTTTTTTTAGGAATAACACCAAAGGGTTTTGTAGTTATAAGTTTATCCCTCCAAATCCTTTCTTTTCTCTTCAAAATGTCAATCCAAACACATATAGCACTATCATTTCTTTTCATTTCTCCCCAAATCCTTTCAAATCTCTCCTACCAAATAAAGCCTAAGGAACTAAATCCTATTGTTTGCAGTGCTGAGGAGTAATTTGTACGTATTTTTGTGTGTGTGAGAGATTTTGCTATTTATTTTTGCACACTTTAGAAGGAACGAAAATCCTTTAAGAATTTCACCATTTTGAAATAGATTATTTAATTATTACGCCCATATAACAATTTTATTCGATAAAGAAAACTACAAAATGGTATATGTCAAGTAGGGCTGACAATTTGTGTCGGTGGGTCGTGTTCGTGTCGGTTAAGATCGTGTCATATCGAAAAAGACCTGATTAATATACATGTCAAATATGTTCAACCTTAACCCAACCCACAGGTTATTCGTATCGACCCATATAATCCATTTAGCCTATTTATTATAATATATTAAATTAAATTTGACACAATTCAACACGAAATAAACTATTTAACATATTATCAACAAAATTAAATTGAATTTGACATAATCCAATAATAGTTTATTAATATATTTCAACCCATGACCAATTAGAGAAGAGAAAAAATAAATATAAATATAATCGTGTCAAACGTGTCGTGTTCGGATCGACCCTTATATTCTCGTGTCGTGTTCGGGTCGACCTTTATACAGCTTCAACTCTTTTATGTTCAACTCTAACCCTTTTAATTCATGTCGTGTTACCATGTCGTGTCTCATTTTACCAGCTCTAATGTCAAATTGTCTTACTAGGAAACAAGTTTAAAAACTATCATATAAGAGCCTCTGTACCAGTAAAACAAAGCCCACCCTAATATGGACTGATCTGAATTGACGCTCAGCCCAAACCCATCTACCGTTGAGAAAACATTCGACTACTAAACTGATTAACTTCAATTATCAACTAACATTCAAGAATCTAAATAAAAGAGTTTAGGTCTGGTTTAAACGTCTGAAAACTGCTCTTAAACACTCGGAAAATAAAACATTATTTTCAAAAGAACTACAACAGACAATTCTATGGGGAAAAAAAAAACTTTAGAGTGATGCAAACCTATACCATATGAACATATATAGATTTTAAAGTTGAACATCTCACCCTAAAATTAGAAGAGAAATCCCAATAGAATAGGACACTTGATTAGATTGATACTATGATATATACCTGCATTGCTAAAATCCATATATACCAACCTTTAATCTCAAAAAGAACCACTCTTATTTTAGTCAATATTAGGGGTGCACAAAAAACCGTAGAACTAGTCCAAACCGAACCGTTGCTTCGGCTCTAGTTTTGAATTGGTTTGGTTTAGTTCTAGTTCTCAAAAAGAAGAACCGTGTTAATTTGGTTTGATTTCAGTTTCAAACTGTCTGAAATCAAACCGAACCGATATATCTATATATTAATATATAATTCACTTATACAAAAAAATCTATTTAATAAAATTATACATTCATCTAAATTTATAACATCAAATAAATATAAATTAGTGTATTTAAATAAAATAATAAGTTCATCATGGTAGTTGTGTAACATCCAAACAAATATTAGTCACATATTCATAAAAATCCTATACTTCATAGCCTTGGTCATCTCTCACATCTACTCTCACCGCCGACCACCAAAACTCCTCTCCTCATTAGCAAATCCTAACACATACACAACTAGCTCCTTTTACGACCCTTTTGCGTTTTCTTCAAGAAAAATTCATAAAAATAATTTCTCTAAAACTAACTCTATGTATGTCTAATTGGAGTGTATGTATAACATTAAGAAATTGGGAGGATTATTTTTCGCAGTTTATATTGATATATGTAATATATATTTGAAAAAACAAGCTTAAGGAACCGTGGTTCGGAACCGAACCGAACCGATTTTTTATGGTTTGGTTTGGTTCGGTTCGGTTTAGTTCGGTTCCTTAGCTAATGGTTCAAGTTCTGGTTCCTGATTTCAAAGAACCGTTGATAATGATTTGATTCTAAATTTATGAAGAACCGTACCAAACCAAAACGTGTGCCGCCCTAGTCAATATGTAATGTCTAGTGTTTTAATACACTTACTCTATGTTTGGTACGCCGGAATAGAATGGAATGTCCCATTCATTCCATTCCTTTGTTTGGTACAACATAATGAATGAGAATGACCATTCTCAAGGAATGAATTTTCATTCCATTACTAAAACTATGAAATGGTCATTCCATTCATTTAGGAATGTTTTTAAAACATAAAATTACTTAAACAACCTTCTCACATTTCAAAAGAATAAGCCGCCGCCGCCGCCGCCATTTCTCCACCACTACCACCGCCACCTTTATTGTCCGTCACTACTATTCCCATTACATTTCACCATTTTTTTAAAAATAATATTATTTTGTTTAATTTTATATTTAGTATTAAGAAGGGTATTTTTGAGAAAAAAAAAATTCAAGTTCATTACATTCCTAATGTGCTTCATATTTACAACCAAACAATAGAATGAGTATGATTATTCCATTTCATTCTCATTCTCATTCAATTCTCACTTTCATTCCATTCCATTCAACGTAGCCTTAGTATGCAGCACATGCATTTTAAAAAAGATTAGCAAGGGCAATAAGAACTCACTGCTGAATGAACAAATTACCTACAACGCAACACCTTTATTGTCCGTCACTACTATTCCCATTACATTTCACCATTTTTTTAAAAATAATATTATTTTGTTTAATTTTATATTTAGTATTAAGAAGAGTATTTTTGAGAAAAAAAAAATTTCAAGTTCATTCAATTCCTAATGTGCTTCATATTTACAACCAAACAATAGAATGAGTATGATTATTCCATTTCATTCTCATTCTCATTCAATTCTCACTTTCATTCCATTCCATTCAACGTAGCCTTAGTATGCAGCACATGCATTTTAAAAAAGATTAGCAAGGGCAATAAGAACTCACTGCTGAATGAACAAATTACCTACAACGCAACACCTATCTTGTGCCTCTGTCTCCATTGTCATCAATTGATTTGTAAGCAAGTTACTTCTCAAAACCTCTGCACAAAGAGAAATAATTAGTTAACCAGAAAAACCTAACTTAATGGCGATATAGTCTAAAACTTTCATAAATATATGCATATACATGTATTCTAAATTCAAATTCAAAGCCTCTAGTGATCCCTCATAAATTCCCAGCAGCCTAAAACACCTCAATTGCATCATCCAAATCAACCTTTCAGCCAGGAATTCTGTTATATATAGTAAAATGATATGAGCAACACATTTACAGATCATATCTTTTCAACATTTTTGTTATCTAAACTAAAACATAAAGTAAATCGTGTGTACCTATTTGCCTACCAACAAAAATACATGGATGTCCCCCTCAACCTTCTTTATATAGGTACATGATACTTTTTACAGCCTTAGTCAATTAAATACCGTAATTATTTCAGCGCTTTCTTAGGCAAGAACCGCATTCAACCTTACCTTCCAACCAGTCATAACCCTCAGACAATCTGCATCGTATCAGTAAAAACTCAAACATATTCAAACTCTAAACTAAAACTCAAGGAATTGTTAGTTAAACGAGCAGAAAATTTTGCACAAGAAACTAACTTAAAAAATAACATGTCATGGAACTTGTAGAGATTTGCCATCTTTTCTCGGAAAATGTCATTATCAACAAAGCAGCAAACTGTTCCTTTAACCCAAAACTCCACAGTGATAGTGACGTATATCTCAAACACCTCGTTGCCATTTGATTGATATAGGGAGAATAAAAAGAAACCAAAGGAGGTGTGAGAACTTACACTATAAAGGAATTGAACTCAGCTCCAAGACAGAGATGCAGAATGATTATGGCCAAAGTTCAAGATGATAGTTCGCTCTATGGAGGGACTGCTGCATAGAGATATCAGCTGGTGGAAAAACCTTTTGTGGCTAGGTATGGAGGAGAATCAACTCTTCCTTTGTCATGCAGGACAGAATTATACAGTTTTTATGTCGCACGCATATAAATGCATAACAGTCTCTTTGTTGTTATAGTACACCAATTTTGTGTACTCTAATGGTGGCTTATGAATGATTGAAAACCACAAGGCATCAAGTTAATGCAGACACTTCATAATTACAATTTCAAAACTGAAGCTCGGATGGTTCATATGCTTGCTCGACCCTCCATCTGGTCGGTTAGATGACCAATTAAAATGATCATTTGTTGAATTCTCTTTAGGGTTATTTTTTATAATAGTATCAACAACGACAACAAGAAGTCAGTAATTGGCAAAGACTCATTGTTTATATGTTATCAGTCTAGCAGATAACACTATTCAAGACATTGCTTCATCATCAGAATGCATATTTTCAAAATTGCAGAGAGGTTTAAGGTTGCCATTGTTCTACATAGATGTATACTCACTTCAGTTTCTTGCACAGGGAATTCAATCTGGTAGTATTACTTGCATTTGACCCGGAAAGGCATTATACTACTATAGGCACTAAAATAAACTTAAGGGGATGAAAACTGTTACCTCAAAATCCTTACACATCAACCATTTTTGATGATATGTAGTTATAATTCCTAAAATCAACATCTTGAATACATAGCTCAAGTCATTTTCACTCTCTTCTAATCCAAGAACCAAACTTTACCTAATTTTAGCAATAAGAAAGCATTCTAATTCAACAAGAAACAATACCCCAACTCCTCTAACTCACAAAATAAACATTAAAGTCACTGAATTGTTCAAATTACACATACACACATAGCGTCTCAAAATGAAAAGCCTAATACCTTTTCCTTCTGAACCAAACATCACCCAATTTAACAATTAAAATGCATTCAAATCAAGAAAGAAACAAAACCCAATTCATTGAACACACAGAATAAGCATATAGTAATCGAAATTTTGAACCAAACTTCACCGAACCTAACAATCAAAAAACAGCATTGAAATTGAAAAAGAAACAAAACCCAATTCATTGAATACACAAACCAAGCATACAATCATAGAATTGTTGAAACTCAGACAGACATACATAGATAGAAATAGAATCTCAAGATGATAACCCTAATTTCAATTTTCCTTTTGGGCAATTTACCTAGACAGGCATGGAACAACTACTACTTCTTCTTGCCCCCTTTACCAGCACCAGACTTTCGCTTGGGAGGCAGAATAATCTCGCCCTTGAGGTCAGGGATTTCCATGATTTGGGTGAGACCAGCGTACTTCTTCCGGAACTTCTCGACCTGGTCGTCGTCCAGGAGGAGCGCAGAGCGATTTCCCAAGTAGAAAGGGTGGTTTCCGGACCACACGTCTACCACGTAGTCCTTCTTCGTCCCGCCGGTGGTCAGTACCAGTTCGCCATTGCAGTATACCTTCGAGTCCTCGTGGAATTCTGGGTGTATGTCCTTTTTCCTGCAACTCCACTGGGGACGATACGAGCTCACTGCGGTTACCTGAATTCATAC
The DNA here is from genome assembly GCA_963922005.1 of Cornus suecica. Classification (NCBI taxonomy): domain Eukaryota; kingdom Viridiplantae; phylum Streptophyta; class Magnoliopsida; order Cornales; family Cornaceae; genus Cornus; species Cornus suecica. The sequence goes on from OY998240.1 coordinate 88,619,906, forward strand.
ACGAAAATCAAACATCATATATATGCAATAAATATATATATATATATATATATATATATATGTATATGGAGAGAGATATATATTTACTACCTTCTTGCGAGAGAGAGTTGGAGGAGGAGCAAGCTTTGTTTGTAGGAATGTATTGGATAGAGTTAGCGCCATTTTCTACTGCTTCACACACAAACACACAGAGAGATGAAGAGGTTGTGAATTGGGGGAATTAGGGGGGTGGGACGGGAAGATAAGTGGTTGTGGTGTGGAGGGGTTAAGATTACCTTAATGCCCCTAATTGACATTTAAAATGCAAAAAAAATTTCAGATAGGACTCCGTGTTGAGTCTAATATTAGTACAAAATACGATATTATTTAGAAGTGTTAAAAATATACTGTATATATTAAGAAACAGATATAGTTATTTGGGAAGGAATATAAATATTTTGGTCCAGAAGACTCTCAATGCATGGAATTATATTGATGGGTTATCGGTGATGTTTATTTGCTGATGAATTTTTATTAATTTTTGTCAAGGAATTAGCAGGAATGTTTACTATGATTTACTGTCTGATACATTATGTGTTGTTCAATTCATAATAATGTATTGTCGGCTTCATAATCCTTAAAAATAACCCACATGAAAACCGAAAAATATTGTTTAAACCCATTACAAGTGTAACTGCGACCCAAGTACAACCATGATGCCCAAGATGATATTGCAAATAGAGATGCAAGTGTATTCATTTTCTCCGAGACTTGTGGGGTGCTCTTTCAAATTCCTTTCACCCGCTTTAAAAAGTTGTTCCACCTACAAAAAGGTTTATGTAGCTGATAAATACTTCGATAGCTCAAGGTGTTGAAGAAATTGAGAAGCCTGTTAAAGGATTTTACAATAGATGAAGGACTACATTTTCACACTTTCCGTATGGTAGTGGTATAAGAAATTTGGATAATATTGTATTCAAAATGTGTATTAAAAAAAGTATCAGCACTTTGCTAAATCGTTACAAATTGGTAGATACATAACATACTAAGTTGAAACAATCATGTAAGTAATTGCTCGTAAATTATTAAGGCAGCCATCGAAAGGTGAGTGTAACGCCATAAACAGGGACTACCGAGATAATGATAGACGCAAGAAAACTTTCCAGGCTGAAATGGAAGCTAAGAAAGCAGTAGTTGGTATTCTAAAATGTTGTATGCATAATAAACAAGTAGCAACTAGCAAGAGCACTTACATGTGTAAATTTTTAATCCTTAGCTGTATGCAAGATGTAACTATGTATACTGAATTCTGTTTAATAACTAGGAATAAGTTATAAATAGGAAATACTAAGCTTTGAGAATTACACAACTCTGCAGATCCTATACTCTCTTGGATAAACACATTTTCATCTCTAAGAGACCATCCAACTTTTCAAGTTCCTAAAACACTCATGAACAATAAATTTTGCATAAAAAAATTAACACAACTATAGTTTCATTTTCGACTGTTTGGTCTTTGTCTTTGCAATTTATTCAGTTTCCAGAATCTGCACCATTGTTGTCGCCTGATCCCTTGGCGTTTCTGATTGCCTTTGCTCTCTTCAATTTCTCAATATTTTTCAGCCTGACGTACATTTTCCGAATCTTAGTGAGCTTCTGAGACTGCTTCGCAATCACACTAGCCGTTGAGGGGCTTTCGCTTAAGACTATCTCATACCCATCCCGGAAAGAGTCCATTCCTTCATTTAGAAATTGCCAGAACAGTCCACCAGCAGCTGCACCTCCTCCCCTAGCGGACGAATAGACTGCTGAGTAGACTGTGTCGAAAAGCATGTCCCTTTGGTTTGTGTTGTAACCAGGGTCTTTCGATGATTTCCCAAACTCCGCGAAAAGAAGTGGCATTTTTAGGACATTCTGTGCATCTTCAATGTGAGTGTTGAGCCAGTCGTTCAAAAACGAAATCTGGGATTCATCACTTTCACCTATTAACCTGTTTATATCAAGAAACAACAAAAAGGGTTAGCAATTCAAATGACCAAAAATGCCAATATCATCTACTTTGTTTCATGATGCTTACCATTGATCAGGGTAGGAATGGACAGTGGCAAAATCAATACCAGCTATCTGATTGTTGGCGACGAAATCAGTTCCTACTTGGAAATTGGGATTGTATTGCTGCTTCTGAGGTGCTGAAGCTCCATAGAACCCTTCCAAACCAATTTCTAGCAGGTGATTGCTGTCTATAGATTTCAAGTAAGAGGCCATTTCTGTAATCCAAGCCTGTTGCACAAGTACAGTAGTGATCGATTCAAACATTTGATTGACAAATAGGGCAATAGAGACTATGATTGTTGGATTTCTATTCTATCAACATGAGGCCTCATAGTGAAAATAGATATTTTAGGACATGTTTTGGAAAAATATATATATTTGTAGTTTGGTCAACAGGGTAGGAGTGGAAATGGTCTGTGTAGTTATACATGTCTAGGTTTTCTTAAAAAAAATAAAAAAAAAAAGTTTAAGTGCTTTTTTGCAAACAGAACCAGATGCACCTTTATCTTTATTTTTGGTTATATTACCAATAATATTGTACTAAATAATTCCCCAGATCCAGTTTCTTCTTGGTTATAAAAAGAATAAATTTCCTGTTCAGGTGCATACATGGTAAAATATCACAATTACAAGAGACTAATTTTTATTATGAAGTGCAAATGAAGAAAATAAAGAGAGGGTTAGGGAATGGTTTGTCTCACCTGCATGGTTCTTCCTGATGGATCTGAAGTGCATCTAGGCTCATTCATAAGCTCCCAAGCCATTATTGTTGGGTCATCTTTGTATGCAACTCCAGTCATGCTGTTCTGCCTTGTGAGAACAGTCTACAAACAATATGAAAAAAAATGCAAAATTTGTCAGAATATATACTTGTATACATATGAAGTATTATTGACCAGTTAACATCTCCAATTTTAAACTTGATTTTGGTTTGTCATTATTATAAGAATTACAAATGAGAATGAGACTTTAAAACTTTTTAGTCAATTGAGCCCTTCAATCCTTCATGCATATTCAACAGAAAAAAAAGAGAAAACTGGTATATGGGAGCAACCTTTCACATAGGATAAGAGAGAGAGAGAGAGAGAAAAAAAAAATTAATCATGTTACGTTCGAAGAATAAAAAGAGTGGAAATAATAGATCTGATTATTTTACAAATGTTAATTCTCTGGTGCATCAAACTGCAATTTCTCTCAAAGCAAAGGTAGTAAGAATATGAAAAGCCTCTGTATGTATGTAGTGTGTATGTGCGAGAGAGAGAGAGAGGTCATGATTCACCTTGATATGGTTTTTGTAGTAGCCCTTGACAACGGAGTTGGAAAAGAAATCATCCTCAGATGTTAAAGACTGCCCTTGATTTCTAGCCCAGTCCACATACTGTTTCTTCCCTCCAAGGTTCTCATAGTTATTCACCAAACTCAAAATCAATTTAATCCCATATTTTCTAGCTTCAGAAATCACAAAATCCAAACCCTTTGAACCAAAAAAAAAAAAAAAAACTTTATCCAAATACAACACAAAGCAAATACAACAATATAATCTAAATCTCAATTTCAATGAAATTAAGTATTGAGACTGACCTGAAACATATTTTCATTATATGAACCAGGAGAGTACTGTAGAGGGCTGTAACCACCATCACTGAAAGCCCAAGTCCTTGCCACTGTAAGGCCATTACTTGCAGCTTCTTGGAAAGCAGAGGACACTTTATTTCTCTGAGAAGTGTCAGAGGCCACATACATTAACCAATATGCATTGAATCCATTTCCATAGTAAGGACTACCATTCAGCATAAGTTGTACTCCTCTTGTTCCAATGAATCCATCCTCTGCTTCTACTTTCACAATTATCAAAACAACCCACAAAACCAATCTCCAAATCTTCATCTCTCTCTTTCTTTTTCTTTATCTCTTTCTCTCAATAAATGCAAGAAGGAAGCATATATATATATATATATATCAACTCAATATTAAAATTATCTCTTTCCTAATACAGGAAGAAACCATATTGAAGATTTATATATATTGTAATAAATAAGTTCATAAAGTTTCTGATTGTATGTTTAGTTGTCCAAACAAATATATTAAATATTGAAAACCTCAGCTCCCTATTTTATAGGTAAAGAAACAGTTGCATACTTTATTACTTTATGTATTCATGTTATTTGGATGGTAATTTTTTATTACAATTTGACTTTCTTCAAAGACATAGGACTGTTTGGTTTTAGTGTTTGCAAACACTTCTACTAATTAAGGCTTATTTGAAATATTGAACATGACTTCTTTGTGAAGTTGAAAAGCAGCAACATATATTTGAGGGACATTAATCAGGTCATGTGCATAAAGATTAAGTTGGATAATGTGTTCTAATATAATTTGAATACATGTTTAAATTTTTAAGAAAAATAAAATTAAACATAAAATTAATAAACACAAAAATCAGTATGAATTTCTTTTGAAAAATAAATTGCGGACATGTATAAGGTTGTCATCACCATGGTCCATATAACTATTAGTTCATACATATTAATCTGTGACAACATGCCATTAATATTTGTATGTTCCTATGGGGCTCAAATCATGTGGAATGCGACTCCCTGACTCCTTCATTTATATCGTTCATTTCTAAATTTTTCATTTTATTTGTCTATAAAGATTTTAAGAATTTTCTAACCTCAAAGATTTAGCAATGATCCATTCTATCTGCTTTGTTTATGTCAAAATGAAATGTCAACAACCTACTTAAAGATAAATTTCTCGAAACATAGAGCAAAAACAGCACTCGATGTACAAATTATATAAAAGTGAGGAAGAAGACTAAAGTAAAAAAAAAAAATTAATAATAAAGTTAAAAAATTACAAACGTTATGCTTTGAGGCACTAGCGAATTTAAAACTGAAAAGAGTTTAGTCCAAAATTTTGACTAAAGCTTTTTTTAATTATAAAATTAAAGAGCAGATTAAGAGCTCTCAAATGTAACATAAAACATTTTAGTTTGTGTTTGGATTGTCATGAATTAGGGAAAATTAGCCACTCTGACCAACTTGAACACTAAATTTTATATTTTAAACTGAAAAAGAAAAAACTTCATTAAATGAAAAGTAAGTAAATAAATAAATTATACTATCTCTGTCTCATATTAGTTGTCTACTATTACAACTTTACTTGTCCCAAAATACTTGTCAAGTTCGAATTTCAATGGCCCCGTTTGGAAACCATGTTTTTGTTATGTTTTTTGTTTTTTGGCACTGTTCAGGAGAACATAACATGTTTGACAACCTTTTTTACTGTTTGTTTTGTTCTAATTTGAAAACTGTTTTTGTGAATAGTAGAAAAAACAAGGAAACAACAAAAACTTGTTTTTTTGTTCCTTTTGGAATTTTTCAAAAAAAAAAGAATTGTGGTAGAGAGGAAAAATTGTGTGAGAATATGTGTATTTTTTTGCCCCAAACATGTTTTTTGTTCTTGTTCTTTTGGGTGAGAAAATAAGAACAAGAACACAAATTATTCTTGTTTTTTGGTTCTCAAAACAAAAACAAAAATAATAGTTCCCAAACAGGCCCAATGCAATTTAACCTTCCACTTTTTCCAATTACTTTTTTTTCACTAACTTTAAATAAATACCGAACTCATCATAATATTATATCATTAAGAATAAAATTAAAAATTACACATTAATCAATCCAAATTAATAAAATATTAAAAAAATTAAATTGGACAACAAGAGGAGTAATAAATTTTAAATTTAGAAATGAGATTGTTTCCAGTAAAAATTATTTAGTTCATTGAAATTTCAATCAATCTTGGTGGGTGGGACCCAAAAAGTTACCACCAACATTTTGCGAACATCGCGGCGACAAAATTGGGCCATTGTAAATAATACGTGGCGGGTCAACATCTTTTCCGTACAATGCCGACTTTGAGGTCAAAGTCTAGAACGTGAAAAGATTGATATTTGATGATCCAACGGTTGTTTCAAGGTTAGCGTACGGTATTTATGTGGTAGCGTTTACACGTAATTATTTACTTCTCTCTTTTTGCGCGTGAATGGCGACAAATTGCAGATTCAAAAGGATCATAGCGCACCTAAAACAAAGCAAAGAATAAAAGAGGCCAAAGTAAACCAGATGTCACGAAATGTCTAAAGATAAGATTTCAATTGATTTTACTTTTTCAGTTTCTTTTTATATTACATGTTTGTTTATTTATATGACAATTTTGTAATTATGGTTATAATTTATTTATGATTGAAAATTGCTATACTTGATATCTGTATTTTTTTAAAATGACACACAAAAAAGGTAATTTCTGTTTTAGCCGAGTTAAAATAAATTGAACTTGAAATTAATTAAAAACAATTATGATTTTTAATGTTTAAATTAAAAACAAAACACTTGTTATAAGAAATGGAACCAAACGTGGCTCTACTTTAGAGTCTGCACGTGAGTCTTACCAATTTCCATCATTTTTCTGATTCTATCACTCGAAATATATTTTTTAATAAAAGTTTTTCATCAAATAAAATTTCTGGTTTTCACAACATTGGTGCAATACCTTACTTGCTCATGTGATAAGAGGCCCCGCTGTTACCCAAATTATTTTTTGTTAAACAGGCAATTCAGTGCATTGCACGTGACTCTTACCAATTTCTTATCCATTTGTTTCTTTGCAACAACTTACGATTTGCACTTTGTTTGTTGGGTTACAATTTGTATTCGATCAGTTCACGGAACACATTATATTTATTAATTTCAAAAGGAATTACAAAAACAATAAATGAATCAGCCAATACAGTCAACCAATGCTGACTTGTATAGCGGATTTTGGAATAGTATTCCTTGCCATCAAAGAAACAAGAGCCACATCAACAATATTGTTCGCTACCAATTTTTTTCCCAAGTCCACTTCTCTCATAACTAAACATGTTAATGGATCGGATTTTGATCCGAATCCGATTCGATTAGCCGGATATGGATTAAAAATAAAATTCGATAATTCGATTAGGATTCGAATCCGATAATCTGATTTCTTAACAAATTATATTTGGATTTATGTCAATCCGATCTGATAATCCGATATCAAATATATTTATATATATATAAATATATATTTGATATTTTATGTGTATATATTTAATATTGTACATGTATATAAATGTTAGTTTTTAATTATTTTATTATTTATTAATAATGATTGAACATAAAGACAATTATTAAAAGTATGAATAATTTTAGTATTTTAGTATTTATTGATTTTTATACTTTTGTATTTTTTTAATTAGATATTTGGATCAGATATTCTATAATGAAGAAATTCGAATATGAATTAATTAAGTAATAATCCGTCGAATTATCGGATTCGGGTCGCGGATCAGGAGTTTTTGTCATCCTTATCAATAGACCTATCAATAATCCGATTATGATCCGAGTCCGATCCGAATCCGATATATAATTCATAAAAATGAGTACTTAATTGTCTTATATATATATATATATATATATATATATATATATAAAGTAACCATATATCTAATTATATTGAGCAAAATTAAAAAGAAAAAATTATGTTCAACACCCACGCTGGAAACAAAAAAAGAGTTTATTGTGTTAGTGATATGGTAGTTGGTTTATATTTTAAAAAAATAATATATAACTCATAAAAAAGAGTATTAATTGTCTTTTTTTAAAAAAAAAAATCAACCATATATCTAATTATATTGACCAAAATTAAAAAGAAAAAATTATGTTCAACACCCACACTGGAGGGGAAAAAAAAGAAAGAAAAAGGATTGGGTTTCCTTTATCCAAATTGCAAATAGGGTGGCATGATAATCGCACACGTGTTTATGTCTATTTGGGCTCATATACACATGCACTCACATGTTTATGTCTATTTGGTCCCATATACACATGCAGCTGACCACCCTTCTATTTTTCCCTTTTCATTTCGCAGAAATAGAAACCACAACTGAAATACAGGAAACAAAGCCCATTACAAGTACCTCTGAATCTTATGCATCCCTTCGAAGGTTGGCTACATTCTCATATTCACTTAATATTACATTTTAAATTATCCATTATATTATCACAACTGCTGCTGCAAACCATGACTTACAAGTTACAATAGAGTGGAAAATGAATAATGGAATAATGGGAAGCCTACTAACAAAGTATTAATTGGCAATCCATTATCAAATCCGTCATACAACCCAATAAGAGATCAATTCAAACACAATCAGAATAGTACAACATAAGTGAACTCACTTAGAACCAAGTTAATGACTAGAACATGTACCATGCATCATCCAATGATTGCATAATTTGTCTTGCAATGATGGAGTCCTTCATTCATGAGGTTACAAGCTTATTCCGAATGATGTCATGGATCGAGTTCACAACTCTAGTTTGAGTACATTTTCCTCTCTTAAAATGATCAATTGTTACGCTCTTTCTAAATTTTGTTGGTGGGAATTGAAAGTGCAAGTTTCTTTATTAAGTTGAGGAGAGATTTTGGAGCCCACATAATAGAAGCCCAAGCGATGAAGCATTCCCAATTCCTTGGCACAATTGGCATGTGACACTTTTCTTTAATAAATTTTCAAATAGGGGCCGATCGAGAAAGGACAATCGAAGAAAATGTGCGAATAATGATATTAAGGCATCAATTGACATAAAAGGACAAGAATTTGGGAGATGAGCCATGGCTTTCTTGTCAAGTGTAGGTAGTCGATTTTGTATTGCTAACCAATGAATAAACCTGCATGATCGAATCGATAATGAGTTCCATACAATGTGAAACCATAGGACTTGGATGAAGGATGGAACAAGCATTGAGTAGTGTGGTTGACTGTGAGTACTCCTCTTGGTGATGGAATTGGACTATGTCTTCAAGTGATGGAGAAGGTGATTGCAAGCAACTAAGTTCAGGGACTTTTGCTAGAAGAGTAATTGGAAATGATCATTGGTTATTGTTGATGTATGTAGAGAGAGTTTGATTACAATCCGAGTGTGCATTCTCAATTGTTGCGTCATTAATTCTATGCATAAGTTGCCCTCCTTGTAACCAAATATCCTCCAGTCAGTATATGCTTGAACCATCACCAATAATGTGTCTAGTCATCTGTCTTGCCATACCCCTTAACTATAGAAATTTCTTCCAGCTCCAAGAACAGATTTGAGTCCCAAATTATCTTTCATATTTTGATCTTGGGCTAAGTACTGTGTTGTGGGTTGGGCCTTTTGCCTTCTACACCCGCCTGACGGACCTGACAAATGGGCCAAGTTTGGCCCTCATAGTGGCATAATTCGTAATTTTGTAATTATTTATTGGCTAAAATCCACTTGCATTCTCTCACTTTACCATATATTTCACTTAAACATCTTGTACTCCAAAATATCTTACTTAAACTCTGTCAATGACTGCCGTCATGCCACTTGCTAAGCGGGTTAAATTCAAGAGTAAATATATTGACCACCATTCCTTTTAAATTTGATTCAATTATTTATTATTCGGTTATATTTGTCATTTATTTCCCTCTCTAAAATTTGGAGCATGATATCAACCTCCCCCTTCCAATTATTTTATAGTGAAGTCGTTTATGAAAATTTGTATAAAAGCTTAAATATTTTTTCCATTATATGACAAAAATAACATTACATACTAATAAAAACATCCATTGTTCCAATATTTAAGATAAAGTTTGATTAATAATGACACTAAGTGAATGTAATAAATATAAATTATAGTAATTGTCATGTGTAATTGAATCAAATTCAAGATACATCACTTTAGTCTATTTAAAGTTCAAATGAGTAATGTATTGAAATAATGACTATATCTACATTTCATGTATAATGACTATATATATAAGGAATTTGAAAGGTTCAACATTAAATGTGAATATGTCCCAAACGGACCATGGATTCTAATCTTAAATACTTAAATCACCTAAAGTCTGTCCAACTAAAAACGGATAAAGTAGTCATAAGTAAACCTCCGGAGGTTTACTTATGGGGGCATTTTAGGAAAAAAGTAGGGCTATTGGGCTATTTATACAGAGCTTCCATAAACCACGAATAAAGTAGTAATAAGTAATAAACCACTAGATACAAGTTACAACACCTCCACCTCCATTTCCGAGAACAATCCCACTGTTGTTCCCACTAAAAACAATGGCGGCGCTCTTGTCCCACCCCACCTCCGTCCGGTCATCGGACGCAGCTTCTCTCTCATCCGCATCCTATTCCTCCTTCTACGCCCAAAATTCCCGCCAGTCTCTGCAATTTCTCGGCGCTTCCGTCCCTTCTTCGCCTACTTTTCCCGCCCTCCGCCGCCCAATCTCCTGTCAAGCCTCCTCCGCCACTTCTTCGCCTTTATCTTCCGCAATCGGAAAAGGTCGGTCCTCTTTTACTCAATTTTAGAATAGGGGAAGTTTGTATTGTTAGGTTTAAGTTTGAAATTTACTCGTTATGCTCTATGTGACTTCACAATTAGGGTTCCTGCTTGTGCATTGTTTCTTTCCATCTCATTTATTTTTATTTTTTCCAATGATATGAAACTATGTTATCATATAATTTTACGAGCAGTTTATAAATCAATTTTTAGTGTTCAATTATGCCTATTGAGAATTTGAGAAGATTATTAAGTTTTTAGAGGTGTTGGTGATTCTTATAAAGTGAAGCATTGCCTTCTTGCCTTCAGGTGTCAGCCCTCACTTCCAATTCAAAATAGGAAACATCTGAAAATCTGTAGGTAGCCTAATTCGATTTCATGCATGTCACTTATGGTTCATTCTCTCTTTTGATACATTTTAGGGTTTATGTTTTCATCAAATTTCTAAGATTCATAAGTCCAATGGAAGTCCATAATAGTCCTTTAGGTGTGGTTAATTAGTTAAAACTATTTGTCCAATTCTAAAAGCTAAGTCAAGTTTTCTTCGACTTTGAGGCATTTGACAGCCTCTAACATACATACATGTTATAGAGAAAACTTTAAAAGCTATGAGTGATACTAATAGCACTCTTTGTGTAGTTGAAGGTCTAAACAGAATGAAGAATCTCTATGATCTTGTTGCATATTGGGATCTCATTTGGACCACCTTTTCATGTTTGAGATTTTAGGTTGTCATAAATCTTGCGACGTGATGTCTTGTCACACATTTTCAAGGAAGTTAAAGAATTAGGCAACTATAGTAGAAAGAATTCACCTTTGATCAACTATGATGTATTTTTCAGCAAAAGCAGAGCCCAAGGACTTTCTGCACATCAATGACTTTGACAAAGCAACTATATTGAAGATATTAGACCGTGCCAGAGAGGTCAAGGCTCTTCTAAAATCAGGGGAGAAGACATTCCTTCCTTTCAAAGGGAAAACAATGGCCATGATCTTTGCCAAGCCATCCATGAGAACACGGGTTTCATTCGAAACTGGGTTTTTCTTGCTTGGTGGCCATGCTTTATATTTGGGTCCCGATGACATCCAGATGGGGAAGCGGGAGGAAACTCGTGATGTCGCTCGTGTGCTCTCTCGCTATAATGATATAATTATGGCTCGCCTTTTTGCCCATCAGGTATGCTGGTGAGTTTCCTATATTAATTTGGGTCCATATCTTATATTTAAAATTTCAAGCAGATGAATTGGACTCCTATACTCTATGGACAAACGCACACCTGTCCTGAGGATACACTTATTTTTCAGCTTAGTAATAATCTGTTGCCAGTTTGTTGTGCCATATTTATTGTCGCTTATTCTTTTATTGGTTTAATGACTTGGTTCCCCAGTATTATTTTAAAGGAGAAAAAATGGGAAAGAAGCAACCCACTGGCTCAATAAAGAGCAAGATGAGTATTTGCAACAAGTTGAACTCTAAAAAGTGTATTCATGTCTGCTACTGAGACTTCCAATGGAAAGAAATAACGGATTTCTCCTGATTCTGGAACGGAGTGCTATTTAAGTTCTATTATGACTAAAGCACTTTTGTAAGTTGCATTTACAGAAAAAACAACTTTCATATAGGAGGAAGAACTATATTTTTCTTGTTGGATTATATGATTTAGTTCTAGAAAGCAAACTAGATGCAGTATACATGGATTCCATAGCTTTGCTCCAAAATTTGAACTTGTAATTTCTCCTTCCCATTGCTTGGTTTGGCCAAGATTATCTATGCCAATGCCAAATTGTCTTAGTTGCTAATTTACATGCCACTGAACCCCTCACCCCCAAATTATTTGGGAAAATTTTATCTCCTTTAGTAAAATAAATGCCTCCTTTACCTCTTATAAATGTTTCCCCGAAGAAAAAATGGGAATTTCACTACACACAAAATACATATATATATATATATATATATATGTGGGTAATCTGGAATGAGATAAACAGTCGACTTCATGGTTCTTCTCAATCGCATGCAAATGCCATTGCTCTTCAAGCATGTCCTGAAATCTTGCAATCTGTTAATCGTTCTCTTCAGGACTTGTTGCATTTTTTGAGTTCTTCGCTTTTCTTCTGTACTAGCATCTTTAATTAGGTTTTGGTTTTCTTCCCCCCCCCCCCCCCCCCCCCTCTTATAAATGTTTCCCCGAAGAAAAAATGGGAATTTCACTACACACAAAATACATATATATATATATATATATGTGTGGGTAATCTGGAATGAGATAAACAGTCGACTTCATGGTTCTTCTCAATCGCATGCAAATGCCATTGCTCTTCAAGCATGTCCTGAAATCTTGCAATCTGTTAATCGTTCTCTTCAGGACTTGTTGCATTTTTTGAGTTCTTCGCTTTTCTTCTGTACTAGCATCTTTAATTAGGTTTTGGTTTTCTTCCCCCCCCCCCCCCCCCCCCCCCCCCCTTGTGAAGGCTTGTCTTCACTTTTTATCTTTCTTTGTGTCTATTGTAATATCTTGTTTTTCTTCTTAATACAAAACCCATTTAGGAAAAAAAAACAAAAAATATATATTCTTTTTGGTTAAAAGAACTGAACAATTAGTTGAGATGTTATTTAGATTCCAGAAATGATGAGTTGGTTTGAATCCTTTATTTTGCAAACTATCTCTTGGTTTAAGAATTAGCTATATTGCTTGTTGCAGGACATTCTTGACCTGGCTAAATATGCAACCATACCAGTGATCAATGGGTTGACAGATTACAACCATCCTTGTCAAATAATGGCTGATGCCCTCACAATAATTGAACACATTGGACAGTTGGAGGGAACCAAGGTTTGTCAAATAATGGCTGATGCATTCACGATACACGTATTTCAATGAAATAAGAACGGATGGATGCATTCACAATATATTTATAGTTGTTCCGATTTCTTCTTATTTTGGTCTGATAAGCTTGTAAAATCCAGGTTGTCTATGTCGGAGATGGAAACAATATTGTACATTCTTGGCTATTGTTGGCTGCTGTTATTCCTTTCCATTTTGTGTGTGCCTGCCCTAAAGGTTTTGAACCAGATGAGAAGACAGTTGAGAAGGCACGGCAGGCTGGCATCAGCAAAATTGAGATAACAAATGATCCAAAGGAAGCTGTGAGAGGAGCTGATGTTGTGTATTCAGATGTGTGGGCTAGCATGGGGCAAAAGGAAGAGGCTGCATATCGTTGCCAAGTGTTTAATGGTTTCCAGGTATATGCAGTAAAACTCATTCTATGATTCTTTTCAATCCTTGGATTTGTATGATTGAGTGATGGGACATCAGTAAACCTCTACAACTACTGCATATGGTTTGCTAATGGAATTTGGAAAAATTTTAAATGCTCATTTTGGTTTATCCTTTGCTTTGTCGCCTGTTTTGTTTTTGTATGTGCACGGTTTACTGATTTAGGTGGAGCTGGAGGCATGAAATCATTATGCCGTCTCCTGTGTCTTATCCATCTATAAACATGGAAACTACTCTAATTAGAATAAGCTTTCAAGGATCTAAGAAAACACTGTTTGTTAATCTTTTCTAAAATGGTAATTGATGATATTTAGTGCTGCAGCAACACATTATGAGGATATGATAAGACATTTATGGCTCTAGACGATCTCACAGCTCTACTGTGGTCTTCCAGTAATGAAGAATATATGGGTACACTCTTGAGACTTGTTATGCCTTTTGCAGGTGGATGAAGGCCTTATGAAGATAGCTGGACCAAAAGCTCTTTTTATGCATTGTTTACCAGCTGAGAGAGGAGTGGAGGTTACTGATGGAGTCATTGAAGCTTCAAACTCGGTCGTTTTCCCCCAAGCCGAAAACCGCATGCATGCGCAGAATGCAGTAATGCTTCATGTGCTTGGCTTGTAATCTGTTGCTGCGCTAGTTACTGATCGTCACTCTTTATCAAGCCCTGGCCAATCAGTTGTGTTTCTTGGCTCCTGCCGTCTATCTTGAACAGTAGTAAAAACTTAAAACTAGAGTTTGATTTTGCATGTTTCTTTTCTGTTAGTGCAAGAGACTGGCACTTGAACTTAAAGTTAGATGTTATCATTTCTTTTCTTGATGTTTCAGCTTGAACCATTTTATTTAAAAAGCTTTGCAAATGGATTTCTGGAAGTAAGCTTCTGATTTGTTTGCGCTTTGCAGAACAAGTTGTATACAGCACCATAGCTCCAAACATAATTTATTGGATGTGATACCAGCCCCCTCATACATTCAATATTCTGCCATCAAAGTTTAGTGCCCTAAGCAGCTAAACATGCTTTATCCTTCATTGCCTTTAGACAAGGTTCTTTTTTAGCCTAACCGCCTTCTTATTTTGCTTCTGAATTCATTCAAGATTCTTCAAGTAATTTCTGTTTAATATTTAGTTTATTTTCTTTCAAATGCCATAGATGTATGGTTGCAGTCAGATTTATTTCACGTAATGTCTAGACAAATTCTTTCACTAAAATTACTAGCACCTTTGAATTAATCACGGGTTGGTTGCCAAAAAGGCCAAATAGTTTGTTATTGCCTTAATTATGTCAATTTCTAGAGAGGACTTTACATTTACCCTATTGGAATTGCCTTGCACGGTTCTTGGATTAGTCGAGGTATGCGTAAGCTGATCTTAATATCACGGTTATTAAAAAAAATAAAAAAATAGTTTGTGTTATTGGCTTAATTATGTCAATTTTACATTTAGAAAATATTAGGGGTGGACAAAAATTCGGCGAATCCGAAAATCCAATTCGTACAATCCGGTCCGGACATATTAGATCGATTTTATTATGGATTGGATTGGACATGGATCCAAAAACACCGAATCTGGTATTTTATGGATCGGTTCTGGATTTAATTTTCAATAATCCATCAAATCTGGTATTGTTCATATATATTTTAGTATATTTATATTAATATATATCAAATAATATATTATCTTAAACTAAATTATAATATCTTATATCACTAATATATTATTTTAAACTAAATTATAATATCTTATTTTACACTAAATAATTATTCAATTTTGGTTGGTTATTCTTTTAGTATTCTTATATAATATTTATTTATGATAAATACTAAAAAAAGTTATTTATTTATTCATTCAATGTTTGGTTGGTTATCTTTTAGTATTCTTATAACACACATACCAAAATAAGTTTTAACCTACTACCTCTGTCTCATATTAGTTGTCCACTATTGCAACTTTACTTGTCCCAAAATACTTGTTAAGTTCGAATTCCAATGCAATTTAACCTTTCACTTTTCCCAACTACCTTTATTCCACTAACTTTAAACAAATACCGGACTCATCATAATACTATATCATTAAGGGCAAAATTGAACATTGTACACTAGTCAACCCAAATCAATAAAATATTAACAAATCCAAATTGGACAACTATTATGAGACGAAGGGAGTATATACTTTTGTATGATTACTTGAAATTGAATGTGGAGATTGAATTTTTTTTTAGAATATTCTTTTACAAATTTGGTATGAAAATTGAAAGAAATTTAAGAATGTTGCAAACATAAAAGAGAAAAAAATACATATTTCTTATTTATTTACTATATATCTTTTGAAACGCCCATAAAAGTTACACTTCATTAATCAGGCCTATTAAGCAATTATCAATTTAATTATATATTCTTATATTTTTTTTTATAAACAATTATCAATTTAATAAGAGGAATCATGTCAACAATTAATTCTAAAAGTGTGAAGCCTTTGTATTATATTTATAAAATATTTAAAATTCATATTTTTAAACAAATTAATAATTTATTTTATAATTTCATTGAATATTGATCTATCAACTTACAACTACATTATTTATATATATATTTATTTACACACAAAAACCAAACCTAACCTTAAGAAACTCTAAAAACCTTAAATTAACACACAAAAACCTTTGAATAAAGTATGTTTTATTTTTTTACTATAAATAAAATATGTTTTATTTATTAACTATAATTTTGTTATAATTATTCATTAATAATTAACTAAATTCAATTTTACTTTTGTAGTCATAACTACTATTTGAGGACTTTTGAATGTAGTACCGGAATGCTTGGTGGTTCTTTATCATTTATGTCTTACATATCCATTTATTGGTGCTATTACAATTTCAATTTATGTTGTATTTTTAATTTTCTCTATTTTTTTTTTAGTTGGTGGATTGCCATATGTCCTTCTGTTATGTCAGATTCATTGGTTATCCTTGTGGGTTTTTGTATAAACTTGGATTTCATTAATTGGTGGTTGTGGAATTTCTTGGAGCATTGTATGAACTTGAATTTCTCCCATATCTTACTATCTTTACATGACTTTTTAGTATTTTCTATTAATATCATGTTTGCTTGCCTTTTCAAATTATTTTTTAAAAAAATAGCTATGTTATGAACTTGTTCTTGTGATTCACATCATATGTATGCAGTGTAGGAATTTGTTTCCTCAATTTAGGTAATGTAATTTTATATTTCAATTCGTGAAATCAATCGTAACCAATCCGGTTCATCGCAGTCTGGTTTGGATTAATTTTGTTCGACAAATGAATTGAATTGGTTCTAAAAATTAAGAATCCGGTATTAGTGGATTGAATCCAAAATATCTTCAATTCAGTCTGTGTCCACCTTTAGGAAATATGACATATCCTTTCCCCCACTCTCTAAAATATAGAATTAAGAAAAAGAACAGTTAAAAATCAAAAAAAAAAAAAAAAAACTCAGAATCGTAGATGATACAGACGTGTGATAAAGAAGTAATTTCATCCCAACATAAAAAAAAAAAAAAAATTAAAATACGTAAGTGATAAATTTGGGGTTTCGAGTTAAATTCAACCAAAATTAATAATTTTAAAATAGGGGGAAACGAAATATGCAAAGTCCAAATTGCTACCGGATCCTCCAGAGCATTGCTCCACCCGTAACAAACACCCGAAACGACTACCTAATTCCCAAACCTCTCATGTACTCATTATTTTATATGGGGTAAATAACTTAAAACCCCCCTTAAGTTTACTCTTTTTTCCTACTATATCCCATCAATCAAATTTAGAACCCCTAAACTTTCATTTTTTTGCACTATGGGCTTGCCCTCCAAACGTTTTACCCTTTTGCCCTCCAAACTTTTTATATTTTCACCTTGCATTTAACCCTGTTATAGGTTAAAGTGCAAAAAATCAATTTGCCCCAACTCTATTATAAAAGACTATCGTACCCTTACTATTATATTTCTTAATTCTTTAAATTACAAAAATATTATTTCTTTTAGTTATAATATTAATTATATCATTTACCTTTAATGTATTAGACTAAATATACTCTCAAATGCTAAAATAAATAAATTTATAAGTTCTAATTATTTTATTTATAAATCAATTAACTTGTTATTAACTTTTAGTTTGATTTAAATCATAAAACTCATTATCCTAATTAATTTTTTTTATGTCAGATGAAACTTTCTTTTTATAAAATATATTCATAAATAAATAACAAATTACTTAATAATAAACACATGTTAATTTTCTCATGTTATATATATATATAGGGATGACAACGGGTGTGATTTTGAGCGGGTGTACCCCGCCCTGCCCCAACAACCGTTAAGAAATCCTCATCCCATAACTGCCCAAAATCGGTTAAACGGGGTGGGAGATCACCTCATCCCCGTCCCCATCCCTGTTGGGTTTTTTAAAACCGTTGAGTGTCCGCGGATACCTGTTAACAACTGAAATTTTTGAATATTTCACTTTTAAATTAAACAATTCTACAAAATCATATACTTAAAACACAAAATTCAAGATTATAGAAACTAAATAAACATCAAATTATCCAACATACCAAATTATAATACATTTTACGGAAAATAACAACAACAAAGAAGTTTGTCCAATATTATGTTCACTTCAATCTAGACAACAAAAAAAATAAAATTTAGAATTAATGGGTTACACTTATTTTTTATTTTAATATGTCTAAACGGGGCGGGGACACCTAAAACCGTCCTCGTCCCGTTTATGTGAGGGTTTTTCCCCCAATTTCATCATCACCCAAATAGTATAAACGAGGCACTCAAAACCGTTATAAACGTGGCGGGGCGGGGCGGGGAAAATTGCCATCCCTATATATATAACATGAGAAAATAAGTATACCGAAGATTTATATTCCAAAAGCTCTTATCGGTAAGTCTCTTGTTATCTCTTATTCTTTAGTACTAGTTTTGGCTTTCTAGGTTTTAGTTTCTATAGCTGTTTAAAACAATTGTCTACCTAGATTTTTTTTATTTTTTTTTTGTCAAATTTAGCTCTTACTGAGAAAGAAACACCATCATTAAAACACCAAACATTTTTCTAGGAAATGACTTCAGTGCCTTTTGTACACAGAAAAATAGACAATAAAATAGTTGTTGCAAAGGTATTCTTTAAAGATTTAAATGGTATCCATTTTGTTGATTTTCTATAATATTTTGGGAAAAAAAACAAAATCAAGTGTTGTATAATTTGGAAGATGATAGACATGGGATGTGAGAGCAACAAAATTTAGGTCCAATTACATGATATGATTTTCAGTACCTGGGATTTCAGATGTTAATATTATCATTTTTTTAATGTCTCTGTCTTCTTTCTGAGAATGAGTTTTATTTGCTTCTTATTATTTGGGTGTTCATTATCTTGTGTTGGATGAGAACTTGATAGGTTATTTGGTTAAATATACAATTAGGGCATTTGATTGCATGTCCATACATTTGGTCGGTTCTATAAAATTTCCAAATTTCATATGCATTGATGATCGGTTTAGCATGCTAAACCGAACTATATATATATATATATATATATATATATATAACATGAGAAAATTAACAAATGAACTATCTATATATATAGGGTTAATTTCAGTAAACCCCCTATACAATCCAATTTAATCAACTAACCCCTACTGTGTCCATTTTGCCCCCTATACTATTCAATTTCATCAAATTGTCCCCCCAGCTCACATTTTGACTCAAAATGCATAAACTACCCTCAATCAATAGAATAAGGGGGTTTGTTGATTCAACCATTTAAAAAAATTATTTTTCAAATGGTTGAATCAATAGTATAAGGGGGTTTATATATATTTTTTGAAAAATAATTTTTTTAAATGGTTGAATCAACAAACCCCCTTATACTATTGATTGAGGATAGTTTAGGCATTTTGAGTCAAAATGTGAGCTGAGGGGGTAATTTGATGAAATTGAATAGTATAGGGGGCAAAGTGGACACAATAGGAGTTAGTTGATTAAATTAAATAGTATATAGGGGTTTACTGAAATTAACCCATATATATAACATGAGAAAATTAACATGTGTTTATTATTAAGTAATTTGTGATTTATTTATGAATATATTTTTATGAAAAGAAAGTTTCATTTGACATAAAAAAAATAATTAGGATAATGAGTTTTATGATTTAAATCAAACTAAAATTTAATAACAAGTTAATTGATTTACAAATAAAATAATTAGAACTTACAATTTTGTTTTTAGCATTTGAGAGTATATTTAGTCTAATACATTAAAGGTAAATGGTAGAATTAATATTCTAACTAAAAGAAATAATATTTTTGTAATTTGAAGAATTAAGAAATATAATATTAAGGGTAGAATAGTCTTTTATAATAGAATTTGGGTAAATTGATTTTTTGCACTTTACCTTATAAGAGAGTTAAATATAAGGTGAAAATATAAAAAGTTTGGAGGGCAAAATGGTAAAAAGTTTGGAGAGCAAGCCCATGGTGTAAAAAAATGAAAGTTTAGGGGGCTAAATTTAGCTGAAGGGTATAGTAGGGTAAGAAAGTAAACTTGAGGGAGTTTTTAAGGTATTTACCCTTTTATATGTTCCTTTCTTCTTCACTATCATCTCAGTCTTGAAGAAGAAGAAAAGCTTCTTCTTTTTAGATACATATAGAGAGTGATTACATATACATCTATATATACATACTTACAGATATATATAGAGCGCGAGTGGTGAAGATGTTTAGGAATCAGTACGACACCGATGTGACGACATGGAGTCCGGCGGGGCGGCTCTTCCAGGTGGAGTATGCGATGGAGGCGGTGAAGCAAGGTTCGGCGGCGATCGGCCTCAGATCCAAGACTCACGTGGTGCTAGCGTCGGTGAACAAGGCCAACTCGGAGCTCTCGTCTCACCAGAAGAAGATCTTCAAGGCCGATGACCACATCGGCGTCGCCATCTCCGGTCTCACCGCCGACGGTCGTGTCCTCTCCCGCTACATGCGATCCGAATGCATCAATTACAGCTACACCTACGAGTCTCCTCTTCCCGTCGGCCGCCTCGTTGTTCAGCTCGCTGACAAGGCCCAGGTCAAACCCTAATTTCTCTCTACCTTATATATATGTATATGTATATGTATATGTGTGCCTTGTGATTAGTTTATTTTATTTGAATTTGATTTGTGTTGATTCAATTTTCTTTGTTGGGCTGTGGGAATTAAGTGATTAGGGTTTTAAGCCTTAGAGTTTGGTTTTTGAGGAAAAAAAAGGAAGCAAATAAAAAGAAATTAAGTAATGATTTGCAGTTCAATTATAGGTTCTAATAGAAGATTGTAGAAGGAAAATACTCGTTTTTGTTCGAGTCTGTTGAGTATTAGTCTACATCTCCTGGATCTGACACCGTCCGACATTCAAAACTCGATTCAATTTACTTTTTACATTTCCTGGTCTGCATTTGATATCTATTGTATTATACTATTTGGTTTATGTTTGATGTCTGTTGGATTGTATTTTGTTTATTTGCTTGATATTTGTGGTTGGGTCAGGGCTGATGTTTCAGAATTGTGGAAAATGGTCAACCAGTAGTAGTGGGTGATTTAGAGGTGTAAGTTTCTTTTTTCAACCTAAGTTGTAATGTAGCATCCGTAGTGCTATGTTTAAGGGTTAGAGAGGAAAAGAAAGCATGGAATGTGATAGCTGGTACGTCAACTATACTAAATTTAGCTTCTAGTGTTGTTGTTGTTGTTGTTGTTTCGTATCTATTCATTTGCTTGGTAATCTACATAGGATCCAATTGAAGGTACTTGTGTGTCTAAACACGCAATCAATCCCATCAGAGGAGATTGCAGTGCTGGAACAGAGAGTGCTAATTGAGAAGGGAATAGAGATTTTGATGGAATAAAGTGCTAATTCTATTTTACTGTTGCTTACCTTGATGAAATTTGCATACAAGGAACCTTTGATCCAGCCATTCTTGTGTGAAATTTACATATGTTTGATGGTATAGAGAGTATATTATCTATAAAATTGTCAAAGCTGCTTAAAGACTTAGGTTGGTTGTGCAGGTCTGTTTATTTAATTTGACTTGAAGTTGGTGTGATCAAATAAATAGTCTAATAGTTGATAATCAATACGTAAGAACTAAGTGTACCTCTTATGACTTTTGGACAAATCTTCCAAGAGAGTTGTACAGAGGAGGTATAAAAGTGTCAAATATCACAAGTTAGTTACAAAGTTCAAGTCTTCATTTATTGGAAAAAGTAATTTTGAATTGGGACTCTCGAATTTGGCGTCCAACCTACTTGCTGAATTGCTAGATTCAGTTATCTAGTAAGCCAAAAGTCATCATTTTTCACGTTTTTTCTTTGGATTTTGATCAAGTTACTCACACACGCATTGCCCTCTTTGGGGCTCAACCCCTCCTCTCCTCTTGAAGAATAGGAAGGTTATGCAATTGGGCTAATTCCCCATTGGTAATACTTAGCAATTTTATGAGTTTTAAGTAGTTTCTAACTTTGGACCTCAGAAATTGACTAAATATTACTTATATGGAGTCATCTTATGAGGCTTTTGTACAGGGTTACTTGCACGAACTTGAATCACTCGAATACGGTAATCAATTAAAATGGGATAAATCCTGTTGTGAACTCTTAATTAACATCATTATATTAACTAAAAAATAAAATAAAAGTTTCAAATGAACTTAATATATAGCTGTGTCCTTGTGTCCGTTTTTAAGAGATTTTGCACGTCCGACGCATGGATACATACCCGTACACATCACTCGTACCCAAGTCCATGTAACATAGGATTGAAGGCATTGGTTACTATTCTTTGCAGTCGTCGTTTATAAGCTAATAACTAAGGAAGAAGAGGCAGGGGGGGGGGGGGGGGGGTTGGGGAAAAGGGGCGTGTTTTTATGGTGGTGGTTGACGCGGAATAGGTGCAACATATATTCAAGGCCAGTAAATATGGAGGAAAGATACCTCAAATATGGGAAAAATTAATTCTGGGGAAATCGTTTGAGAGGATTGAAGACTTGCAAAAGACAGCCAATACCAGCCTCTGAACAAGTGGTGGTGATACTGAAGGATGTCATGTAATTATAGGTTTACATGTGGACTGTTTTTTATACAGTTGGAGTCGCTGATTTGGCTCTTCATACTAATCATGAGATTTCCTGGACTATTGTTCGGATTTTTCAGAATCTATAATGTTTTGGTTGACTCGGAATAGGTGCACCACACGTTCAAGGCCAGTAAAAGATGGATAAAACATACCTCAAATTTGGGGAAAATTAGTTATGAGGAAATGGTTTGAGAGAGTTGACTTCCAGAAGATGTCTAACACCAGCCTTTGAACGAGTGGGATGATACTAAAGGATGTCATCTAATTATAGGTCTATATGTGGCATTGTTTCTTATACAGTTGGAGTTGATGATTTGACTCTTCATACTAATCATGAGGTTTTCCTGGACTATTATTATAATTTTTAGTATTTATAATATTGGTGGTGAGCCAAATCATCAACTCCAACTGTATAAGAAACAGTGGGATGCAAACGATGACTTCTAGTTAGTCTAATTATAAGTAAGGTTGTAAAGAATCAGTAGGGAACTATGTGGTCATAAAAGTTTGGTAAGTTTTGAGTTTTTTTATTTTCTTTTTATCTGAATTGAAAATCAGATATTCTTACTGGGTTTGCCCAATTTTACCAGATAGCATTTTAAATGTAGATTCATAATTTATTTTATTTATTTATTGATAAGTAAGAATTATATAAAAGGCACTCAAAAGGGGAGTGCGTCCCAAAGAAGGCTTTGAAGAATTATGACATTCTTAGGTTTCAAACCAGATTTTCTTGTGTTTGACATTGAACACACGTTCCCGGCTGAGAATGGGGTGATTAAAGCATGTTTTTTAGCATTGTTGTCTAGACCTGTATTTGGAGCTATATAATAAAATGAATCCAGTTATTTCGTGAACATGTTTGTAAAATAATCGTTTGTTCTAATATTAGCATAAAGTTGGATGTGAGAATTAGGAGGTATGGAGCTGCTACTGTTAGTTTGGAGAGCTTCATCCATTGAGACTTATTGGAATTAGCAGTACTTGGTAGGTAGACATATATATATATATATTTTTTTTTAAATCTTTGGAATTTCCTCAACCTTGATTTTAGACTCATAGGTCTCTTGTTGGAGTCGATTTAGTTGTTGTTGCAGTTTATCTCTTCATATATTTCTAAACCTTAGTAAGGGGGCGAGAAGTTATTAACTTACCAGCAGCAGAACTATGCAACATTATTTAATTAATGGGGTCCATTTAGCCCATCAGTACGGTGATCTGATTTGAGATTCTATCTTACTATAAGGCATATTGTATTTGAGGACATGATATGGGTTTGGGAAACATCTAGGAAGCAGGGATATGGACACGGGAAATGACTGCATGAGGGTATGACTATGCAGAAACAGCTAAATAAATATAGGATACGGGTACGGGTAGGATACGAAAAGGAGTGAACTACCTGTGTCGGACATATATTGCTCAAACACTGGTATGGGAAACGTCTCCATTCATGCAATTTCATTATCTTATTATCTTAAAACGAGTTAATTGCCTATATTGAACACTATGGTAGATAAAAAATATCACTTCACTTCATAAAATAAAATAAGATAATTTGATAAAAACAAATATTCTGTAGTATTATTAATGTGTCCTTCTGAATAAAGATTTGTCACCTCTGATTCATGAATACAGACCCGTAGCCGACACAGGTACTTGAGATCATCTAACATGGATAACACTAAAGCTTGAAGGTCCTATTTCCCTCATTATACTTGATATGGGTTCTTCCAGTTCTTTATTATTGACCCTACTTGTTGAGCATGTGGGTCTTCCAGATGTGTGAATACTTTTCCCGTAGTAGCATCATGTTCGTGCCCTTGGCTATTTGTTCTTTAGAGGCTCACCTGCACATTTTTGACCTGCGATTTAGCATGTTTTCCGCTTTTCTGGTCTCAAATTATCTTGACACATTGAACCAGTAGTTTCTCTAGCTTGAGCTTGTGATAAATCTAGTAGGGAGCTCCACAAATGACGAGTGCTGGTCTCAAAATTATCATCTGCTTCAAACTTGTAACACTGGCTAACAATATGATATTAGAAACACCAGTTTGGCATTTGACATTGACCTTTCTTTATGACTTGAAACTATAAGGCCATACTCTTTCCTCTTATTGCTATTTGTGGGGAAGTGAATAATTTTGAAATGGTTGCTGTATTGGAAGTCGTTATTTCAAATTTTTTTTTTTTTTTTCATTTTAGATGTAAAACAAGCAAGTTGCTGTGCTTGTATGTCGGCTGCAAGAGCAGCTTGTCCTGTTCTCTAATTATCCTCTCTCTGATTGTAGGTTTGCACCCAGCGCTCATGGAAACGGCCTTATGGTATTGGGCTGCTGGTAGCTGGCATGGATGAATCTGGAGCTCACCTGTACTACAACTGTCCTAGTGGAAACTACTTTGAATATCAAGCTTTTGCCATAGGGTCCCGCTCACAAGCTGCAAAGACATATATGGAGCGCAAGTTTGAGAACTTCACAAGCTCTTCACGGGATGATCTGCTCAAGGATGCTCTATTTGCATTGAGGGAGGCTCTACAAGGAGAGAAGCTCACAAGCTCGATATGCACAGTTGCTGTGGTAGGAGTAGGAGAGGCATTCCATATATTGGATAATCAAACTGTACAAGCGTTGATCGATGAATTTGAGATAGCAGGAGAACGATCAGGTCCTGCTAGCGAAGAGGCTCCTGCTGCTGAACAGGGTACTACTGCTGAACAGGGTACTACTGCTGAAGAGGGTGCTGCTACTACTGATCAGAGTGCTCCCGCAGATGAGGGTGCAGCTCCCATGGATATCTGATGATGCAGGATCTATCAAAACTATCCATGCTTTATCCTGGAATATCTGAGGTAGAAATGCTTTGCAGAAATGAGTTACTGGATTATGGATGAACCCATGGATTGCTATTATTATTTCTGGTTGGATTATATTTGAGTTATGCAATTTATCTTCGAGTACCTCAAGCACTTGCATCTCAAAAGTTGCCTTTTGGTGAATTTCAATTTTCATTTTTATATTTTGATAGAATTGATTAAACTGCTTGGTGAGACCAACCTTGTTATTCAGTACTCTTCATATTATAGATTTTGTTTCATGTATGAAGTGAATTGAGTGATTGGGATGAATTGAACCATAGATATTTCGGATTAGAACTCAAAAAAAGCATTCGGTCGGGGGATGTGGAAAGTAAGTTTTGCGTTGGAGTTAATAATAATGCAAAGAATGAACATTTCAACAACAAAGGCACTTCATAGCTTTGGGTCTGTGGTCCATCAGAATTTTCTTAATTTTTTTGAGGACACTGCTGAATGTGATTCGGTATATAACCAGAGGCGCATTTTGAGATGATTTGGAGTGTTATTTTATATTTTAGCTACAGTATTCAGTAGTGGATTGGTTTCATTTTATACTGGTTAAGAAGTTGCACGCTGAACATGGGCTGTTATTTTGTTGCAAGAAAATGTATTCGTGTAGAAGTCTATTCTTGCTTGCAGTTGCAACCATTCAAATTTTATTATTTAGTTCTTCACCAGGTGATTGAACTTCAATAGATGGGTGTCATCACTCATAGTTGTCAGGAATTAATTCTCAAGTATGACTTTGGAATTAATCCCGTCCAAGATCACACACACAAAAATATAACAATAACTCTTTCTATTAAAGAATAATACAGTACAACAATTCAACAAAAGTTATTTCACTCACAAATACAACACAATCACTTCCTCTCTATTTTCTTTACTTCTCTACCACTCTCTGCCTCACTTTCTTTTTACTCTCTTGCACATTTTAGGAGCAAGAAGCTCCATCTATTTATAGGCATATTATTTATAGGCATATGAAATGGTAACAAACATAAACTCAAATTTGGCTTGCCACCAAACACTACCTAATTAAGTCTTATTTGGTTACCACTCCATTTTTCAAAGTCTTCACCAAACATTGGACAACCTAACTTTCATAAAATCTTCATTGGTTGGTCATCTTCCAAATTGGTAAACTTGACATTTACTCTACTCCATGCATGCATCATTCCATACATCATTAATAATTTTTGCCAAATCCTAACAATCTTCACCTTTGGCAAAAATTTTCCACCTATACTTAAGATTTGCATATCATATTCGAAACAACTCCACCTAATATTGTATTTCCTAACAATACATACAAATTTCCAACATTCTTCCCAATTAACATTATACGTGGACCTCTCCTAACTTTTAACAATCCATGATTTTGCTGTAAACCAACAACCTTTTGACACCACTGCACCCAACGAAATCACATTTCTTCAGAGACTTGGAACGTGATACACATCACTTAAAGTTCTAACCAATCCATTTGTGGTCTTGATGTTAATTGTTCCAATTCCCACAACTTCACACAATGAATTATTCCCCATAAATACTTTACCAACAAATGGTTTATAGGAAGTAAACAATTCTTTATGATGATATACATGATGGGAACAAGCGGAATCAAGAATCCACTCATTTTCTTCATTTTCTTTGTCTGTAATTGATAGAGCTTCAAGCATGTCATCATCTCCATATTTTTCCTCGGCAACTGCAGCGATGTTGTACTCACTTTCTTTCCTTTTTGGACAATCCCGTATGATATGTCCCTTTTCTCCGCAATAGTAGCACTGTAGTTCCATAAATGGCTTCTGGTTCCATGAAGCTCTACCTTGCCATCTGTCCTGTCCTCCTTGCCTCCTTTCAAATTTTCTTCTATTCCCAATAATAAGAGTATAGTCATCTCGGGTACTTCCTTCATTTTCTCCATTTATTTTCTCACTAGAAAATAGAGCACTCTTCACTTGCTCCATTGTCACGGTATCTCTCCCATAAAGTAAAGTATTAAACAAATGCTTATGGGTTGAGCAAACCAATGTCAATAAAATAACTGCTTTATCCTCGTCACTTACTTGAACACCAACATTAGATAAATCACAGATAATTTTATTGAACTCGCCAAAATGAATATGTAAGTCCATACCTTCTTTCCTCCGAAAAGAGTATAATTCTTGTTTCAAAATCAGTCGGTTTGTAATATTTTTTCCCATGTAGAGATCTTCCAATTTTTGCCACAAATCTGATGCTGATTTTTCGCAGACTACTTAGTATACCACATCATCTATCAGAGTCAACCGAATGGTACTCACTGCATTCGAGTTGATTCTACTCCACTTTGTCTCATCCATATTTGTGGGCTTCTTGTCTAACGTCTCATCTAAACCGTGTTGAATTAACAAGTCTCACATCCGAATTTGCCAGAGACTGAAATTCTTTCTTCCATCAAATTTCTCAACCGCGAACTTGACATCTGGAGTTGTCTTCATAGCTCTGATACCAATTGTTAGGAATTAATTCCCAACTATCACTTAGGAATTAATTCCACCCAAGATCACACACACAAAAATATAACAACTCTTTCTATTAAAGAATAACACAATACAACAATTCAACACAAGTTATTTTATTCACAAATACAACACAAGATCACTTCCTCTCTATTTTCTCTACTTCTCTACCACTCTCTGCCTCACTTTCTTTTTACTCTCTTGCACATTTTAGGAGCAAGAAACTCCATCTATTTATAGGCATATGAAGTGGTAACAAACATAAACTCAAATTTGGCTTGCCACCAAACACTACCTAATTAAGTCTTATTTGGCTACCACTCCATTTTTCAAAGTCTTCACCAAACATTTGGCAACCTAACTTTCACAAAGTCTTCATTGGTTGGTCATCTTCCAAATTGGTAAACTCCACATTTACCCTACTCCATACATGCATCATTCCATACATCATTAATAATTTTTGCCAAATCCTAACAATAGTCTACTACTGCTAATGCAGCCTGCCAGTCCCTTTCTGGTTAGAGCAACAATTTGCATTCAGGATGGTATTATATTTATTTGGATGAAATACATATTTAGGTTTAGCGTTACAAGTTGGATGTTTCATACCAAAAAACTTAAACTATTAAGTGAAGCTAACATTGAAACCATTATTCGGATTCCATGTGGGATAAGACCCTCTAACACTTTGCCCGTGCCGGTGGCATATAGTTTGTTAATTAGAATCTAAACTTGTCCCTCTAACATAATTATGCTCCGGTTCATTGGTCTAAGATGATATGAAAGATGCAATAGACTGAAAATTCCAATGGACTCCGGTTCATTGATCTAGGATGGGAGAAAAGCACATGCTCCAATATGAGTGTGTACATATATATATATATAGGACTAATGTAAGTTGATGCAAAATGAGTGTAACAGAGGTAATGGTTTGTGCAAGACATATATATTTGAAGTTTCTTTATTGGATCAGAAAACAACACCAAGCAGTAGTCATCAGGAGCTTAACTTGCCTAGGACATCTCATATATATTGCACTAGCCAGGGCAAATACAACAAAATTATACAAGAGCAGAGGGAACAATATATATATGTTCTTCTATGATCAGAAGCCAGTGATCCCAAACACTCTGTGGAACCATACATAGTAAATACTGGATTTTTTTTATTTTGATACATAGAAGAGCACAAGTTTGGAAATCTTAGACAAATTGATCCATGTACTCGTCCACAGTGGTGTATTTAACATCCGGATAAAGCTGAGTAGCCTCAACCCCCTTGATCGGATCAATTTCAAAGTTGGTGTGGTCTCCCATCACAAAAACTGAGTGGTTGATCGATAAGACGATGTCCATCGGAAAGGAGGCCTCTGCAAGAAATTACCCACCGTATTAATAACACATTTCTCATTATTAAAATTTATATGTACTAGTAGTACTGAACTCAAATTTAGACCAAAAAAAAAAAATCTAGAGAAAATGTACTAGTGACTGACTGACCTTGGATGTCCTTGAGAACTTTCTCCTCCGGAACATAGATTTTTTCAAGGGTTTTCCCGATCTTCTTCTCCCAGAGGGAAACAAGCTCATTGAAAGAGAGAGTGTTTTTGGAAGGCCTGAGGTAGAGGATCTTGTTCAATGTTCTCGGATCATCCACTGTTTTGATGGTGTAGGTGCCAATGTCTTGTTCCACACTAAATATTGCTATATACAGAGCCAACAACAATATTATCTACAATTTTGTTGAAACAAACAAACAAAAAAAAACTTTTTTGAAAAAATAGAAATACCTTTGGGATTTCCATCTCCTAAGATGATAACTTTATCTCTGGGCGGAGGTGGAGCAAATTGTCCAGGCTGCACCAATGTGGGCAGGAAATAGCCAGCGAAGCAGTTTGTGGACACAAAGGTGTAGGGAATTCCCGATGCCTCGATAGTTCGCCGGAGTTGGGCCTTTATTGCAAATGCAGATTTTCCAGGCTCAACAGCATGAACATTGTCCACATCGTTACCAAATTCCGCTGGCAAGAACCTCTAAACAATTCCCCAAAAATAAAAAATTCAGAAAGTTCATGTTGTATGATTAACATGGGAAGCCTGTATATCAGATGTTGAAGTTGATAACATGGTCAAATAATCAGGTCTTACAAAATGTTCTTGGCCACAAAAATGCAAATAAAAGACCACATTTCAGATTTTGTTGTTATTGCTGATATTTAGATAAAAATGACAAAACATTGATGATAATGCTGATATTGATGCTAGGGACCATATTGATCATGACCTATTAAAAAATTCCTGGGAATTCAGCATGATACAGATACAGAAATGATGGATCCACAAACATTGACCACAATATGAGCCACTTCTAATTGCTTTGAAGAATACATTGTATACCATTTAGGGATATTTTAGGTATAAAATATCAATTTCTAACTGCAGAGATTGTTAACAGATTGTTTGTTAACGAAATAGTAACGAGATGAGAGTTGTGTGTAAGGTGAGAAAAGTATATGAGGATAAATGACACCTCAGAGTGTTTGTTAAAAGTTTGAAACCATATCCATCCCAAATTATAGATCCCTTTTGCGGAAGATAATTTTATTATAGTATTAATGAATGAAATATAACTTTAGTTATGGTCCCACCATAATAATATGATAGTTTATAGGGTATATATTTTATAATTTTAATGATTGAAAGTTAAATTGATAAATTGATCCAATAAAGTGTTTTGACTTTTCAAAATTGACACTTATCTTGGGACAAAGAAAAGAGAAAAAATGAACACCTATTTTAGGAGAAAGGAAGTAAAACATTATTTTAGGAGGAAGGAAGTAAAACATTATATTGCTTATACAACTTGTGAAATATTAGTACACTACCACATTATTTAAATAGGCACATATTTTGTGGATATATATGGGGTTGTGTTTGGCTAGCTGTAGATCCAAAAACTCAGATACAAACTTTAAATACAGAACATTGAGGCAAAGTGAAGACTGGATCATATATATATATATATAGTCTATATATATATATATATAGAGAGAGAGAGTTGTACTAACCTTGACATTACCAGCTTCTTTAATGGCAGCTATGATGTTCACCTGATCTGCCAACTGCATCTGGCCTACGGTTGATATCACCACATCCACCTGCTTTATGGCCTTCACTAAGCTCTCGTGATCATACAGATCCCCCTGTTCCATTCCAAACATATACTCAATCAACTCCACACACTAAGTTGTTCGAATACTAAATAATCTAATGCTCATTTAAAATATTTAAATTGTACTATCAAACGCACTGAATATAAGTATATATATATATATGATTATGCATGTTTGTAGAATTGAGTATTAATTCTTACATATAGCAAAGTGACACCGGATTTCTTGAAGGTCTCGATGAGTTTTTGCTTAGAAGGGTCGGAAACTGTGCTTTCTCTAACCAAAACAAAGGTGGGGTGGCCGGCCTTTGTACTCGCTTCCACGATGAATTTACCGATGTATCCAGTTCCTCCTATGAACAAAATCTTGCTTTTCTCAGCCATTGATATTTTCCGGGAAAATGAAAGGAAAGTTTTTGTTGAAGAAGCAGAGGAAGGAGACTTCGATGATATAGACCAGGGAATAGCCACTTTTATAAAAGAAGTGGGAAGGCATCAAATTACAAGAATGACCTTCTTTCTTTGATCAAATTACTAACAACACCTTTATCTTTCCGATCGAAATACGTACTTAAATATAGATTTCTATCATCTTCAACTCTTCTAGAACAAGTCCAGCTGTTGGTCTGGAAACTAATTCTTTCTAGAATAAAAATAAATTTCTCACTTCTCTCGATTTGATTTGCCAAATTAATTTGTCAGTGATTATTGATGGATTCACACCATGCACCATATTACAGCATTCAACAGGATTAATTAATCTACTGCACAATAACATTGAAAATGCAACAAGGATATAATGGATCATATTCTTCATTTAATTATTATTGGAAACATGAGTAATGAATTTTCGATGTATATGTGATTCGTAAGTATATCATTAGTGCAAAGATGTTACATTTGCAATGCATTTGTAATTAGTTGTGGTAACAACTATATATATATATATATATAGTCTTCCATAAAAATCTAACAGCCCATTTACGTTATCTCACTTTGGAAGCTGTAATAGTTAAAATAATTTATGGCCCAACCGAGATAGGCCACATGATTGATGGACCGACGATTGATGGTCCAGAGATGGATGGACCGAAGACGGATGGGCTGAAAACGTGTAGGCTAAAGAAATAATGGACCTATGGAAAGTTCTAGAAGAGAAGTGATCCACAAGACAATAAGTAGTCCAATTATAGAATAAATAGTCCAAAAAGGGTTAGAGTTTATCAAATCCCCTGATTCAAGGGATTGATAAACCTGGATACATGGGCTTGACCCATTTACCACAATTGTGTATAAATACATGACTTTGATGAATGAGAAGGGATCCAATTTTTTACTTCAATTATTATTGTGTAGTTTTTCTGCATTTACACACTTGGCGCCGTCTGTGGGAAACCCTATTATTGAAATCTTTTTCAATAGAGCTTCCCACTCTCTACAAAAAGCTAAGATTCATTCCAATCAATGGCGGTCACACGTTCACAACAGACCGATCTACCCCCAAACGGAGGCTATCAACCAGAAGATCCGATCAGACGAGCCCTAGAGGAGAGGGCTGCTGAGTTGGAGAGGCAGAACGCTGAACTGGTGGCAAAATTGGCTCAACTGCAGAACCCACAGGAGGTCCAAGACGACGAGCAGTCTGACCAGCATGAACGGTCTATAGGCCGCTAGACAGACAAGGACGACCACCCCGCTAGAGCCCACAATGATCGAGAGGAGCACGCGGAGTCATCTCTACAGGTTCTTGGGGTACGTAACCCAGAAGAGGTCCTGACCATGAGAAAACTGGAGGAAATCATGTCCAAATTCCAGCGGGATGTGCTTAAGGATCTGAAAGTATAGACCCCAATCGATCTGGCATCCGAGGCATCCATAGACATCGTTCAGACACCATTCACCATCTCGATCACCAGTGTGCCCTATCCGGAGAGATTCAGATTACCGAAGTTCACCCTGTTCGATGGTACGAAAGATCCAACAGAGCACATCTACCACGTTCATACCAAGATGAATGTATACAACGAGAACGAGGCCTTGCTCTGCAAAGTTTTCCCCACCAGCCTGACCGAAGCAGCCCTCCTGTGGTTCAGAAAGCAACCGCCCCGATCGATCGGTAGCTGGCTCAGGCTCTGCGAGTTATTTATTGCCCAGTACTTCAGCAACAAAAGGCAGAAGAAGACTATCTCCAGTATGTTCACCATGATTCAAGAAAAGGGCGAATCCTTGAAAAGTTTTGTCTCATGATTCAACGTGGAGATGTCTTCGATTGACAACTGCGATCAACACTCAGCTGTCGAAGCCTTCAGAATGGCCTTGATCCCTGGAACCAAGTTCCATCAATCCCTAGTCAAGAGACCACCAACAGACATTGGAGAGCTCAACTCCAGGGCACAAGGGCACCTCCGAATAGAAGATGAGTTGGCCATAAGACAAAGAAGGACCGCCTTTGAAACAGTAGAGTCAAGGGCGACCGACCCTTCGAGGGTAAAAGATCGGGCACCAGACCGAAAGCGACCAAGCCCTCCTCCTGCACCCTCCCCGGTCCCAAAGAAACACCCAAGGTTTGAGGACAGGATCACCCCTTTAAAGATGACCCTGGCCAAGTTGTACCAGGAGACAAATGGTAAAGGAATCTACCGGTCGCCACCACCCATCAGACAGCCGATGGATCAGAAAGATATGTCGAGGCACTGTGTCTTCCATGGCGAATACGGGCACTATGCCAACGAATGCAGAAGCCTCAGGAGACAGGTGGAAGCCATGATTGCAAAAGGAGAACTGACTGAATATGTTGCAAAAGAAAAGGCCCGATTAGACCAATCGTCGCATACACCTACCAAGGGAGCCACGGGACAGCTCGTATGGGTCATTCACATGGTCCACGGGGGACCAAGTTGATCAGAGATAGAAGAGGCCCGGAGGTCCCATATGCGACAAGCTCATAAATTGCGAAGGGTTGGAGAAGTCAGTGAGTGTAGAGGCCCGAAAGAGGACGACCGGATAGTTTTCATTTCTGCGGATATGCGGAGCATTCAGACGCCACACGATGAGCCTTTGGTAATCTCTCTCATGGTCTCAAACTACTTGATCAAGAGGGTGATGGTTGACCCTGGGAGCAGCGCCAACATTATCACCAAATGGGCCTTTGAGAAGTTAGAAATCAACCCTCAGGAGATTGTACCGTCCAGAAGCCCGATAGCATGATTTGATGGTAGAAGAGTGGAACCAGTGGGAGAAATCCAACTACCAGTAACGGCAGCAAGGCGCACGCTCCGAGAGACTTTTGTGGTGGTAAATGCCAAACCTTCCTATAATCTCCTCATGGGAAGGGGATGGATTCATCGTATGCACGGAGTCCCTTCTACCATGCATCAGGTCATGCGATGTATAGACCCAAACGGAGTTGACGTGATTGACATCAGGGGCGATCAGGTAGAAACAAAGGAGTGTTATGCCGTCACCTTGAAAAGTCTAAAAAGAAGGGCGGAATCGGAACGAGGGGCACGGCCCGAGGCGGCACCCGAGGGCAAATATCAATTACAGGAGGGCGGTTCGCGGTCACCAGTATCAATTGAACCTCTACTAGAAGTTCAAATTTGCCCCGATCGCCCCAAAAGGTTTACCTATGTTGGTTCGGGCCTCAGTCCACAGGAAAAAGAGGAAATGGAGTCCCTTATCCGATCCAATGCTGACATATTTGCGTGGAGCCATATGGACATGACCGGTATTGATCCATCAATAGCCCTGCATTCTCTCAATGTGGATCCCAACGCAAGGCCCGTTAGACAAAAATAGAGGCGAATGGGGGCCCATCGGAACCAGATCATAGCTGAGGAGGTTGATCGACTTCTTCAAGCAGGATTCATAAAGGAGGTCCAGTATCCTTCCTGGTTGGCAAACGTAGTGGTGGTCCAGAAGAAAAATGGCAAATGGAGGGTATGTGTAGACTTCACATATCTGAATAAAGCTTGCCCGAAAGATTGTTTCCCTTTACCAAAGATCGATCAGATGGTAGATGCCACCGTAGGTTTCGAACACTTGAGCTTTCTTGACGCATACTCTGGGTATAACCAGATACGAATGAACCCGGAGGACTAGGAAAAGACTGCCTTCATCACTGAGTCAGGTACATTTTGTTACACAGTTATGCCTTTCGGACTAAAGAATGCAGGTGCTACCTATCAAAGATTGGTCAGAAGGGTGTTCCAAGGAATGATGGGATCCACCATAGAAGCCTACATCGATGACATGGTGGTCAAAAGCAAAGCGAAAGGAGATCACCTTGCCGATTTACAGCAGGTATTCAACACTCTCCGGAAGTACAATATGAAGCTTAACCCGACCAAATGTTCTTTCGGAGTATCCTCTGGCCAGTTTTTGGGGCACATAGTTGATCGGACGGAAATACAAGCTAGCCCGACTCAAGTCAAAGCTCTCGTAGAGACAGCAGAGCCGAAGTCCCGGAAGGAGATCTAGGTACTAACCGGAAGAATAACGGCGCTCAGTCGTTTCATCTCTTGGTTAACCGATCGATGTAGGCCGTTCTTTCAAGCAATAAAGGCGGCAAAAAGAGAAGTCTGGGGGCCAGAGCAAGTGGAGGCCCTGAGAAAACTCAAAAGTTACATGGTGAAGCCCCCGATACTGACAACCCCAGAAGCCGATGAGCCGTTACACCTGTATCTGGCCATTTCAGCAACATCTACCAGCGTCGCTCTGGTCAAGGAGGGAAAAGGGTACCAGACACCAGCAAAGCCCTTGCTTATGTAGAAACCCGTTATTCAAAGCAGGAGAAACTGGTACTATCACTGATCAATGCTAAGCGGCGTCTTCGGCATTATTTTGAAGCACATCCGATCATAGTTCCTACTTTAACTTCGATCAGATCCATAATGGCAAAGCCTGAGTTATCTAGGAGAGTATCAAAATGGGCAATTGAACTCGGAATTTTTGACATAACCTATGTTCCCCGAATGGCCATCAAAGGACAGGCAGTAGTTGACTTCCTGTTGAAAACAAAAACTACTGACTCCGTAGAATAAAGTGAGCATGGACTATGGGTCGTGCTCGTGGATGGATCATCCAACATCAACGGAGCACAGATCGGAGTAGTACTCGTAACACCGGATGGTACTAAAATCCAGCAATCCGTTAGACTGGAATTTCCAGCCTCTAACAATGAAGCAGAGTATGAGGCCCTTCTTGCAGGAATTCGGTTGGCCCGAAGCCTTCAAGTCCAAAAAGCAGAAGTACGAAGTGATTCCTAGCTAGTCGTACGAAAGTTAAATGGGGAGTATGAAACCCGAGAGCCGAAGATGGAAGCATACAAGAATTTGGTTCTAAGGGAGGCCGAAGGGTTCCAGCAAATAAACTTTGAACAGATTCCTAGAGGAGATAACTCCGTAGCAAATCATCTGGCTAACCAAGCCTCCGCGGCAGGAGAAAGTATGACTCGCACTGTACCAATAGACTTCATCGTCCGATCCAGCTTGGAACCCCCCGAAGAAGTAATGGTTATCCCATGGGAACCGAGTTGGATGGATTCGAAAACAGATTATTTGAGATTTGGTACATTGCCTGAGTCAAAATCAGAAGCCCGGAAGATAAGAATGAAGGCAGCCAGATATGCCTCTACAACGGCCAACTATACCGAAAGTCTTTCTCCGGACCATACTTGAGATGTCTCACCCCCTCCGAGGCCTCAGCGGTCATGGAAGAAATTAATGCAGGAGCTTGTGGCAATCACTCCGAAGGAAGGTCCCTAGCCCATAAAGTTCTCTCCCAGGGGTACTTCTGGCCCTACCTAGCAAGGGACGCTGAGATTTACACCCGACATTGCAAAAAGTGTCAGTGTCATGGAGATGTCATTCATCCACCGCCGGAGCTCCTGAACCCAATAATTGTTCCTCACCCCTTTGCCCGATGGGGTATGGATATTGTGGGTCCTTTCCCGCAGGCAATACGATGTACCAAGCATGTTCTCTTGGCTACCGATTATTTTACCAAATGGGTGGAAGCCGAGGCATATCCCACCATAACAGGCAGCCATGTTATAAAATTCATCTGGAGCCACATAATCTGTAGATTCGGTCTACCCCGAACCATAATGATGGACAATGGCACCAACCTGGATAACAGAAATGTTCAAGCATTCCTGGCAAAGAATGAGATCAATCAAAACACTTCTTCCGTCGGCTATCCACAGGGGAATGGACAAGCCGAAAGGACAAACATAACCATTTTTGACACACTGAGGAAAAAACTTGAAGACGCAAAAGGGGCATGGCTGGAAAAATTGCCTGAGGTGTTGTGGTCCTATCGGACTACTCCAAGGCAGCCTACTGGAGAAACCCCTTTTGCCATGGCTTATGGGGCTGAAGCAGTTATACCGACCGAGCTAAGGGTACCTACTTTAAGGAGTCAAGCATGGGAAGAAGGTCCAAACTCAGCACTTAGCCCATGATCTGAACCTCCTGGAAGAAAGAAGGGAAGCTGTCGGGATAAGACTGGCTGCCTATCAGCAACAGGTTAGGGCACGATTCAATCAAAAAGTCAAAAGAAGAGAATTCCAAGTGGGCGACATGGTACTTAGAAGAAAGATTGGGATTGTGGGCAAGTTACAAGAAACATGGGAAGGACCTTACACAATTGTTGAGGTTATCGGGCGCGGCGCTTATCGGGTTCGGAAGAACGAAATGGGCCGCCTCGAATCCAAATCTCAGAATGCTTACCGGTTGAAGAGGTATTATCCTTAGATAGTTACTTTTCCTGTTAAGAAACAAAGTTGTGCCCGATGTCCGACACCTCTGCTTCGTGACTTTTAAGCTCATTTCAATAAATAAACATTCTACTTCTATGCGTGTATTCTTTCTCATTAAAGTATTCCTAAGTGTTTGAGTTCAAACCTGATTTGAACTAACTAGAGGATAAAATCCAGCCTCAGGGGCCAGATGCCCGAAGGCTCAATATTTCATTAAAGAATTCCTAAGTGTTTAAGTTCAAACCTGATTTAAACTAACCAGAGGATAAAATCTAGCCTCAGGGGCCAGATGCCCGAAGACTCAATATTTCATTAAAGTATTCCTAAGTGTTTGAGTTCAAACCTGATTTGAACTAACCGGAGGATAAAATCCAGCCTCAGGGGCCAGATGCCCGAAGACTCAATATTTCATTAAAATATTCCTAAGTGTTTGGGTTCAATCCTGATTTGATCTAACTAGAGGATAAAATTTAGCCTCAGGGGCCAAATGCCCGAAAGGCTCCAGATTCTATTCCTAAATGTTTGAGTTTAAAACAAATCTGATTTAAACCAGCCAGGTGATAAGAACAAGCCTCAAAGGTTCTCAATGCCCGAAGGCTACATGCTGACTAAAAAAGTTTTCTAAGTGTTGAAGCATGATATAGAATATTCAAGAAGAAAGTATCAGGGGACATATGCCCGAAGACTGAATATTGCATGAAAAACGAAAATAAAATACTAAAGGTGGGGAAAATTATTTTCATTGATAAAAATTTGAAGTACAAAAATGCCCTTTCAGAAGGGGCAAGTGCAGATAAAATTAAAACCTACTCTACTGTTCGGGAGGATGATATTCTTCTCCCTTCAGGATTGCTGCAAATTTCTTTTCATTTTCAGAAGCAGCAGGAGTCTTGTAGGGCACAGGCACTCCCATGTTGGCGTCAAATTCTTCTGCAGTTTTGAACTCACGGGATTCCAGAGGGATATGCTCCATTTCATGCCTCTGACACCAAGCTCTGGCAGATCGGAGATCGCAGATAGCACAGTAGCGGTTATACATGTCCAGGCCCCCTAGACGACACACTTCAACCCTGGCTCGCTCAGCAGCCGAAAGGTTCTCAAGTTCCACATTTTCAGCCACCAAACTCCGATTGGCTGCCTTCGCTTCTTCAAGTTCGGCAGCCTGAGCCAGTTTTTCAGCAGTCAAAGCCCATTTCTCCGCCTCACCGGTCTCCAAAAGAGTCTTCTGTTCTGAGACGGTATGGCGCAAGCCATCCCCCTCTTTTACCAGAGCGGTTCGATGGGCATCATTTTGTTTAACCTGGGTCTTCAGACTAGCCATTTCTTTGTCATCGGTCTCTAAAAGGCTGTTGTAGGCCTGGACGCCATAGAGGAGCTGCACAAAAAAGAATTGATTATGACACAAGAAAGCAAGCAAAAAATAAACTAAGTACACAAGAGTAAACAAAGTTTTTACCTCCATAATCATTACTGAAGTCCTCTTGGCCATATCAGTCCTGGTGATTTTTGTCTGGGCAATCCTATCAGCTGGTGTCAAGATCCCTTTGGCCATAGCCCGAAGAGCGTCTAGCTGATTGAAGGTGATTTGATCAGTGCAGATCGGAGTCCCATCTGGCAGCAGGAATTTCGGCTCCTAGGCATCAAAGTTTAGGATGATTCAGGAATATCAAGAGTCTTGCTTGAAGAAGCATTGTCGACTTGAGTCCTGGCTCTTTTAGTAGCCACTCCACCAGCTGTACTGGATCGGGTCCTAATAATCGGAGGATTTATAGGAGGCGGGGGAGGAATTACTGGGTTCTGTGCTGATGGCGCTGCCAAGCTCTGAGCAGAGGGAGGTACCGAAGCCGCAGGCGGTGCTGTTGATAAAGGCACAACATCAACAAAGGTAACCTTTTTGGGAACCTGAGGAATTCTGGCAGAAAGGGGTTTGTCAGGCAAGTCCATCCTGTCAACAGCAGCGCCCAAATTAGAAATTGACTCTAAGTTTTCCAAGGTTAGCAGGTTAGTAGCAGATCGGGCTTTGCCCCAGATATGGGTTTTCAGGAGACCTATGCGTTGTTTTGTGAAAGTAAGGGGAATGTCCCTATCTTCGTAACCCAGGAATTTATAGGCATAGTCTCCCCGATGAAGATTGCAATGTTCGCAAAGGTAGGAGACTTTATGAAGGGGACGGTAGATGGGCAGGCGGATGGCACCAAAGACTCTTGGGATCGGGAATATACGTGAAAAAGGGTAAGACCAGTTACCGCTCACTACTACCATTCTTTCCTTCCATCCCTTATCCAATTTTTCGGTATTAGTACATATGATATGGCCTTGGAAAGGGAAAAAGTTGTATCTACCCTTACTCGCTCGGGCGTTCTGGAAAAAGTAGCAGAGGAGCAGATCTGCCAAACCTAAGTTGAGATCTAAGTCCCTATTGTACAACAGAAGTATAGACATGATCCTAAGGCTGTTCGGGTTTAGCTGAAGGGGATGCATGCCTAGCATAAAGAACGCATAGTGAAAGAAAAGGTGAAGGGGAAACCTCAAAACCCTAAGATGAGATGCCGATAGCAGAATGCTACCGGGAGCTAGTCCCTGACTGCTGGTGAAATCAAGGTAACCCGGGTAAGGGGCCACATCAACGTCTTTAGGTACTTGGGTTTCAACCCGAAGGTGTTTAACATCCACTTCAGGTCGGACTCTTTTTAGTGGGGCCACTACAAACGATTCGGTGGGTTTGAGATTCACAGGTTTGGTCGATGATGAACCCGGAAGGTTAGTACTTTGAGGAGTTGTCTTTTTGGCTCTTTTACTGGTGAACTGGGGACTGTCACTACTAGTGGGATCAGTGCCCAAAGTGGAGGACAAAACAATTTCCTCTACTGACCGGGTATCATCACTGTCAGACATAATGCTAAAGAAATGTAGAAGAGACAGAAGGGAGGCAGAGATGAAGATAAAGATAAATGAAAAAATCGTACGACTTACTCAGATGAAGGTGATGCGACAGGAAAGGCTTCGGGTAGAGGCAAGCTACCGTGCTACTGGAAAATCTGGAACTAACCAAAACCAGGAAGTTATCTCAAAGAGTGAATAGGAACGTGCTTCAGAGAATGGAATTGATAGTAGAATTGCAAATAGTGAAAGTACGAAATGAGAAGTGAGAAGTGAAGAAGGTTCAAATGGGTTTTATAGAGGAGGGGAAGGAGGCCAAAAGGCTGCACGAAGTCCGAAGGACACGCAAAAGCCGTCATGGTGCGTAATTTGAGGAAGTGATGGCCTCACGTTTTGAAATATCATTAAATGGTTAATGATGGCATGCCAACTCACTATTTTCATTCCCCATAAAAGCTATTAGTGTATATATACATATGTATTTACATTTATTAGGTCATGGGCTTTTAAAAGGATATCAAGCTCATAACCTTAGGGGCCTGTGTAATAGTTAAAATAATTCATGGCCCAACCGAGATGGGCCACATGACTGATGAGCCGACGACTGATGGGCCGAAGGCGGATGGGCTGAAAACGTGTAGGCTAAAGAAATAATGGGCCTATGGAAAGTTCTAGAAGATAAGTGGTCCACAAGACAATGAGTAGTCCAATTATAGAATAAAGAGTAAAAAAAGAGTTAGAGTTTATCAAATCCCCAGATTCAAGGGATTGATAAACCTGGATACATGGACTTGACATATTTACCACAATTGTGTATAAATACATGACTTTGATGAATGAGAAGAGATCCAATTTTTTATTCCAATTATTATTGTGTAGTTTTTCTGCCTTTACATAAGATTATATACAAAATTACAACTTAGGTGGGTTCGAAAATAACAAATAGTAGAGGGTTGGTTGCTTTGGGCGCATGAGACTTGATAGGGTACCTAAATAGATTACTTAAACTTCAAACATGCTTGATTTCTTGCTGTTGGAACTGTGGTGGGTGAGGGTTAATTTTGTCATTTAGGATCAACAAAGAAAATCATTATCACTTGCAAATGCATCAAACTGATTAATAATGTTTCATGTTAAAAGTCATAAGGTTGGTTTGGTTAGAGACAATGTGTTGGGAAAATGCATGTTAATCTATGCGAAAACGATTAATAATAAATAGTATAATCTTTGTATATTAAAGTCGTTGGATTGGTATGAAAAAATGGTAATAAATAAAAAGAGTAATTGGGTAAGTAGTCCTGGTGGCCCTACTGACATGGAAATTTAAACTATAAACCAAGGCCCAATTAGAATCTAATTGTTAGTTATTACTAAATATCTAGTTGGATATGAAATGTTATATAATACTCTATATACAAATAAATAAATCAGAAAGATAAGAACATGGGGTGATTGCCCATACCGACTACACCCTGTCTTATACTAGGGCCATTTGGAAAGGGGTTTGTCTGGTCTTGTCTTGTCTGGTTTGGTTTGTCTGGTTTTGTTTGATTTAGTCTTGAATCTAAAACTCTGTTTGATAAGCGATCAGATATTTCTGGTCTGGTTTGAGAAAACAAAAATTATATATATATATTAGTTT
Organism: Cornus suecica; assembly: GCA_963922005.1. Taxonomy (NCBI): domain Eukaryota; kingdom Viridiplantae; phylum Streptophyta; class Magnoliopsida; order Cornales; family Cornaceae; genus Cornus; species Cornus suecica. The sequence goes on from OY998240.1 coordinate 88,662,572, forward strand.
ATATATTATTTTATATATATAACTTTATATATTATTAAATATATATATTTAAAATATATTATTAAATATATATAATATATTATATATATTTAATAAAATTATTTTATATATATTATTATAAAATAATAATATATATTATTAATATATATTATTTTTTAATTATATATATATTTATATATATATATTATTTTTGAATTTATATATTATTATATATATATTTAATATTATTTTATATATATTATTTATATATAAATTATTTTTTAATATATATATCTTTAATAATATTATTTTATATATATATATTTAATAATATTATTTTATATATATTATTACAAAATAAAAAATATATATTATTCTATATATATTAATATATATTATTTTTTAATTTTATATATATTTATATATATATTATTATAAAATAAAAAATATATATTATTCTATATATATTAATATATATTATTTTTTAATTTTATATATATTTATATATATATTATTATAAAATAAAAAATATATATTATTCTATATATATTAATATATATTATTTTTTAATTTTATATATTATTTTATATATATTTATATATATATATATTTAATAATATTATTTTATATATATTATTATAAAATAAAAAATATATATTATTCTATATATATTAACATATATTATTTTTTAATTTTATATATTATTTTATATAAAAATAATATATATATTATTTATATATATATTTAATAATATTATTATATATATATTATTATAAAATAAAAAATATATATTATTCTATATATATATTAATATATATTAATTTTTAATTTAATATATTATTTTATATATATTATTATAAAATAAAAAATATATATTATTCTATATATATTAATATATATTATTTTTAATTTAATATATTATTTTATATATGTTTATATATATATATTATTTTTATATATATTTAATAATATTATTTTATATATATTATTATAAAATAAAAAATAAAGTTTATTCTATATATATTAATATATATTATTTTTTAATTTTAGTACATGAATTATATATATATATATAGGAGAGAGAAAGAAGTCAAAAATTGTGGGCTAAGACCAAGAAAGACCAACTTTTTTTTGGTCTTGGTTTTACTTTATTTTGAACTAAATTCAAGACCAAAGTTTTAAGTGGTTTTGGTTTTGAATTTAAAAACAAAATTCACCAAACAAGTTTGGTCTTTGAAAACAAAAACAAACCAAGACAAAACCAGCAAAAACTGGTTACCAAACAGGGCCTAGGTCTTTTCCAGGGGGAAAAATCGTCTCAGTATATGGATCCATTGAGGGTCCCACATCTATTCAATGATGTGTATTTAATTATTCAAAAATTTGAATCCCTAAACATAAGAGAGAGAAAATAATGAGTGTATGCACACCATTAAATTATTATGAGACCCTCATTTGATGGCTTCACCTTAGACGAATTGTACCCCTTTTCAAGACCGAGAATAGTAATAGTATACCATCTGGAGCCTATGGTATTAACAAGGACCTTAAAGCAGCTGCCTTTGTTGAAAGAAAATGCAAGTTATCCTTGGAATTGAAGAAGATGAGCACCACATAAAATTGTAGAGAGAAATTGTGGTTTTTCTTTGGAATATTCTAGACTTCTGGCATCTAGAAACCATGTGGGAGGTCTGATTTACCAAAATGCCTTTAATAGTACTGCTATTGCAAAACTTGCACATATATCTATACTTATTATTATAAAAGTTTGAACCCCTCAGGATATTTTCAAACCTTTTTATGATTTTAAAAAAATATGAAAATAAAATAATTTAGAATACTAAATAATGGTAATATTGCATGATTCATGCCTTATAAACTTAATTTTGAGTGTTATTAATGGTATTATAAGAATTTAATATGGTTATATATAAATTAAAAATAGGCAAAAGATCAATGATCTTGTTGTTTAATGATATTTTCATTATTTTTTAAATTGGGAGAGGTATGAGGTTCGAGTCCTTTAGGATTTATGTGGGAGTGTGTGGTGTTAGGGTTTGTGAGTTTATTAATATTAAAAAAAAAATAGGCAAAAGTGTAAAAGATCCCCTTGAACTATTTTCAAGAGAGCAAAATACTCACATGTAATATAAAAGTGAGCAAATCAGTCCCTTAAATTCTCAAAATTGAGCAAGTTGGTCCCCTAAACCCACTTTTTAATGTCAAATTATTATTGTACCCATATATTAACATTTTGTAAAATATAAAATTAAGGGTTAACTTTATTTATACCCCTGAGGTTTATTTTATCTTCAATTAGACTCCCTCAAGTTTAACATTATTATCTAATTATATAAATTATTTGTTATATATATATATATTACTATAAACAAATTTTTTTATGCCAAAATAAAAAATTAATGCCAAAGTTTTTTTTTCTTTCCTTTATGCCCAAATGGGTTATTCTCAGTATTTGAAGCCACGACTTCATCGTTTGGGAGTTTGAGTCCTTACCACTGAAATATGAAATGTGTTTTAAAATCATCAAATTTTAGGTGACAATTAAGGAAATCTTTTGATCAATAGATAGAACCAACCTTTTGTTTTCGAACTACCATTAATTTCGGCATTAATTTTTTGGTCAGATTTTGGTCAATAGACAGAACCAGTCTTTTGGTCAAATTTCAGCATTAATTTTTTATTCCAGCATAATTTTTTTTAATAGTAATCTATATATATATATATATATAAAATAATTTATATAACTAGATAATAATGTTAAAAGAGGGAAAATAATATACCCTAATTGGTAGTTCGAAAAAAAATATTTCGGCATGTATTTTTGATTTCGGTATATATCAAAAAAAAAAAATTAATAGTAAAATATATATAAGAAAATTATTTCTATAACTAAATAATAATGTTAAAAGTGAAAAAATATTGGATAGAGATGATAAAATTTTAGAGTAGTGAAGAAATTAAATCCTTATTTCCAAACACTACCTATTTCACCATTGAGGGTAGTTTAGGTATTAAGTGGCATTAGGGAGTGTAAATGATGTGGGTTTGAAAAAATAAGAGGTGTAAATGAAGTTTGTCAAACTTGAGAGGGTCTAATTGAGGATAAAACAAACCTCAGGGTGTGAATGAAGTTAACCCTTATTTTTATATTTTATAAAATGTTAATATATGTGTACAAAGTTAATTTGACATTCAAAAAGTGGGTCTAGGGGGAAACTTGCTTAATTTTGAGAACTTGATGGACTGATTTGCTCACTTTTATAGTATAGAAAAATATTTGCTCACTTGGGAATAGTTGGGGGGGGGGGGGTATTTTGCACATTGCTTTTATCAGTCTGAAAGCCCTTGGAATATTTCCAAACCTTTTTATGATTTTTTTTAAAAAAACTATATCTATATATCTATTATAAAAGTCTGAAGCCCCTTTTATGATTTTAAAAAAAATATAAAAATAGAATGATTTGGAATATTAAATGGATGGTAATGTTGCATGATTAATGCCTTAAAAACTTAATTTTGATTGTTATTAATGGTATTATAAGAATTCAATATGGTTATATATAAATTAAAAATATTAGAATCCAAAGGGCAAAGAAAAGTTTGTCCATATCAATCCCTTTTTATCTTGCCTTGGAATATTTTCAAACTTTTTTATAATTTTAAAAAAATATAAAAGTAGAATGATTTGGAATATTAAATGCATGGTAATGTTGCATGATTAATGCCTTATAAACTTAATTTTGATTGTTATTAATGGTATTATAAGAATTTAATATGGTTATATATAAATTAAAAATATTAGAATCCCAAATGAAAAGTTATTCCATATCAATCCATTTTTATCTATATCGAAATATTAATCTATATCTAAAACTATACTACTTATAAAAGTGTGAATATTCTTTATAATTTTTATATATTTTTCATATCTTTTAAGTACAAAAAATAATATTTTTTTAATTAAATGTTTATTTGTACATTAGCTTATATAAGTTTGGGAGTTTAAGAAATTTATTATTTCCGTGCATGTATATAATTTTTTAATCAAAATAAAATCATACATGAGTGAGTTAATATTTGTAACAACGCTCTTTTATCTTCACATTTAAAACAGGTGCACTGATTAATTTCGATTTCTTTACACAAATCATTTGTGATTCCACCGAAATCAATTGTCCTTAACCTCTTTGCCTATTAATTCACCATCTTTACCTACATTCGTGAGGATTACAATCACAATCATTAAGGGGATTAATTCAACAATCTCAACCGTTACGTCTCTTGATATTTCTTTAGGGAGTTACAATCATTAACAATATATTTAAGGGAATTCTGTTTTCGTGTTTCTTTTGAGTGGTTTTAAACGGAAATGCAACAACGCTATCCGTACAAATTACAGTTTTTATATTGTTAATGTTTTTTAAATTCTAATTTTAATTATCATCTTTTTATTCCCTTTTAGGGTGGATGAATCAATGTGTTGGGATAATTTTCAGATAGACAAATACCTAAAGATGCGGAAGGAGAAAGTTGTGTCAAAGTTTGTACTTGAGTGTCACATGTATCTCAGGTGTACTTTCTTGCTATTTTTTCCACTTTTTATTATTTTTCAGTTTGTTGATTAAAATCGTTTTAGAAATTTATTTATTTTTAGATGTGTTTGTAATTTGATATTTTGATTATGAGATACAAGAATGAAGTAATATTTTGGTTTTCGTCCGAAAAAATATATAGGTCTTAAAAAAATGTGAGTTAAATAAATTGTTATTTAGTATGATAGTTGTGAGAGTTTTGGATGAATTCAACGATGTTCTATTCATGTGTTTTTTCACGAATTACTGTTTTTTTCTTTTATGATTTATTTTTCTTTAAAAATTAAATGATATAATTCTAGAGTTATGAGAGATACTTTGAGCATAATTGATAATATATTATTATTTTTCATTTTAATATTAATTTCTCAATTCTAATTATCAATGTCTCAGATATTATATTATTTTGTTTTTCAAAAAATATTTATTAAATAATTAACTAAAACTTATCAAAAATAATTTAAATCATTACTGCATTGCACATGCTCTTTTGCTAATATATATATTTGAGGTTGGACTATGAATTAATTTAGGTTACATGAACATCTGAATGTTTTATTTAATTGAATTGTTGGAAGACTTGACACTTTGGAAATTTAGAAAGTAGTAGTATTATTTCAATTATTTCACATGTGAATACACGTACAATCGAGTATTGATACTTGAATGTGAGTATTACATTCAAGTATCAGTATAATCGAGCACTGATACTTGAATATAGATTGCGTTACAGAGCATGACTCATTAGCTTAACAAATACCAAATGATCTGCAAAAGCAAAGTACTTTATGGATGATGCATCATCCTTATTACAGTTTTACTATGAAAAGTTTGTATCACCATATATATATATATACACACAATATTAGTATATCCCAGTATGCAACCATCATGAACTTGACGTAATTTTCTCAGTTAGAGAACATCAATGTCGTTATCTTTAGTACTCTTCTCTGTGCAGCTGTAGCGACAGCCATGACGTCGAGGCTTATCAGGATTATCTGGATCAGAATCACTGGATTCCATGAAAAGGCCTCGGAGACATCTCCTTCTAACAGTGGGCTCATAGGTGAGCTTCTGGGCAGGAGTGACCCTGATTTCAGCCTTGTGTGTGTCAAGAGAGGACCCTGTTCTGTTATTTGGCTTCGTAGGTTGTGGATTGTGGGTGATATCTAGATGGATACCAGGGTTTTGTTCATTGACAGAACTGTTGAACACAATCGAGTTGTTGATACCTTGTGTGTTGCTGTTTACATATGTTTTTGTTGCTTCCTCTTTGGTGGTTCTTGCATCTTTAAGCCCTCCTCGTGAGCTTCCTTCACCGTCAGTTGTCGTAGCATCAGCACTCTCGTTGGGGTTGAGCTTGTAGCCCCTGTGAATGTGGATTGGCATTTCTCTTTTGGTTGAATCAGAACCCAGTTGCATGGAAGCCCCTCTATTTTCACCGGCTAGACTTATGACACTAAGCGGTTTGTCATCCATGGGATGCTTTGTGTGCCAAGTCGCTGTCTTTGGGAGAAGCTTAGAAATGTCATCTTTGATCTCTCTCAGCAAAGGACCTCGTTCACCATGAGTTAAAGATGGTTTTGGACGCGATTCGCTCACTGTGGTTTTGTCCTTGAGAGGTGAAGTCATCTCTTGTTTTTTGGCAGAGCCCCGTGTTTCTAACACCTCCTTTGTGTCAAGAATCACCTTCTTCTCTGGCTGCTTTTGTTCTGCTTGAAATGCAACAGTTGGCTGCTCTTTGGCTGGTGCATTTGAGCTTGATGTTATTGTTAGTGGCTCCGTAGTTGCCCTTTGCTCAGGTTCCTCGGTAGCTCCTCCATTTGTCTTCCCTTCTTGCCCTTTTTTAGTTTCCTCAAGCTTTTCAACTGATTCTGGCAATGGCTTAGTCTTAGCACTAATGATGGGAGACTCCAGTTTTGGGGTTGGGGGTGTTGTTGATGCAGTTGCTGCTAGAGGTTGGATGGTTGTTTGAGCTGACCCTTGGCTTTGGGTAATTGGAACATTGGTGGGTAAAGTTTCTGGCATTGGCTGCTGAGGCTCTTTCGGTTCTGTTTGAGATTTTGCCGGCATTGGTTCTTCTGGAGAGGCAGATGGTGGGGGCATAGTGGTAGTGGGAGCAAGTGGAGGGCTTTTTGGAGTTGTGGGTTCTAATTTCTTTGGTGGTGATGGGGGCTGAGTGACTGCTCCTGGTGTTGGTTGCATCGGTGTGGCTGATGGAGGTGGCGAGGGTGTTTGGCCTGCAGGTTGAGGGGCCAAACGGGATGGAGATGGAGGCTGAGGGGCCGGTTGAGTCTGGGGAACTATGAGAGGAGACGAGGGCCGAGATGCAGGACGAGGTTGAGGAGTTACACGAGACGGTGATGAGGGCGGGGGGACTATGAGAGGAGACGAGGGCCGAGATGCAGGACGAGGTTGAGGAGTTACACGAGACGGTGATGAGGGCTGACCGCTAGCTCGGGATTGTGTTGTAGGACGAGATGGGGAAGAGGGTTGAGACGTAGCTCGGGATTGTGTTGTAGGACGAGATGGTGAAGAAGAGGGTTGAGCAGTAGGTCGGGACTGCGCTGGTGATGAGGGTTGGGAACTGACTCTAGACTGAGTTCCTACACGAGCCGGTGAAGGTGGCTGAGACTCGGTTCTTGTTGATGCCGGAGGGGGTGGTACCGGGGCTGATCCTGCAGGCCTAAATGGTTGCCTTTGAGCCGAAGGTGCGGGGGTAGGTTGGATGGCCGCAGTTGCGGTGGTGGTGGGTTGGGTAGAGGCTGGAGCTCTAGTTGTGGGGCGAGGAGGTGGCGGAGGAGGAGGAGGAGGAGGTGCTGCTGCTGTTTGCCAAGGGAAGCGAAAGCGGAATCCTTGCCTTTGTTCTGCCATTGACAGCAAAGAAGAAAATAAAGTGGCAAAACAAGTAAATGATGGTTTGATGATGATGATGGTTTGAAGGTGATGTATAAATACATTTTTGTTTGATACTTGAGAAAGTCTTGGGGACTTTTGTATAGTTTGTGTCTTGTACACTGATTTGCTTCTTTGCCTCTTGGGAAAAAACTTGAGTTTTGGTCATATGTGGATTCCCTAGACAAATTTTCCTTGTCTGGTAGGTCTAGCATCTCAATTCAATTGCCTACCAATGGGGTTAGTATCACATCATGATTCACATGCTCTACTCTTTAGGGATGAAGATTTTGATAGCAAGCAATAGACTCACATATTTCTAAAGTAATGGGTAATCAGTCCTACCACAGTAATAATGTACAAATCTCACATTGCACTCCTCTTTAGGAAGGAAGATTTGGGTAGCAGCTAGCTTTTTAACATCATGCTCCTCAAGAGAAGCAACGTAGCGCCAGAATATATATATATATATATATATATATATATATATATATATATATATATATTATGTTTCATTCTAACAAGCAAGCGATAGGAGGCAAAATATTTGAATCATCACCAATGGGGCAAATTCAATTCCTTCAGAATACCTATCTATATTTACAGATATATACACATGTATATATAGACTCAGAAGATAAAGATAAAGAAGAGTAGAAAGCGAGAGCAGGGAAGAGGGAGAGCATTAGAGGGAGATTCAATCCATCAGGGGTCACTTTGATTCTGATTTTGATTTTGGTCCCTGAAGCAATCTGGTCACTAAAGGATAAGACAAGTAATCGTTACAACAGAAAATCAGAACCTGTGACATCCAACGCCCAGCACTTTGGCAATACCAAGTCTTGGCCAACGATAAACCCCTACAAGCCAACACCATTGTCTTGCATATCTGCATTTCACATAATAAAAAAAGTACCGTTGATAGATAGGGTGTCAGTTAGATGCAGGGACGTGTATATTTCAACAAGGGTTTCCAGATCACAAACCTTTCTACAGTCTCTACTCATTATATTTTAGACATTGCTTTTGTATAGTTCTCACCCTGCATCATCACCTTCAGGATGATGAGAGCTGAAATTCCACAAAAAAATTATGCTCCCATCTGATTTCAGTATGAGTTGTACATACAACAACGGGCATTTAACCGACTATAGAACATGACATACAACGAAAAGCCTCAAAAGGTTACTTGATCATACCAGTTCATGCTGCTGCTACTTTCAGACGAGGACCACTTGCTGATCGTGGAACTGACCAAAAGCCCCCGAGAGAAGTAGATAAACTGCAGAAGCTACGCATAATAAACAAGTAGCATGCATTTTACTAGAGATCACTAGCTGTTGGCACTTGAGTGAGTAGTAATTTAGGGAGGTTTGAATTTCTACATCCAGGGGGCCACGGTACTCCAGAAATGCACACAAAAACAGACTAATATCACACCGGTTCTTTAATACTTTATTTCTTTTGTAAAAATAATATCAAACCGGCTATTTTGACAGACATCAAAGTTGATTAGTCATTAACAGCAGACAAGGGCATATACTTATTGGTTTTATAACCATTGCGACTTGCAAATACATAATGACCACATCTGCATAGGCATGAGATAAAAAGATCACAGTACAGATGTAAAATATGTATCTGCCCTAAATGGATGTCAAACATCCTGTGCATTACAGTTTGGATTGAAAAAGAAAATAGAACTAGAAGATCTACCACCCTTGGTTCATAATGACGACAGTACATGGTGGTTTTACCTCGCAGAGATGTAGTACCCTGTAAGGACACGAGAACCATGGCAAAACACCATTACATGAAGAGATTCTAAGGATAACATGCTGAAGAACTCAATTTTTACTTCTTCCGCCCCTAGTGTTGGTGTTCCTCCATAATTTTGAAACTATTTCATTGCTGGTCTCTTGCGGCCCACGGCTTGAGCTGCTATAAAAGCCACCTTAAGCCTCTCTGGTGTTTCAAATCCCTGGGCCTCCATCAACCCATGTACCCTTTGAGCATCCTGTACAAACCCACCATCTATAAGCCCATTTATAATCCTTTCAAAGTCCTGTAACCCCAATTGCTCCTTCTTAGCCTCAACAACCCCTAGGGCTTGAAGAGCCTTCTTCTCGGCCCCAGCCCTCGAGTACATATCACAAAGGCTTATATGAACCTTTAAAGAAGGAGAGTCACCCTGCTCAGCAATCTTGCCCAAAAGTTGTTCAGCTTCATCAACTAGCTGCAACTTACCCAACCAATCTACCAGAACGCTGTAAGTTGCGACCCCCGGCTCGTACCCATCCCGTTCAAGCTGGAGTAAGAGATTTAAGGCCTTATCCAATAAGTTGTTCTTCTCATAAGCTGCAATCATGCTAGCAATACAGCGTTCATCCGGCTTCAGTCCAACTCCAATCATGCTGTCAAACTTGCTCCTAGCCTGATCTGGGTCACCGGCTTGCCCATATGCCTCAATAAGCAATGTACAAGACTCCAAGTTATCTTGGAGCCCTCCAAACTGCATAGTGTAAGCAATTCGTTGGGCTCCAGTGACATCACCCAGTTTGGCATATGACCTGAGCAATGCCATGTACATTTCCTCAGTGGGTTTCATTTCCCTAGTTTCCATCTCTCTTATCAATGACTCACCCAGCCTGGATTGCCCAGCATTTACATATGCCATGATCATCGAATTGTAAAGCCTGGTGTCTGGTTTGAACCCTTGGCTCCTCAAGTTTTCAAATGCCTCTTTCGCACGATCAAGATTTCCTGCCTTGCTGTACATGTGAACCAATGCAGTGGATGTTAGAATATCAGGTAGGATTCCATTTTCTTTCATTTTCATTAGAATCCTCTCAGCATCTTCCAAGCGGTTTTCTTTAGCATGGGCATCCATGAGCATTGTATAATCACGAATGTTGGTTTGGAAAGAATCTTCTCCCAAGGAATGTTCTGCAACCTAAACAATAGGCAAATATCACTGAATGTATAATTAAGATGGAAAATATAAAAATTGTGCTTCCAGTAATTATTAGCTGCAACAGGTATTACAGAAAAAAAATCAAGACAATCAGTTAGATATAACATGCCTGTAGCTGCATAACATGGATAATTTTAAAGAATTTGTTCTAAAGCAGTAAGTAGTGGTGAAAGACAACCGAGAGAAAAAGGAAGACACAAGTATAACAAAACCAGGAAAGCGAGGAGCGCTTGAGTTCAAAAGGAACAGATCATTGAGGTACTAAAAATTATTACAAGAAAAAATAAAGATTCTCACATACAACTGGTTCAATACTCGGTATTCTTCATACAACACAAAACAGTTGGATTATACCCAGTAGATGTTACAACCATCCCAATTATATATATATAACATGTAGCTGTGTGTGCATGTGTTTGTGTGTGTGAAACAAATTAAATTCAAACTACTTGAATGAATAACAATGCTTTGTTTCCGCTATAACAATTCATTTCCTTTTATCATTCGAGGAGCCACAAAAAGAAGAGTCAAAAGATAGAAAAAGATTACACATATAGAAACTGTTAACAAAAGAGCTGGTAGGATTTAGATGGCACAACCTAACCCAAGGAGGCTAAAACTGTACAAAACAACACCCAAAAAGAACGTAAATGAGAACTTGAGGGGTATCTCCACCACTCAGTGGGACTAATTTCTCTGACCAAAAGTTCATGTTTAAATGATGCATGCCCATTTCAGTCCAGCGAAAATCACTGAGAGGTTAGTCCCAACTCCCAAGGGGAGAGTTGAGTCCAAGACCTTAGCTTTCTTAAACAGAACACTTGGCCAACTATTCTACCTCCTTGGGGTGTCATCAGGAGCATATAATTTGACCCTATTAGAAACAGAAAAAGAAGAGACCATCGAGAAAACATTCATATTACTTTCATCTAACAGGCAATAAACAAGATTGGAAACAAGTTAAAATCAGATTAAAAGAATGTCAAGAAACCAAATGTAAAGGAACATTCCCTAACCCAAAGCATGCATAAACCGCTAAAGAAGCATGAAATGCATTGTATACTTAATGAAAGTTAGATTTTAAAAGGTTGCCGTAACTGAAATTACTCATCAATGTCCAGGAGTCTTGCATGTAGAGTGAAGTATGCATGCCCATTATTAAAGTGAGATAGAGTAACAATGGGTATCATGCCAACTATCAATTATTTTGAAGTATGACATTTTCCCTATACAAATATTATTTGCCGTGTTCCCGAGATGACCGCGTCGTAGTTTTAAGGATTTATCATGTCACCATGTCCCCTATCTATTTCTATGCTTCTTAGCAACCAAAGGAGGGGAGCGGGAGGGAGTCTTATGTTTTTAAGGTAGATCCTTGTTGTGGCCTATTTCATAGTCTTGCATATTATTTTGTTGGCATATCTATTTCTCCTTAAATCCATAACCTCGTTTCTGTTTAAACAACAAAGTTGTAGACATAAGATCTTTACAAACTACATCAAAATCAAAAGTAAATTACATGAATTACCACAAAGTATGGTCACCTTAACTCTGATTTAGGGATGCACCAAATAAGTCAAAACCGAAACCCTGAACCATTTCATATAAAACCAAGAAATTTTTTAACCGAATCCAGAGCCCAAAATCTATTCCACCTAAGTTTTTCTAATACAATTATACAAGCACAAATAATTGAACGAAATATATATACATAAATTACAGAATCATGCACAAGTTATTTTTGTGTTTGGACTTCATATAGAAAAAATGTGATCCATCTATTCTAGCCAGTGTCTAAAATAACATCATAAAACAGCAAAATGAGAGAGAGAGAGAAAGAGAGAGCATGTCCCTAACTTCCTAAAGGAAATGTAAATATTTATAGCTCTAAATAGGAATGTTGTTAACAAAATGTAGCATTATAATATGACAATTTCATTAGATCATTATATAGGAAAATAGTTATTTTTTTAAAAAAAAAGTTGAGAACATATGAATGCAATATCAAGAAATGAATAAAAAGCTTATTACAAGTTTTGCCCAAGATACAATTCTACTATATTATGGAGAAATAAATTATTAGTTGTGTACCTTAAAATACAATTGAGTATTTTGTTCTTTCAACTTATCAAGCAACACAATCCAGTCAATCCTGCTAGGCTGGAGTAGCTCTACCCATTCAGCCAACAAAGGAGAATAATCATCTTCCACAGTCAGTGAAAGTATTCTATCAGTAACCAATTTACTTTTTCCAGAAATCGTTTTAGCTTCCTGAGGCCAAAGGATCTCCCCCGTCTCATGTATTCTATCAGCCACTTCAGCCCATTTTGGGTCAGAGAGATCGAGACCATAAATCTTATACTTTATCTTCCCATGTCTCTTGGGGAGAGAAATAACCTTTTGTTTCTCTTCAAATACTCCCAAATCATTTCCAGCAGCCTCCTCGCCCATGGTTTCAGAACTAGTTCCCATTTTTTGTCCCTCTTCTTCTTGAGCACAGGCATCTTCTTCTCGGAGACGCTCCAGATCGTCATAAAACTCCTTCTCCTCCAATTTCTCCCGAGCCCATTTGTATCTGAGCTCTCTCAGCATATCGCCACGGATACCTACTTCACCAGCAAATCTACACATCTCCTTAACCTCTTCAGATTGAAGGAAACCCTTCATTTTATCCTTCTTTGCAGCCTTCTTCATGTCATCCAAGACCAAATTGCTAACCTCCCAGACTGTTCTCCACAAATCCTCGCTGAGATCATTATGTGATGTAGCAATCCCTGCCGCACCGAGCATGTGCTCTAGGTCACCCTTTTCCATTTCCGAGACAACCTTCCCCACAATGATTAATAGCATGCCATCAATCGTCTGTTTGTCGCAATCAGCGTAGAACTCAGAGAGCTTCCCTCGCATTATCCAGACAAATCGCGACAAGAACTCGTTCATGTCCCCATCCTCTTCCGAATCATCGGAATCAAAAACAGGATCATTGCCCAGAACATTCAAATTAGTAGCTTGATTAGTGTGGATGTATCTGTTGAAAAATGAAGTGGGTCTTTGGAATTTAGAGCTTTGGAGGGGTGCAGAGTCATAATCACCCTTTGGTGAGTAAACAGATGGGGAAACTGAAGCAGTAATAGTGGATGCATTTCTTTGAATATAGGAGTATGGAGAGAGAATTCTCCAATCAATTCTTGAAATAATGGTGACTGTCTTTCTCGAAAAAAGGTGCTTCAAATTCATGCCTTTCCAACTCAGTGAAAATACCCAGAAATCAGAGATAAATATGAATTGAAAATGTCAAAACCCTCAGCAAAGTCCCATGGCAGAAGCTGATGCTGTACCACAAACACTAACCAATCAGAAGCTTACTTTGAACACCCAAAATTTAATAACAGCGACAAAAAAATTGAAAAAATAACCCAAATGGAACCATGCTCAAAATTTGCAGAAACCCACCTCCAAAAACCCTAGTTTAGGAAAAATGTGCCCTTCATCTTACAGAATAATTAACAACATCCCTAAAAATGATTATCTTTTCTCAACATTTGTCACTAAAACAACTACAACAACAGGAAGTACCAAATTCCAAAAACATATATATAGATATAGATATATACAACCGTGAAAGTTAGAAAAAAAAAAATATATATATATATAGTAAGAGATGCTTACCCAAACGGCCGGTAGTGACCTGTGAGAAAAAGGATGAGAGAGACGTTAGGGTTTATAGTTGAGAGAGGAGCCGCCGTTTGTAAGGGTTTTTGTTTATGCTCTGTTTCCTTCACTGCAAAAACAAAAGTAAATTACCATGGGGCTATTTGGTAATTGGCTTTTGTATGACAAATAGAAATGTTATTTTTGTTGTCAAATAATTTGAGGCAAAAATAAAAATTATTTATTCGGATTTGAGAGATAATTTTGGATAAAGTTAATTCATTAACAGTTTTAAATTCTGTAACAGCATATTAATCCAGTAAAATCGAGCTATTAAAGTTCTTTGTTTTTATTGAGAGAGATAAACCTGTAAATGATAAAATAACACAACTACAATTGTATATTTTATTAATTAGAATGATTAATATAAGATGCACAACAACTAATCTATAACGCTATTAGTAATTTTAATTGTAAACAATGAAATCAGAAATTGAATATTTAAGAAAGAGTAATTAAATAAAGTAATGAATATAAGCATGTTTTCTTATTGTGCATATTAATGAATACAAAGTCAAATAAGGGAAACATATAAATGAAAACAACGAAACCCTTTTTAATTGTGGTAATTAAATAAACTACTTGATTTACAAAAGTAATGGACATCAGGCTTCAGGCCACTACGTTCACTGTACTCCAAGCACGTAATGGATTTGAGATCATTACATTCACGAATCTTCGAGTACTGATAAAGTGTTCGTGCTTCATAGATCACACCAGTTTTGAAGACACTGATACTAATTTATTAACTGGAAATAAATATAAACATCGAAGACAGTCATCTAGCAAAATTGATGTGCACTTGAAGCAATGTCAAGACTCATCCTCTCCTCAAAAACTATACATAGGAAAGGAGAGGATAACCTTGTAACATTAGCCCGGCATGGCGCTTGTTCTTCTCTACAGAGAATAATGAGCATCACCTGCGCTTTGAGAATATTAACATTTTCCTTCCTAGTATTCCTGATGCCCTGGAGGACTTATGTTCTTTGGGATGATCTGCTCGGGAGACATTAACGTTTAAAGCAGCGCTTGTAATTGCGCCTTCTTGAGCATAGCGATCTTTGAAGTCTCTCAGGAGCTGCTTCATTTCTTTTGCTAACAACCTCCCTCGGGAATTCCCATTGACAGATATACTGACTAATGATAGCATAATGCTCTCTTTAATGATCAGTTGGCAATACTCGGCGCATTGATTACCTAGAGAAAGCAATACATCCAGAGCAAGTTCCTGTTCCTCATTGGTGCCAATTTCTAACAGTTTTGCAACGGAAGCAATCCACACTGGACTTTCAGCAACTGCAGCCCTTCCTTCCTCAGTACTGCATATGTTTCTGAATATTGTGATGCAATATGCTGCAAGAGCGCGATCACCCAATAAAGGAGTCAGCTTGGGGGTGTAATCTAGATATACTATGTGGTGGCCAACATCACTATCTGCAGACAAGTTACAAAGTATTTTCATAGCAAATAGATGGAATTCACTGTTGGGGTTCTCGAGGATTCCTAGGATGGAAGGAAGAGCACCAGCTGCCACGATTTCAGACTTGTAATACTGTTGGCCAGACAATATTTCAATGATAGCCAGTGCTTCTTTACTGATATCAGAGTCGAGAAACGATGACAATATATAAATTACATTTTTGGGCAAAGGTGTCGATCCACTTCTGTTTGAAAAGGAAGGTACTGTATTAGCATATTAAAAACTTCTGCTGAGTTGCAAAAAAACACGATAAAATGAGGCACAAAAGGAAAGCATGAGCATGCATCTAGTCCACCCTTAACAAGAGTAGAAACAGAAGAAATATTAGAGAGTAAACAATTTATAGAAGTAAATGCAATTCGATATGAGTTAAACCCTTTCATACACTATAATCATCTGACTTGGAGCAATGCTAGCAAGCCATATATGTGCCTCTGCCGAAGAGGGAGGTAAACACCCAAACTTCAAATGTATGCCTCGTGTCATGAGTTGCATTTTTTATAACAAATAAAGGAGAAGAAAAACAAAAGAAATGGTCATTTTAAATAAGTTATAAACTACATTCCCCCCAACTTTACTGCAGCAATCACTTCATTGGGCATAATACAACTACCAATTTGTATGAATTGTAACTCTGGATACCTATCTGGATTAAGTTCTAATCAATAGTATTGACAGAAGCCAGCAGCATGGCCCAGTCGCCTTAGCTTTATTTCTGACTGCAGTTTGATTCTAAGAAAGTTGCTGCTAACACCTATACTGAATTACCATAACTGAAAATCTGAATACAACACATTCTATTCATTCCATTTTCCATTATATTACTTGTATAATTTTCATGTGATACATGCATATATATTTAAAGGTGATGCCCAGAAGTAAGGCTGCAAATGAACCGAGCCGTTCGTGAGCAAACTCGGCTCGGCTCGGCTCGGCTCATTAAGAGTTCGGCTCATGCTCGTTCGTTTAGTAAACGAACCGAGCCCGAGCACAATTTTTAGGCTTTTTTACCAAACGAGCCGAGCTTGAACATTACTAAGTTCAGCTCGTGAACAGGCTTGTCTAAATTAAATAGTAAAATTATCTCATATTCGACAAAAGAAAATGTTCAAATTAAATAAATCGTGAAGAGTGGGGTGAAAATATTATAAGACAAATGCGGTCATAGTCATACCATAAAAATCACTCGTAAAAATGTATACTAGTAAAAATATGTTAAAAAAAAAAAGATGCATGAACTTAATCCAAACTGTTATTGGCAAGAGTAATATATATTACAACTGAAACGAGTCGTTCGTGAGCAAGCTCGGGCTCGACTCGTTGAATCTGGCGTTCGACTCGGGCTTGGTCGTTAAGCAAATAAGCCGAGCTTGAGCACATTTTCTAGGCTCGTTTAGTAAATAAACCGAGCTTGAACATTGTAAAGTTCGGTTCGGCTCAGTTCGTTTGCAGCCCTACCCAGAAGTCATTTTCCATGTCTAATACAAAGGAAAATGAAAAAGGAAAGGAGACAAAGGTAGAGACTTGGCATCTACGCCAACTCATAAAGAATCTGTAAGAACATTTATTTAGGTAATGACATTATTCTGATAAAAAACCATGTTGAGAGTTTTGTGTTTTTAGATCGAGTTGTTAAGTGTTATATGGTAAAAAATTTATGTGTTAAATCAAGTACAAAGTGGTGAAGAAACAAAGGATATCGAGTGGAACAACGGCTGAAGCGGCAGTGCAAATAAGCAAAGATTTTAGAGGATTTTTGTATTTTGTTCCACCGAGTACTCGGTACTCGGTAAATTGCGAACTTTCGCACGTTTGCACAAAAGTGGTAAAATCCTCCAGAGCGTTTTGCAAACTTGCACACACTTGCGCAGTTGGGTGTTCACTGAGTACTCAGTAGTGGTAAATGGCTACGCATATTTATTTTTAGGAGGTATTATATTGAGATACAATCAATTCCTAACCACTTTGTGACATGATTTGAAGTTATTATCAGTATATTGGACTATCATTGATATATTTATTTATATTTGGAAGATTTAAATGGTGGAAATACGAATCCTGATTGGAAAATAATTTTTACCATTAATTGAAGACTATTCTCTATATATATGAGTTAAACCTAAGAGAAGGGTGTGGCTTTGAGAGATCTCTGCAATTTTTCTATAGATTCATATTCTTCTACAGAGATATTTAGAGAGCGAAAATTATTGAGTGATTATATATTTTCTAGTTCTCCCTTGGTTTGAGTTTTTTCAATTGTGCTTTTACACCGAAGATCTTTATGCACAATTGGATGATCTAGTTGCTGAAAAATCATCACATCACCTTGATCGAAGCAAGAGGTTTTGTGGTTCGTTGATCTGTTGAGAAACGGAGCCGTCAGAGTATGGAGATCGGAGCGAGAGCTTCGTGAAGAGCGAGTGATTCAAGATCGTCAGACGTCGAGTGGAGAAAGGCAGATCAAGAGTGATTTGTAAGTCTAAAACTTCATAGAATCTTGTACTTCTTGATTTATAGTGCATCGATACCCGAGCGTATTTGTTATTTTTTACATGGAGTCTTTCCAAGGTTTTTCCACGTAAAAATATTGGTGTCGTCTCTGATTTATTTTCTGCACTTATATTTATTATTGCGTGGTTTATATTGTCATATAATTGAATTAAAATTGACTATTCCGCAATTAAAATTTTAATTTGTCAATTAATTCATAAAAAGCCTATTCACCCCCTTTAGACTTATTTCACCGACGTAATTTCAGAATCATTACCTTTCACTCAAAATTGTCAAAAGCAACTGTGCTCCATCTCTCAGGACTTCTGAATCATGCAAGGCTTGTGCATCCTTTAAAAACATAATTAGAGATTCGATGCAACTGTTGGAGAACACGATCAGGTGGTTCTTCACATCATCCACTGCTTTGTACCGGGATTCCGGTGAAAGTGTAGCAAATTTGGAGAGAAAGTCGAAACAATTACCATCACTATTTGCAGAAGGAAGGACTCTGTGAGGATAAAAACTGAACCTACTATCAACGTCGGAATCTGCTGAACCCAAAGTGCAATTGGTATCTGAAGATCGAAGGGAGACACTGCTGGTTTGAAGCCGCAACTCATTTAGAGAACTGCCCAGGCTGACAATGGATCTGGAAGATGAACATTTCAGCAAGGGAAGAGATGCAGAAGTGGGTTGTGAACAAGGATCAGGAATAGTGACCCCATGCTTCATGCACCAGCTTAGAATGCGATCCTTTACTGCAAAATTTGGAGTCAAGGACAGTTCAAGCAGCTTCATATGAGTTTTTGGACATGTCGTGCGACCCTCATTAAACCACTTTTCTATCCACACCTTTTCATATGTTTGCCCACTAGCTATTACAACAGGATCATACATCAGTCTCTTCGAGAGAGGACATAAGAGTTCTTCAGGAGGTTCAGCTATATTGAACAGATCCACTTCAGCCTCCTTCTTTGCATTATTTACTCGCAGGTCTGGCTCAATAGACTGATTTGGGGGTCTTTCATTCTGGATAAGGGTTCTTCCATACTTTCTCAGCAGATACAAGAGGTATTTCAAAATTTTCTTCTTTGGCAGGTTTGTATCATCAATTTTGTTAACTAACTTCTTGATAGACCTTTTCTCGATCAAGAGAGCTATGGGGGATGTAATATCTAGCCTTAAAGCTGCAAGTTGAAGAGCCTTAAGTTCAGACATGTTAGTAGATTCTGATGCAACTATGTCCTGCTGGAGTAGTGCAAGTAAAGCCTTCCCTGCCTCATCTTCCGAGGATTCCACAGTAAAAACCACAGCTCTAAGATCATCAACAATTCTAGATATCTGCAGACAACATTTTTCCATCAAATGTTTATCCAAGAGAAGATTAAGAGAAAATTCATCACAAAGAAAGAAAAAATTGAAGAGGCCTACAAGACTGTTGGAAACACATTATGTATCCAAGTTTACAGCAGCCAGAAGGGCATGCAGCATAAAGAGAATGGAACTGCAGCTAATCAGTAGTATTAATCTTTATACGATGAATAAAATTACTTGTGATTCTTGTAATAGCCATCCAACAACAAAATTATTCCTGGCTTTCATATATACGTACGTAAACAAATATATTTACATAAAGTTCCAGTAACCACACACCGCACAATATGGCCCCTTAGCACTCGCAACCTCCCTACCATCTGGACTAAGGCCCACTGCTAGATGTCAGCAAGTTAACACTTCTACTAATTGCACAAGGCAAGCAATATGAAAACTTTCATTCCATGTCAAGATAGATGGTGCTAAAGCAAAAACAGAAGGTTCACAGAGGGAATAGGACCATTTGACAAGACAAATTACATAAAATTGAAAGGTGCCCATTACCAAGTTCATTTTACCCCTCAAAGGAATGCTGCAATTTAAGTATATGAATCGTCAAACCAATAAGAGTTTGCAAAATAGATTTTGTTAAAAGTTAGGTAAATTGGTCAAATAAAACCCAAACAACCCATGTGTTATTCATGGGGTTGCCATGGATAGTTCATTTCTAGTCAAATAAGGTTTGACAACTTTAATAGGTGTGTTGCCATTCTTGAAAAAAAATGAAGTTCATGTAATGTGTGTATATTAGTTTATTGTGTGTTTAGAATTGTAAGCATATAAAAGACACATGTAACTATTAGTTTCATATCAAACAATCTTACAAGGAATTCTTTCATTAGTTCTCTCTTTCCCTCATTTATATTTTGTTCTCCATAAATTCTAGTGTGATAATAATATTGTGTCCCAACAAGTGGTATCAGAGCCAACGATCTCGAAGTTTCAAATTGAATCATGTCTGCAAACAATTCGATTCATTTACAACTTCCAAAGCTCACCGGAAAAAATTACAACAGTTGGTCCGTCCAATTGAAAGTATTTTTTCGGTCCCAAGATTTATGGAATTTGGTGGAGACCGGCTACATCGAAGTAGCTGACTCAAGTATTTGAGGCGTTGAAGAAGAAGGAGAAAGATGCGCTGATCGAGATTCGGAAAAAGGATCAAAAGGCATTATATGCCATTTTTCAAGCCGTAAACGAGTTGGTATTTGAAAAAATAGCGGCGGCGGAGACGGCACACACGGCGTGGGATATTTTGCAAAATTCCTACAAAGGCGATGATCGGGTCAGACGAGTGCGACTATAAACGTTGAGAGGTGATTTCGAATCTTTAACCATGGGTGATTCGGAATCAACCTCGGCGTACATCGATCGGGTGCAATCCATTGTTAATCAATTGAAGGTTAATGGAGAAAAAATTGATGATCAAAAGATTGTGGAAAAGGTTTTAAGATCTTTGACCACAAAATTTGATTATATAGTCGCGGCGATCGAAGAAGGGCAAGACATATCAACCATGTCCATCGAGCGGTTAATGGGTTCATTAGCCTCCCACGAGCAAAGGATGAACCAGAAGGCCAACAACTCTAGCACGGAGCAAGCGTTGCAAAGCAGATTTGTTTCGAAAAATCGAGGGGGCAGTCAAGGTCGGCGAGGTCGCAGACGCAGACGTGGCAGGGAAGAAATGACTATGGAGGTCGCGGTGGTAATACCGAAACACGTGACAAAACCAACGTCAAATGCCATCGGTGTCAACGGTTCGGACATTACAAAAATGAATGTCGAACCCATATGCCGAACGAAAAGAGTGAGTATGCAAATCTTGCTGACACAGAAGAAAACATAACTCTAGCATGCAACGATGTTGGGCCAAATGACGCATACACAAATATATGGTATTTGGATACCGGATGTAGCAACCACATGTGTGGGAGGAATGAGCTATTCTCACACCTGGACGAATCGTTTCACGGTGAAGTGAATTTTGTAAATCAATCCAAAGTTTCTGTAATGGGCAAATGTGACATAAAAATTATATCGAATGATGGCACCGATGTCACTATTACTGATGTTTTTTACGTGCCGACGATGTTCTGGAATTTGTTAAGTATGGGACAACTGTCAGAAAAAGGGCACGACATTCATATTTTGGATGGTGTGTGCACCATTCATAGCAAAAGCGGGAAACAAATGGCAAAGGTACAGATGACGAATAATAGAATGTTCCCATTGGATCTTTATACAAGAACCGAGGTGAGTCTAATGGCGAGGTCTAAAGATATCAATTGGCTATGGCACATTCGGTTCGGTCATCTAAACTTTCGAGGCTTGAGACTCCTCGTGCAGAAAAATATGGTAACGGGGTTACCACTAATCAATGCTCCTGATTACCTGTGCAAAGGATGCCTTCTCAAAAAACATCACCGAGAATTTTTTCCAGTTGGAAAATCGCAGAGAGCCAAACAACCGTTGGAGTTGGTTCACACGGACATATGTGGACCAGTTGAGGTAGAATCTTTAAGGCACAAGAGGTATGTTCTACTTTTTGTAGATGATTTTTCTAGAAAAAGTTGGATATATTTTCTAGAACAAAAATCAGAGGCGCTTGAAAAATTCAAAGAGTTTAAATCTTTTGTTGAAAAACAAAGTGGTTTTAATCTCAAGACATTAAGATCGGATAGAGGAGGAGAACTCACCTCTAGAGAATTCAACAATTTTTGCAAATCTCAAGGGATAAACACTAGTTAACCGCTAGTTATACACCTTAGCAAAATGGTATAGCTGAAAGAAAAAACATAACCATTTTTTAAATGGTTAGAAGCATGTTGAAAGCCAAAAGTTTACCAAAGTCTTTTTGGGCAGAAGTTGTTGCATGTGCTATATATCTATTAAACAGGTGTCTAACGAAGGGTGTTTTGGGGAAAACTCCACATGAAGCATGGAGTGGTAGCAAACGGATGTTTCGCTCCTACGCGTATTTGGGTGCGTCGCATACACTCATATACCAGAACAAAGGAGAAAGAAACTCGATGACAAAAGCCAAAAGTGTATCTTCATCGGCTATAGTGAGGTAACTAAAGGTTATAAGCTTTATAATCTTCTCAAAGAAGATGTTATTGTAAGCCGATATATCCAATTCATCGAGGATGATACTTGGGCATGTAATCAAACACCGCATACGGAGCAACATGTCATTATTGAAAATGAAACAGAAGAAATAAGTGATCACTCTTCACCAGGCAGTTCATCACCTTCACCGGCGCCTGCAGGCCGTCCAAAGCGAACGCGCGTGATGCCTACACGTCTCCAGGATTATGTGGTCACAAATGATAATGATGAGGATTTTACTAATGAAACTCTAGTAAATTTTTGTTTATTCGCAGATTATGATCCAGTTTCATATAAGGAAGCAGGAAATGATGAACGGTGGATCCAGGCAATGAACGAGGAGATTCATGCAATTGAGAAAAATAATAATTGGGAGCTAACTTCTTTACCTGTCGAAAAGAAGTCAATTGGTGTCAAGTGGGTGTACAAGACGAAGTATAAACCTAATGGTCAGGTGGACCGAATAAAGGCGAGATTGGTAGTCAAAGAATATAAGCAGAAGCCAGGAATTGACTACTATGAAGTATTTGCGCCAGTGGCAAGGATGGATACAGTCCGAATGACTGTAGCACTTGCAGCTCAAAATAGATGGAAGATTCATCAGATGGATGTCTAGTCCGCCTTTCTCAATGGCATTCTTGAGAAGGAGGTATATGTTGACCAACCACCTGGTTTTCTTAAAAGAGGTCATGAAAAATAAGTGTACAGGTTGAAGAAGGTGTTGTACGGACTGAAGCAGGCACCACGTGCCTGGTACACGCAGATCGACACATACATGCTGGAAGATGGGTTCCAAAAATGTCCTCATGGGCACACCTTTTATATCAAATCAAAGGCTAATGGTGATATAATGATTGTATGCCTTTATGTTGATGATTTAATACTTACAAGAAATTGCGAGGCAATGTTTACTGAATTCAAGGAGGCAATGACTCGCCAGTTCGAAATGACGGATGTGGGATTGATGTCATATTTCTTGGGCATCGAAGTGCATCAAAGTGAAGATGGCATATTTATTTCACAAAATAAATATGCAAATGATATTCTCAAGAAGTTTCATATGGATTCAGTAAAGCCAATTCAGACTCCAGGGGCAGAACGTCTGGAGATGAGGAAAGAAAGAAGCGGTGAACTGGTAAACCCAACATATTTCAAAAGTATAGTCGGTAGTCTACGCTATTTGACTTCCACTATACCAGATATTGTTTATGGTGTGGGGCTTATCAGTCAGTTCATGGAAACACCTCGACAATCACATCTACAAGCAGCAAAACGGATCTTACGGTACGTGAGTGGTACTCGGGATCATGGAATTTTTTATACATATTCTGACGATTTCAGTCTAGTAAGCTATACAGACAGTGATTGGGCAGGAGATGTGGAGACTCGGAAAAGCACTTCCAGGTATGTTTTCTATCTGGGAGAAAGAGTGTTCTCTTGGTCCTCGAATAAGCAACAAGTTGTTGCATTGTCAACAGCGGAAGCGGAATACATGGCAGCGACATCGGCAGCATGTCAAGCTGTATGGTTACGCCGCCTGCTGGATGAGTTACACTACGAGCATGAAGGGCCAACCAAAATCATGTGCGATAATAAGTCAGCAATCGCACTTGCTAAAAATCTAGTGTTTCATGGTCGAAGCAAGCATATTGGGATCAAATATCATTACATTTGAGATTTGGTCAAAGATGAATAAATCGAACTAGATTTTTGCAGGTTAGAAGATCAAGCGGCAGATATTTTGACTAAACCATTAAAATATGAAGTGTTTGAAAAACTGAAGAATATGTTGGGGATTGTTAAAGACCAATTTAAGGAAGGTTGTTGAAAGTTAGGTAAATTGGTCAAATAAAACTCAAGCAACCCATGTGTTATTCACGGGGTTGTCATTGATGGTTCATTTCTAGTCAAATAAGGTTTGACAACTTTAATAGGTGTGTTGTCATTCTTGAAAAAAAATGAAGTTCATGTAATGTGTGTGTATTAATTTATTGTGTGTTTAGAATTTATAAGCCTATAAAAGACACATGTAACCATTAGTTTTATATCAAGCAATCTTACAAAGAATTTTTTCCTTAATTTTCTCTTTCCCTCATTTATATTTTGTTCTCCATAAATTCTAGTGTGATAATAATCTTTGTGTTCCAACAGATTTGCATGCTAAGACATATTTTCCAGGCAAGGCTCAACCTTCACTGCAATAACATTTACATTATGGATACCTTAGGTTCGACTCAAAGTTGATTTATTGAACTCCAAGAAACATATGCTATAAGGAAACCATGTATGGTCCGATAATTTCCTTTCATCTGAAAAGCATTTCATGACCGAAAGGTGGCACAGATATTAAACTACACCAATGCTATGTGATGGAGATCAAACAAAATCCGTATCAACTTCTATGGAATAGTACACAGAAAAACTAAAGAACATCTACAGAAGTTGTACCACAAAAACATGTAATGCAAAGAGTGGAAAAAGGTAGTAAGAAAAACCTGGGTGGCCAACAATAGTGGGACCATATCGTGAATTTTAGTTAGACAAAATTCCAAATCCTTACGTATTTTTTCGCATCTCAAGACAATACTATCCCCAGTAATTGCCTGAAATAATTCATTAAAACCCACAATTAGACAAACAAGGACATCTGATGGAAAATAAATAATTAAAAAGGAAAAAAAAAACGGAGTATATGAAGCACCAGGTTTTACATGATAGACAATTGAGAATGAACAGGTTTTAAGTAGTGAATATTGATTAAGGGCATGTTTGGGAACATGGTCTTGGGCTTGGTTTTGGTTTTGGTTTTGGATTTTAAGACCAAATCATGTTTGGTTGGCTGTTTTTGGAGTTGGTTTTGGGTTTTTTAAAACCAACCACTAAAACCATATTTTGGCCCCCCAATTTTGACGTTTCTCTCTCTCTCTATATATATATATATATATATGGCAAAAAATATGAATTATTTTGAATTTTTTTTTATATTTTTCGGAAAAAATATTTGTCGGAAAAATTAATTTTCGGGAAAAAAAAATTTTGCAAAAAAATCATAATTTAATGTAATTTTTCAAAAAATTAATTTTCGGAAAAAAATATTTATTTTTTCGGGAAAAAATTATTTTTTGGAAAATAATTATTTTTCCCAAAAAATTATTTTTCAGAAAATATTTATTTTTTGGAAAATAATTATTTTTTTCGGAAAAAAATTAATTTTTGGGAAAAAATTATTTTTTAGACAAAAAATTATTTTTTGGAAAAAATTTAATTTTCGGAAAAAATTAATTTTTTTTTTTCCGAAAAATTATTTTTTATATTTTTCGGAAAAATAATTTTTTCCCGAAAATTAATTTTTTTCCAATTTTATATATATATATTTTTCATATTTATATATTTTTAATACATATTAGTATATATATATATAATTATACCAAGACCAAGACCAACTTCTTACCAAACATTATATAATGATTTTAGATTTACCTAAAACTACCTAAGACCACCAAAACTAAAATCATAAGACCAAGACCAAAACCAAGTTCCCAAACGAGCCCTAAGCAAATGACTTCATAACGATTTATATATGCATATTATGGAATTTGTTTACCAAGTAGAGTTTACTACAGTCAGAGCAATGGCGGATAAGTAACATGGCTTTCTCCATGGCAATGTGTAATGAGCAGAGGGTTGGTATTCCTGATGCACATCCTGGTCGAGCAGATTCGATGGCTGAAAAATTCTGTGAGATTCTATCAATACATTTCTTAAGCTCTAGGCAAAGTAGACGATGTACCTGCAGTTATATATAATGATAGTGATTTTAATAAAGGAAAATACTCCAAAACAATAGTAGAAATTTTGCACGCTGACTATATATATATAATATATTGTTAGGGATTCCACACCCTCTGTTCGAAACCGTGTGTACCTGCAAATCAGAAATCGCATACAAACACACCGACACAGGGATTTATACGTGATTCGACCAAATCAGCCTATGTCCACATATAACACCAATAATCACTATCAATGAGAGGATTACAATATGATGATCAGTAGATCAACACCGCACACAGTGTTTCACTCACACGTGTATCGCTCACCATCACCGGTGTTTCACTCACACGAAGAAATATCACTATGTATCTCTTCTTCCCTCTATTTCTGTGCACCCAATATAATAGGTTGAACCATGAATTTATAGGAGAGGTTAATTAGTGAACAAGACAATTGGTATCCCAAACCAATTACAATAATAGTCTTCAAGTCAATTTCCTACTCAAATAATGATTGTTTGGTGGCTAAGTTTAACTTTCCATGCAAGAAAAGGAGTCACACTCCAAGATATATATATATATATATATATATATATATGCCTTAAATCAAGCGGTGATGAAGTAATACTGAAAATGCTAGAACGATTTCAAGGTGGTTTAAATTTTAGGCTATCTAAATTAAATGACATGAATATTCAAACTAACGCATACCTTCACTCTACAACAATATGGAAGTTCCACAACGTCAGCAACTTCATCATGCATATTCTAGCTAAGGATCATAGAGATCTGCACATTAATTTGTACTGACAATATAAATAATTGAGGGAGTGTTTCTTACAAAAATGGAGCAATTAAAAACTCATAGTAAAAATCATAAACTATTGCAACAACAAAAACACAAGTAGTAAAATAAACAAAACAAAAGGAAAAGAAAAGAAAATAGTTAATCGCTTGAAGTCACAAAAAATGGAAAATAAAATAAATTGATTTGACATGATAATTAAATAGATAAGTAAAATTGAAAATTGGCATGTATGATGACATATATACAACAATAGCTCAAAACGCCATTCAAAGTTGAGTCTCCATGGGGTCATTGTCACTGTTGGTCTGTGTTTTTTTTCTTGGCAATGAAAAAAATGAAATAAAAAAAAACGGCAATAGCTAAAACTGGGGTTAAAAAATAAAGGGTGAGTACTTTGTTTTGGTAAAAACTTAGAATTTGAGGAGCGTTGAGAGGGAAATTGCAAATTCAAGCTTTTTTCAAGTTTTCTAATACTCAAATCATAACACATAGTATCCAAATCACATATAGAACAGAGAAAGAAAACGCCAGCAATTCAAATTATGCTATATGGAGAATATATATTCCTTCCATCCCAATAATTATCCTCAGAAAAATAAATAAATAAATAAAAGTGGTTAGTGAAGTGGAAATTAAAAGTAAGAAAGCATACCCAGTAATCTGTAATCCAAAAGGCAGAACAACAAATTAAGCAGAGAAGGTTTCAAGACCCTTCGGTTGCTGCTAAGGTTTCAACTTTCAAATCACTGTCATCACACAGATTTCTATAAATGAATAATCGTATAAACGAATACCCCAGTGAACCACGAGAAGAGAACACAACGACTTGTGGACTAAAGATTGTAGACATTGGGTTTAAGACAGCCACCAAAATTGTTATTCCATCAGTCCCAAATTATACGTTAGTTATGACAAATCTAATTTTTTGAGATAATAATTTTACCTTTGGTGATGTGAGGTTTGTAATTTGAATAATTGAAGGGTAAATTGATCAAATGACTTTGACTTTTCTTATTTTAGAATGGGTTGAATAGTGAATTCAAGTTGTTGTTTTTTCTGCTTAAATTATTTGTATCACTATTTTTCTTTTATTTAATTTATATTTCCTTTTCTATATCATTCTTGAAAATGACTTGTTTAATTTGTATTTCTGAAAATTATTCTCGATAAATGTTTCAATTCTGTCCATATTTTAATTACATCAGAGATAAAAAAAAATATGGAATTATACATGCATATTTTTTAATTTTCCAATATCTGCACACATATTGGTAAATATTGCCCCTAATTAACCAGCGTCAAACACTGAACAAGATTTTATTAAGTAATTGTAGAAAGAAACCTATCACATTCTTTTTCTCTTATGTATTGAGTCAAATAATTAAGTAATAAAAAATAAAAACAAAAAGCAAGTCTTTAACCCATAAGGATTTCTAATAAAAAGTTCATGCATGATGAACTTTCCTGCTTTTTCATGCAATTAAGTACACGTCATATTATCACCTAATTAGTATTTCTTTGTACCTAGAACCATTTTTTTTGGCTCATAAATAGGAGGATTATACGAATATGAAAATGAAAAATAAGAAGTGAAAGATTGAAATATATAGAAGCGAGTGTCATAGAGCTGGTCTTAGTTGTTGACTTGATCTATTTGGCTCAGCTGATTACGTTACCTAAAAATCTACTGGACCTCTCTCTCACTACATTGCCAAATAATATTCCTGGTCAAAAACTATAGAGCCAAATAACAACAAAATAACAAACATCAAAGTGTGACAGGACCAGAAAATGGACCACTATTATTTTTCACTTTTTGTGAATGGATCCGAATCGTCTCCGATTCAAAAAAGTCCTCACAAAAGCCAAAAAAAATAAAAAAAAATCCACACGGTTATTGGGTCTCACTTGTGTGCCTGGAGGGCCGCAATTTCTCAATAATGGTTGGGTTGTAATGTATCTTCGTCTGTGTACTGTACCACTGCATTATTTATACATGTATATATACATATGTATAATGAACTATTTTCAATATATTTGTTAGAATATATTAGAGCTTAGCCTATTTTTATTATTTTTAAAGTTAATTTCAGTAAACTCCTTTATACTATCCAGATTAATCAACTAACCTCTTGTGTGTCCACTTTGTCCCCTATACTATTCAATTTCATCAAATTGCCCCATCACTTCTCAAAATGCATAAACTACCCTTAATAGTATAAGGGAGTTTAGTGAATTATTTCTGAAAAAATAATATATACTTTTTGCAAAAAAAAAAAAATTTCGAAAAAAAATCATATTTTGTTCCAAAATATGAATTTTTTTTTCGAAAAATATTTTTTTTGCGAAAAAGTATATATTATGTTCCAAAATATGAATTTTTTTTTCGAAAAATATTTTTTTTGCAAAAAAGTATATATTATGTTCCAAAATATGAATTTTTTTTTCGAAAAATAATTTTTTTGCAAAAAATATATATTATGTTCCAAAATATGATTTTTTCTGAAAAATAATTTTTTTGCAAAAAATATATATTATGTTCCAAAATATGATTTTTTTTCTGAAAAATAATTTTTTGCGAAAAATATATATTATGTTCCAAAATATGATTTTTTTTCCGAAAAATATTTTTTTTGCGAAAAAGTATATATTATGTTCCAAAATGTGAATTTTATTTTCGAAAAATAATATTTTGGAACAAAAATGTATATATTATGTTCCAAAATATGAATTTTTTTTTTGAAAAAAAATTTTCGGAAAAAAAATCATATTTTGGAACATAATATATATTTTTCGCAAAAAATTATTTTTCGAAAAAAAAATTCATATTTTGGAACATAATATATACTTTTTCGCAAAAAAAATATTTTTCGGAAAAAAAAATCATATTTTGGAACATAATATATACTTTTTCGCAAAAAAAATATTTTTCGAAAAAAAAATTCATATTTTGGAAAAAAATATGATTTTTTTTTCGAAATTTTTTTTTTTACAAAAAGTATATATTATTTTTTCCGAAATAATTCACTAAACCCCTTATACTATTAATTTCACTAAACCCCCTTATACTATTGAGGGTAGTTTAGGTATTTTGAGAAATGAATGGACAATTTGATAAAATTGAATAATATAGGGGGCAAAGTAGACACACAAAGGGTTAGTTGATTAATCTGGATAGTATAGGTGGTTTACTAAAATTAACCCTTATTTTTATTATATTATTTCTATTAACATACATACTATCATAGCATTTTTTTTCTAACAATATTAAAGAAATGACCCGTCGAAATTTGCCTCTCTCTCTATATATATATACATACAGGCTCCAACCTATGAATGAGTTACATATATGGATCAACAAGAGTGAAATTAATTCTGAAAACCAATGACTTTTACAACGCAATATTTACATCATACATAGAATTCAGAAAGCTCAAAGCTCTGACTGAAGACCCTCTATGTCACTTTAAAGAACTTGTCATTGATGATGGTGAATAAGCTAGAGAGTCCAAGGTATTTCATAAAGCAAAATGCAATTCAATAGAGAGAACCCAATCCAAGTTTTTGCTAAGAACACGGTACACATGTATATACACCACAAATATATATATATATATATATATATATATATATATATATATATATATATAGGGCATGGGGTTTTCTAGTCGTCATCTACTCTCTTTCCACCTCTTGGCTTGGAACTCAACTTGTCTCTAATATGACTCCCCAGGCCACACTAGTAGTTATAATGCTTGCTCTTGTTGTTGTTGTTGTTGTTGTTGAGGTTGATCATGTAGGTGTTGTTGTCTGTTGGAACTTTTGTTATTGTGCATCCAAACCTTGAAAACTTGTCTCTTAACCCCAACTTGAGCACAAAACCTCTGCACCTCCGCATCTTCTTCTTTGGGTATTCTCCACCCAACTCTCCCAGCAAACTCCATCATCCTCTCCTTCTGCTCCTGCGTAAACTTAGTCCTGAACCTCTTCTTCGACGATGATCCCATACCCACTGCCGAGGACTGGAACGTGCAATAGTTTAAGTTGTTGAGGTCCTCACTTGAAGACTCAGTCCCACCACTACCACTACCACCAGCAAAAGCCATTTTCACAGGTTGAGGCGCCACCGAAGCCATCCAATGAGTGGACATATTATGATGCAGCTTTAGTAGTGATTGTGATGGAGATGGCAATGGTGGATGTAGTTGAAGTGGATGTACCATACCATTCTCTACTTTTTTGCGGTGGAAGTTGCGGTGGCAGTTACAGGCGGCGCACTTGAGAGCTAGGAGGGTGCCTTCCTCGCCGCTCGCCATGAACTCTCCGCATCCGTCCACCGCGTTCCCGCCAATGCTGGCCGCGTGGTTCTTCAGGCAATCACCGTATCTGGTTGGCGAAGCTAATGGTGGTTTCAAGTTCAGTGCTCCAGAACTTAATTTGGGGTCCATTTTGAGAAAAACCTGATCTGGTTCTGGAGTAGGATGAGGAGGAGGATCTAGGGTTTCTGATGATGTGTTGTGGTGTTGGAGGATAGGATTTCTCATTTCCTTTTCCTCACCTCTCATTTCCATTTTCTTGTCAGGGGATAAAACAGTTCAATAATTATTCACACCAATGGTCTTATTAACTAGATGATAACAAAATTTAAGGACATTAAAACACCAAATAGTGAAATTACTTGGAGAATATCAAAGTAGTTTAATTAACTAGATGATTTGCACTCTTTTTTCTTCATTTGGGTCCTAATATTCAAATTTTGGGTGCTAAACCCACCAACCCATTCCTAAATTTTAACAGCTTCATCTATAGGTGCAGAGAAAAGCAAGATCAAGAGATATATATATATATGGAGGATAGAAGATGGATCCTATGAGTCTGTATATCTCAGGAGCACCACCATATCACTACCTTAGTGACTAACTAGCTCAAGAGTCAAAGTAAAGGCAAGGAATTGACATGTATGAAAGAGAGAGGGTAAAAGAATCAATATATATATATATATATATATAAGCAGAGATAGCCCTAGTCCTACCTTAGAAACTCCACCACTACCACCTCTCTGGTAACATCCTTGAGAAGATAAGGCAAGTAGAGAGAGGAAAAAACATAATAGTAAAAGTTAAGGAGCTAAGAAAGTTGAAAAAAAGTTGAGAAATGAAAGCATATGTAATTGGGCCCTAGCTACAGTACTACCTCTGAAGAAGAAGCAACAGCAGAAGCAGCACCACCATATTAGCACCTAATTAATCTGTGAGAGAGATGAGGGAAGGAGTTTATGGGGTTTAAGGTATGTTTTGAGTAGATCCAACAAACAAAGCAAGCTTGTAAGCCTTGTATGTATGAGAATGTATGTGTGTG
Organism: Cornus suecica; assembly: GCA_963922005.1. Classification (NCBI taxonomy): domain Eukaryota; kingdom Viridiplantae; phylum Streptophyta; class Magnoliopsida; order Cornales; family Cornaceae; genus Cornus; species Cornus suecica. The sequence continues at coordinate 88,695,144 of OY998240.1, forward strand.
TATATATATATATATATGAAACAAGAGACAAGATGGTTGCTTGTGATGAAGCTTGAAGGAAATAATAGTAAGTGGGAAACAAGAGATGAGGTTAAGAAGAAACAACCGACAAAGTCATGTTCCGTCCTCTCCCCACGCCCTGCCACACCTGCTCCTCCCATCACCTCTCTCTGCCCTCCTTAATTATTGCATTCTCTCTCTCTTCTTTTCTTATCTCTTTGCAACCTCAACCGTACTATCATTTCACTCCAATTTCACGCAAACACATTTATTGATTTTCTCTCATATACACCCTCTTATGCCCACTAATCTTTTCTTCACTTCAATCCTCCGACAAATCTCAATGTCAATCTCAATTTCTTCCCTAAACCACTACAAGAATAATGGATTTTTGCAATTTCGTATTTATGAGAAGTCGGTATTTTTACGCGTAAAAGTTTTACGAGATTGATATAAAATTTTATGTAATAAGTTCATAAATTAAAAATTTTAAGAAAAATTAATAAAATAATCATAAAACAAGTATTAATAAAAGAGCTGAAAATCGTGTTAATCTTTTTATGGTTATTATCAGAAAACCGCTATATGATTTCAAAATTGTTCAAAAAACTCCATGTGATTTTATAAACCCCCTATGATTTTTAAATTGTTCAAAAAATCCCATATAGTTTCAAATTTAATCAAATGTCCCCTTACCCTCTATAAGATTACGAAAATACTCTTTCATTTATTTCAATTAAACTCTAATTCCTTCCATTTATTCAAATTAAACTCTAATTCATTTTATTTATCACTAACTCACTTTCTCTCACTCATTTACTCCAAAACTCTAATTCTCCCCATTTATCACAAACTCATTTTTCAATTTAAATCTCAATTTTAACCAAATTCAACTCTAATTCATTTAATTTATCACAAACTCATTTTCAATTTATAATTATATATAAAATTATATCACAAACCCACGTAAATGAGTGCATATATAATTATATATATACATAAATATATATATACAATGATATATACGTAAATTTATATATAACTATAAATTGAAATTGAGTTTGTGATAAATGGAAAGAATTAAAATTTTGAAGTAAATGGGTGAGAGAAAGTGGGTTTGTGATAAATGGAAGGAATTAGAGTTTAATTGGATTGAAATTAAGATTTAAATTGAAAATGAATTTATGATAAATGAAAGAAATTAAAGTTGAATTGAGTTAAAATTGGGATTTATATTGAAAGTGAGTTTGTGATAAATGAAATAAATTAGAGTTTAATTGGAATAAATGGAATGGTATTTCCGTAATCTTATAGAGGGCATAGGGGGTATTTTATTAAATTTTAAACTATAGAGTTTTTTTTTGGAACCACATGGGATTTTTTGAACAATTTGGAAACCATATGGGGGATTTTTGAAACCACAAAGATTTTTTTGAACATTTTTTAAATCATAGGGGGTTTTTAACGAGGTAGTTTTTGGCTATAGCAGGAGGTAAAATATCTTGTAAATATTTGATTGACAATTTTATTTAGTTTTTATTGGTGATTAAGTACTTATAATAGCGCGTGCCTTTTAACCCTAGTGGTTAAGTGCCCTACGGTGGTTTGTGATGGCATGAGTTTGACTCATCGCGATCCCTAATCTAATATCTAACAATTGTCAAAGGTATTTTTTTTTTGTTTTTGTGACTTGCATTAGTAATATTTAAACGTATTAACGAGTAGTCATGTTTCTTGTAAATAAATTATTGACGAGGAAAATATATATCGCGAAAATCTTTATCTAATGGACATTTAATTTTTTACGAACTACGTTGTTGCATGTAAGAAAATAATATTATTTATGAGACCTCCATGGATAAGAGTGTTATGTTACCTATAGAAAAACTTTTTACGACATGTTTGAGCCCTCTTAAATAATCTTTTTCTTGTAATGAACTAAGTGCATCAATGTTGAATTCCAAAAATATTAATTAAAAAAAATCTATTTCTTAATGCTGTAACTGTCAAATACATACAAAATAATATTTTGTATATTAGTTGTTCAACTTATGTATAAAATGAATGTTAATTTATAGGGTAATTTGCACTAACACCCCCTGAGGTTTGCATTTATTCCACTTTGGTGTTGATTTTCGAACTTTTGACACTATCACCCCTGAGGTTTGGTTTTGCTTGACATGACACCCCAAATGACCAAAATACCCTTCATAAAATTCAAAAATATTAAGGGTAATGTGAAATGACCTTTATGCCACAACCCCAAATATATAAAATTTCGAAAAACATATATATAAATTCGAAAAAATGTATAAAATTCGAAAACAAATATTTAAATTTTGAAAAAAATATATAAAATTAGAATAAAATATATAAATTTCGAAAAATATATATATAATAAAAAATATATATAAAATTCGAAAAAAGATATATATATTTTGAAAAATATTTAAATTCGAATATATATATTTCAAAAAATATATATAAAATTCAAAATATATATATTTTCAAAAACAAAATTCAAAAAATTATATAATTTCGAAAAACATATATAAATTTCAAAAAATATATAAAAAATTCAAAAAATATATATAAAATTTGAAATATATATATAATTCGAAAATATATATATATAATTTGAAAAATATATAAATTCAAATATATATATATTTCAAAAAAAAATAAAAAATTCAAAATATATATATTTTCAAAAACAAAATTCAAAAAATTATATAATTTCGAAAAACATATATAAATTTCAAAAAATATATAAAATTCAAAAATACATATAAAATTTGAAATATATATATAATTCGAAAATATATATATATAAAATTTGAAAATTATATAAATTCGAATATATATATATTTCAAAAAAAAAATTCAAAATATATATATTTTCAAAAACAAAATTCAAAAAATTATATAATTTCGAAAAACATATATAAATTTGAAAACATATGTATATTTTTCAAATTATATATATATATTTTCGAATTATATATATTTCAAATTTTATATATTTTTTGAAATTTATATATGTTTTTCGAAATTATATAATTTTTTGAATTTTGTTTTTGAAAATATATATATTTTGAATTTTGTTTTTTTTAAATATATATATATATATATATATTCGAATTATATATATATTTCAAATTTTGTATATTATTTTGATTGTTTTATATATATTTTGAAATTTATATATGTTTTTCGAAATTATATAATTTTTTGAATTTTGTTTTTGAAAATATATATATTTTGAATTATATATTTTTTTTTGAAATATAAATATTTGAATTTAAATATTTTTCAAAATATATATATATTTTCGAATTTTATATTTGTTTTTGATTTTATATATATTTTTTGAAATATATATATATATATTTTTCGAAATTTATATATTTTATTCTAATTTTTTATATTTTTTTCAAAATTTAAATATTTGTTTTCGAATTTTATACATTTTTTCGAATTTTATATATTTTTTCGAATTTATATATATGTTTTTCGAATTTTTATATATTTGGGGTTGGGGCATAAAAGTCATTTCACGTTATCCTTAATATTTTCGAATTTTATGAAGGGTATTTTGGTCATTTGGGGTGTCATGGCAAGCAAAACCAAACCTCAGGGGGTGATAGTGTCAAAATTTCGAAAATCAGTACCAAAATGAAATAGATGCAAACTTCAGAAGGTGTTAATGAAAATTATCCTAATTTATATAATATATAAATTGCATATTTGACGTAACGTGGTGCATTACAGAACAACACCGATCGGAGAAAATTTTCTTTTGAACATGTTTGGTTCACGATTTTGCTTTTTATTTTGTATTTTTTTTATATAATTTTTCACAACAAAAATATATTTGTCACTCAATAATTTCATTATTACAATAGAAAAATATAAAGCAAATAGTATTATTTTAACAAAATACTAAAATGATGCTTTTTGATACTGTTAAAAAAATAATCCACTAAAGCGAAAGAAAATGAATGACTAAGACAAAAGCAGAAGCATTAATACCAATTGTTCTTCTAGTTTTAACTCGGAGCACTCTACAACAAAAACAGGCCTTTGAAAGAAAATGAAATAGAGAAGAAGTAAAGAAAGTGATTGAAAGTTAAAGTAATGCATGATTGGTCTATAGTGGTGATTAAGACATAAGAGGGGATCTCAAAGTTTCTGCTTAAGGCTCGATTAGGAAACCCCAAAATAGAAAATCATCATTAGCAATGAGTTGAATAAAGAAGAAATGAAGGGCCCGTTTGGTAGGCGGTCCGGTCTGGTCTTATCTGGTATTTTCTGGTTCGGTCTGGTCTTATTTGGGTGATATTCTGAAAGTCTGTTTGGTAAAGCTATCTGGTATTATAGTCTTATTCAAGCTGTTTGGTCTTATGTTTGGAAAATAATACAAAAAATAATATATAAAATTCAAAATATATATTAAGTATGAAAAATATATAAAATTTGAAAAAATATAAAAATTTTGAAAATAATATAAGAAATTCAAAAATAATATACTTTTCAAATTTTATAAATTATTTCGAATTTTTATATTATTTTTTGAATTTTATATATTATTTTTGATTTTTTCTATTATTTTCAAATTTTTTATATTTTCTCAAAAATATATATATATATATCTAATTTTGTACATTATTTCAAATTTTTTATATTATTTTTCAAAACTTATATATTATTTTTTAAATTATATATATATTTAAAATTTTATATATTAATTTTGATTTTTATATATTTTTTTCGAATTTAATACATTATTTTAAAAAAATTATATTATTTTTCAAATTTTATATATTATTTTCGAATTTTATACATTATTTTTGATTTTTTCTATTATTTTGGAATTTTTTATTTTCCCAAATTTTAAATATATTTTTTGCATTTTATATATTAATTTTGAATTTTATATATATATTTCAAATTTTATACATTATTTCAAAAAAATTATATTATTTTTTTAATTTTATATATTATTTTCAAATTATATATATTTTTTAATTTTATATATATATTTCAAATTTTATGGTCCCATGTGTTAAGATAATTGTATATAAGGCCACTTGAGACCATCATTTTTGGTTGTCTCAAATTATCCCTTTTGGTCTCAAGTGGTTCTTGTTTTTTTGAAACCGTATTTTTGGAATCGTGTTGCCAAACAGTGTCCGGTTCTAAAAAAATCATTATGAGACCGGACCACGAACCAAACAGGGCGAAGTGATTGAAAAGAGATGGGGTTGGGTCCACAGTGGTGCACTTTGTCTTGTTGTGCTCTATGGTATTGCGCGCCTTCTGCAGCTCTATGCCCATGCTTTTCCCAAGCAATGTCTTTGCTTTTCTGTGCTGCAATCCATGCCTCATTTGTCTCTCTCTCTATCTTTGTGTATGTGTGTTGTTGGGACATATATATATATATATATACATATGCACTATATGTGGTGGTGGTGCAGGAGCAGGACAGGTTCGGACCAATAGGAAGCATGCAATCATCTCTATGACGTGGAATCAAATTAAAGTCAGTCTACCAATAGCAATATTGCCTGGATAGAAGAGAACAATCCATTCATTAAGGATAGAGGAATGAAGGTTTAATTGTAAGTTTGTAACTCATACAAGGAGAGAGATTGTTAAATACAAGTTCAAATGGTCATCTTTCAAAGGCTTGGTTGTTCTCATTCTCAATAGTAAGTTAGGAACAACAAATTCATATAGAATGAGGTTTACCAAGTGAGAGCAGAGAAACAACACCTCTCCTGTTTTTTTTTTTTTTTTTTGTATTCATCCATTCCATGTTAGTTACATATTCTGTTTATGCAAATCAGTCACCAAACCAATGATATCCTTCTTCAACCATAGCCAAAAATTGCAGTACCAGTTCAAACAACTAGAGAGCCTTTCCATAAAGTTCTTCAACCAACAAAGGTTTGAGATAAATATATGCTGCTATTTCATACAACCAAATTATGTTAGGGGAATAACAAGTGTCCTAAGACGACTCAACATTCAACACTCGAGATTTACACTGAGCTAGACAACATAACAAATCAAAACTAGTTAATATTAGGTTTGAAATGTTGTATCAAGACTTAATGTTCAGAACTTACATTTCTCGATTAGGAGAAAGAACTGCAACAGTCTTTATTCCTATAGAAGCTAAAGGCTCATCTCAGGAGACTGGCTCGCTTGATTCTTACATATTTGCCCCCAACCTCCACGAGTGACTTCTTCGCTGCTTTACAACTTCTTTCCCTTAAATAGATTCATGCATAACATCAGACAGCAATTGTGCTCAGATTCTGATCATTGTCCCCAAGCACACGCTCTGAACACATGGCACAGCAAAACAAAAATATGAACTTAAGCATCACAAAAACATCAATATAAGCTCAAGCACGTTATGAATTATGACCAAGATGACTCAGAATGAAGGCAAGACCAGAAATGAGAAATTAATATTCTTCACCAATTTAGCAATTTAAATTCACAATATCTGAAGCGAGGTCATCAATACACATTTAGCAAGAAACATGTGCTGATGTACTTTGGTAGAATCATTACTCTATCATTTATGAGTGTCTTCATATATGTTACATCCATATTTTGACCCCATACTCGAGAATTCTAATGGTAAATGCAGAAATTTCAATTATTCAAGTCTTCAAATGTGCCGCATAGCCTTCTTAAAATGTTGTCTTAGGACACTAAAGTAAATATTGTCTAGATTTTTATTTTTTTTAAAAAAAAGAATGTCTATAGATTGTCCACGTACTACTTTTGTTGTTCCATGCTATTGAGCACCTTACCCACAAAAGGAGTTTGTACTAACAGGATCGTAATAAAAATGTCATTACCAATCCAAACATATATAATAAATGAATAACAGAATTCAGCAAATAAGTGAGTAGCAAAAGTTGTCCAATGAGACACAACGATGGTGAGAGTAAATTACACAGAGGACCTCGAAGTTCCACTTGGTTTAATCCAGAGTGCAGCCAAATAGTCATCGATTTCCGAGATCTCAGTGGAAATCAACATAAAATTACTTTAAAAAAATATCTGTTATATGTTTACCATCTCTACTATAAAAGCTTAAGCTATTAGAAATATTATGATTCTAATATTTAAATCCTCTAACATGCTCCACGCGCGGCCTTCTTTTAATCCAACATGTATTAATAACTTAATTATCAGGGAGGGTGAGATTTGAAGTCAGTTTTCGCTTACTCTTGTAGATTGTACAATGTTAATCACCATTTATTCCAAAAGCGCAAGGAGTTAAGAGTGTGCATAACTCTAATATTGAAATCCTCTTACAATTTCAAATAAGATATTTGACATTCGTACCAAATGCATAGAAGAGTAAAAAAATAATATATAGAGAGAGATAGAGAGCCAGAGAAAGGGAAATCAAAAGGGTAAATACCACTTACACCCCCTCTGATTTGCCTATATCCCAGTTACACCCCCTCTACTATGGTATATCCCAGTTACACCCCCTGTCACTGACGGCTATTAGTTAACCTAACGGAATTGAGTGAAATGTCTCTTTCGTCCTTCAATATTTTATTAATCTCATTTACATTCCCACTCTCTCTCTCTCTCTCTCTCTCTCACACACACACACACACACACATAGAGAGCACAGACGCACACACATATATATATATAGATCTATACATGTATATATATATATAGATCCATACATGTATATATATGTGTGTTGTGTGTGTGCAGGGGGTTGGAAATAGGGGAGGCGATGGGAGGGGGCGGCGACGGCGGCGGGGGAGGTGGTGGGAAGGGGCTGTGGCGACGACGACGGTAGATCTATATATATATATGTGTGTGATGTGTGTGTGTAGGGGGGGGGGTGTGTGTGTGAGAGAGAGAGAGAAAAAGAGAGAGGGAGAGAAAGATTTGTTTTTTTAAAAAAAAAAATTCAAAATTTATATATATTTTTTATTTTATATTTATTTTCGAAATTTAATATATATTTTTGAATTTTATATGTTTTTTTTTAATTTTATATATTTGTTTCAAATTTTTTATGTTTTTTGTGATTTTTATATTAATTTTCGAAATTTAATATGTTTTTTTGAAAAAAATAATAATTTCGAAATTTATATATTTTTTAAATTTATATTTATTTTCGAATTTATAATATTTTTCAAATTTTAATATATATATTTTTGAATTTTATATATATTTTGAAAATTTAATACAAATTAAATTATTAAATGATGGGAGGGGGTTAAATAAGTCATTTGACTACAAGGGGCAAAATAGACCATTTATCACCTTTTTACTGATGACATCATCACATAACGGTCAACAACTAACGGAGGGGGGTGTTCGATACACGGAATTAAAACTGAGGGGGTGTAACTGGGATATAGGCAAATCAGAGGGGGTGTAAATGGTATTTACCCAAATCAAAATTCCCCAATATATGCTACATTCAAGCATGATGAAGATATCTAACTGCTGATTAAAACAATGATACCAAGATCTCACTTCACAGTTGTATCATACGAGGTTTAGAGTGAGAAAAAAATATATAAATGAAAGAGAGAGAGAGGGTAGTAATCTAAATTCCTAAATATATGGTCATTGATCCTCTCTTACTGCTTCATTAAAACATTAACAAGTAGGGATAGCCCCATAGATCAAAGAGCTTTGTTGAGTTACAACCTATAATTTCAATAGCATTTTCAGCTTTATCCAAGTTAAAAGTTCATTGGGTAACAGTCAGGAATTTTCTTTCCTGGTAGTAAAAAAAATTATTACCTTAACACATTTAATGGATGTGTTTCCTTTCACATTCCAAAATCACCCATTACATTTATAATTTAAGATATTCCTTCCTTTAAATCCAGTCTCTCTCTCTCTCTCTCTCTCTCTCTCTCACACACACACACACACACACACATACCCATCCATATCTGATTACATATTATCCACCATATAATGTATAAATCAATAACTACTTAATGCAGTATACCAGCCAAGATGTAGCACTAAATCAGGACTACTTCTGTGGCTGTTATGGTGTCTGACAAAAATCAAATCCTGCCATTTAGATCAAATCCAGTCACTTTCTTCCTTTCTTTCGACTTATCGGGATACAACATCTTGATCAACACATTCCTTTAGGTCTAATTCAAGTAGCACAGAAGTCTCAACTTCTCCATTCTTAGCTTCAATAGGATTGGACACCAATACATAAGGTATTCAAGAATTAGGGCCCGTTTGGTAAATGGTGTGGGTTTGTAGTTTTGGTTTGGTTGAAAACCAAACCATGTGGTTTTGGTGTATTCTGAACTGAAACTTTGTTTGGTACAGATGGTTTTGGTTGAGAAAAAATAAAGTTCAAGAAACCAAAACATGTTTGGTGGAGTTGGTGTGGTCTGAAATTTTGAAACCAAACCATGTTTGGTAACTTGAAATGTGTTTGGTAACAAAAAAAATTAGGAATTAATAAATTATGAACTAATTACTAATAAAAATAAAATAAACTAATTTAAATATTTATTTATTTATTTGTACAAATTTATTTAATATTTAAATATTTTTTATTAATTATTACTTATTTATTCATTTTATTTTTGTTTATTATTTATTTGGTTTTACTTTATTTATTAATATTTATTACTCAATTTTTATTTATTTATTATTAATTATTAATTAATTATATTTTATATTTTATTTATTTAATATTTTACTCAATTTTTATTTATTTATTATTAATTATTTATTATTTTTATAATATTATTTATTTGGTTTTACTTAATTCTATTTTATTTATTTAATAAAATGACAAATATGACAATGTTGACTTTGGTTATGGGTTGTGAACAGTAGGGAAACCATGCCAAAACCACCTCCTCACATGGTTTCAAATTTCCACAAACCATACCCCATGGGCTGACAATGTTGAACCAACCCAAATTGGGCCAAACACGGTTTGGTCTGGAATTTCATAACCCAAAACCATAAAGGATTCTAACTCTTGGTTTGCCTTATTTTAGAAGGACTTTCACTCATTGCATTGGCTTTCGGATTAAGCTCTAATTCATGTTACAAACTCGATGTTGATACCACCAAAGCCTTGACTTGAGTGGTTACTCCTCCACATCCCAAAATGGAAAGTTTAAGCCTCAATACTCAACAGGGGAGTGTGTAAGCAAGTATACTTGGCAATAAAAAAATTCTCAACTAAGCCGAATTACCTCCCGGGAACTATAATTGCCTCAAAAGGTCCAATAACAATCAAGAGGATCTTATGAAACTTGAACATATTCGCATAGTTTGGTAAGAAAATAGCAGGATTATAACATATCAGTTCGCACGCTATTCATTGAAAAATAATTTTCAGACGGAAAAAGAAACAAAAAGGTGAAAATGGATTGCAGTCCTTAACACAGTCCATCTAGTCTGGAATCTGAATCCATAATTCAAATGAAAGGACGTATCAAGGGAGATACACGGGCCATGATATCTTAATTCAGAATGGAACCAACTAATAGAAGACATAAAATTAAGGATCCATTGAAAGGTAAAGTTGCATCAATACCTAACCAAAGAGATTGTTGACGATGAACTCAATCTTCATCCTCTCTAATGTCTTCGCTGTTAATAGAAGGTTTGGGAACTTGTTAACCTATTGTAAGCTTATCTCTCAAAGTGGGGAATTTATCTCTCTAAACTGAATTCCATGGTTTTCCCTATTTGGGTTCTCCATACTCTCTGTATTTAACAGATCCATATTGTTGTGTTTTATATATAGTTTGAAGTTTATAAATCAGTTATTGCCAATGTAGGACTGCTCCGGATACAGTTTTCTATTTATCATTTACCAAAATGCAATAATTAAGATGTTCATAACTACAGAATTACATAAACTTAAAGTCTTAATCACTCATCGAAATGATCAATAATTCACATGTTCCATTACTTCAATCATCCAAAAGAATAAAACAGGCCTAAAATAAAAGAGTATAAAAATAAATTAAATATATATAAAAGATCAGATTTGCAAAATATATCCCCGACATATGCAGAAAGTATCTCCAGTGAATCCCCGCATATTTAAGCCGTATCCAAATATTGAGAAATTAATTAAAAAAATTGGACACTTCTGAAGTATCTTACACGTGTCCTGGCCTACATGTTAACAAACACTATCTCACTAAATGATGTACAAGTCTTAAGAGGTAGTATAACAACAGCACCAATAGCTGGTACATGTCGACGGGTGAGTTAGAGGCATAATATATACAAACTTTTAGTCCAAAAACTAAAATTAGCTCCAGATAAGATTTTATCGTTCTTAAAAATCATCTCCCACTATGTCAATTTTTCAAGGCAGCGGTAGTCAAAACATTACTCCTTCCAACTCCATCATAGTCTAAATGTGAGCTTCACTGAGGTAGTTACTGCGTGAAACTGAACAAAGTAAATTGTAGAACACCCTTATTTTCTTTGCTTTGTGCGAGGGATTCATTGTATGTGTTCATTTGGGAAGATAAGATTGACATTTGCAGATTTGACAAGGGCTGCCTTCGTTGTGATTTGATAGGATAGGAAATTAACAGAAGATGCTTGATAGGTTTTCCTGACAACAGTGTGAAGTCGATGTTTCTATTAGAAATGGTAGGACAATTAGGGTGAGGTGAGGTCAAAAGGTTATAAGGGATTTCGAGTATAAAAATATGGCTATTGAGAAGCTACTTGTGGATATAATTTGTACCTAAAGAACACGGAGAAATCACTACATGAAGATTTAAGAGTTTAACGTTACATTTAACTAAATCCTTATATTAGCGTGGGAAGTTGTGAAATAAGTTTGTGTTCCCGAAATGAAGAAAAAGTTAGATTTGTGAAATGCAAAATCTCTACTACATTGCCACCCCCAAGTCAGCCCCCTAATACAAGATGCAAATCAAGCATCAGAAGTGGAACTAAAATCTCGAAAAGTAAATAATCTACAAAGATAAACACATAAATAAGTAAGATAAGGCATTAAGTGGAATGAGTAGTACCCTAGATTAAGTATGCCATTGATAGGATCCAGAAACTGCTGCTGCTGCTGCTGCAAACTAGCTGCAGACACCGCCACCGCCACCGCAGCAGCACTAGAAGGCGCCCCCTTGGTCTCCACAAACCTCCACATATACCACGACCCAACAGACCGATAAGGCCTCCATTTCTCACACAATTGCTCCATCTGTGATGGTCTCGGCAGCTCCTCAAGGCCGTAGAGAAGCTGCACGCCTTTCCGAACCCCGAGGTCGTTCACGGGCAGAACATCGGGTCTGTGGAGGGAGAAGATCATGAACATGTGAACTGACCAAGACCCAATTCCATTGACCATTGTGAGCATTGTGAAAAGGGACTTATCATCCATTTCCACAATAGCTGAATCTGAAAGAATCCCATTTTGGTACTTCCTTGCTAGGTCGTGAAGGTAGCTGGCTTTTCGGCCCGAAACGCCGATTTGGCGGAGCTGTTGAGGGGTTAGGGAAAGGACAGTATCGGGCAGGACCCGGGACTCGCCGCCGCAGAGGGAGACGAAGCGGGTGTAGATGGAGGTGCCGGCTTTGTAGGCGAGTTGCTGATAGAGAATGCTTTTGGTTAGGGCTAGAAAAGGGGTGTGGAAGGAATCGAAGGTGGGAGGGTGGTGGAGGTCGATCAATGGCGCCAAAAGGGGATCGGCGGTCCGGAGGTGGCGGAGGGCGGTTTCGATTTCGCCTTCGCAGGACAGCGATTTGGCGATGACGGATCGGATGGGTTTGGGTTGGGGAGGGCCAATTTTGGTCTTGGAGCCTCTGGTGGTGGGTTTGGGGGTTTCTGATTTTGGCGATTTGGCATCATCGGTGGTGGTGTCAGGAGAGACCTTTCGGATCTTCCGCGGGCGGAAGGGGATTTTGGCGGAGGAAGGGGGCTTTTGGGGCGGAGCGTTGCCTGAGTCCGCGGTGGTGGTGATGGCTTGCTCAGTGGTGGTGGTTGTTTCCGGGAGGGTCTCAGTCTCAGTCTCTGTTTGTGTTTTAATTTGTGTTTCTGTTTGGGTTTGTTCACTACTAGAGGGGGGTGGTGGTGGTGAGTGAGATTTGTGGGGGATGTCGGAGGTGGGGATGGGGGTTGCGGCGGCGGAGGAGGTGGAGGTGGAGGTGGAGGTGGAGGTGGAAGAGTGGTGATGGGTCATAATGAAGGACTAAATTGGAGGCATGGTGAATTGGAACTTACTGCGTCATTGTGTGTTTTGGTATTGTGGTTTGTGGTTTAGAGAGTGGTGGATATTTATTTGACTGTTAAAAGAGGACACTTGCAACACCAAACACACACACTCGTACACACCAATATGTGTGTTTCTTAAATCTTAATTGAGATTTTCTGACACTCAACAAGTGGTGTCGGGTTTTTTCCACTCACAACCATTCAGGCTCTTATATTTTATAGGCACGTGAATTATCTAGGCAAAAAATGGATCTTGTATTATAGGATAATTTGCAGTAAGACCCTCTGAAATTTGGGTCAATTGCAGCAAGGTGCAAGTTAATGTTTTTTTGATCCGACAGCCCTTGAGGTTTCAATTTCGTTGCAATGACATCCCTTGGGCCGGTGAAATGACTAGAATGTCTATTTAATTGTTTCATTTATTACATTAGGGTAATATATAAAGTGTGAAATTATCCATATGCCAAAAACACTTCACCTCTCTAAATTACTAATTACACTTCCACCCTTTTATTACAAAATATATATATTACGAAAATTATAATTTAATTTTCTTTCTTTATAAAATTCTAAATAAACACATAAAATTCGAAAAAAAAACATATAAAATTCGAAAAAATATATATAATTTGTAAAAAATATATAAATTTTGAAAAAATATATAAAATTCGAAAAAATATATAAAATTTGAAACAATATATAAAATTAAAAAAAAACATATAAAATTCAAAACAAATATATAAAATTTGAAAAACATATAAAATTCTAAAAAATATATAAAATTCAAATATATATATATATAAAGTGTGACTGAAGTTTAAGTGGACAAGCCTCAGAGTCATTAGCCAAGGTAACGGATCATTTCCAACTCTCTGCAGAGTTATTTCAATGGCCACGATGGTGACACATGTCTCACGATGGTGACCGAAATCGGAATCGAACCGATACTTTATTAAAATATTTTAATCAAAATTAAATATATTAATATTTGGATCAAAATTAACGGTTCAGTTCCGATTCTCATTTTTAAAGAACCGAAAGTATCGGATCGATTCCGGTTTCGGTCGGAATCAAAAGCGAACCGCATCGTGAATATATTAATATTTGAATCAAAATTAACGGTTCGGTTTCGGTTCTCATTTTTAAATAACCGAAAGTATCGGAACCGAACCGTTAATTTTGATCCAAATATTAATCTATTTAATTTTGATTAAAATATTTTAATAAAATATCGGTTCGATTCCGATTTCGATCACCATCGTGGGGCATGTATCGCCATCGTGGCCATTGAAATAGCTCTGCAGAGAGTTGGAGAGGATCCGTTACCTTGGCTAATGACTCTGAGACTTGTCCACTTAAACTTCAGTCACATTTTATATATATATATATATTTGAATTTTATATATTTTTTAGAATTTTATATGTTTTTAGAAATTTATATATTGTTTACGAATTTTATATATTTGTTTCGAATTTTATATATATATTTTTGAATTTTATATATTGTTTCAAATTTTATATATTTTTTCGAATTTTATATGTTTTTTCAAATTTTATATATTTTTTTACAAATTATATATATTTTTTCGAATTTTATATGTTTGTTTCGAATTTATGTGTTTATTTAGAATTTTATAAAAAAAATAAAATAAAATTGTAACTTTCGTAATATATATATATATATATTGTAATAAGGGGTGAAAGTGTAATTAGTAATTTCAGAGGGGTGAAGTGTTTGGGCATATATGTAATTTTACACTTTATATATTACTCTAATGTAATAAGTGAAACAATTAAAGGGGAATTCTAATCATTTCACCAATTTCACCACCAGCCAGGGGGTGTCATTGCAACGAATTGAAACCTCAGGGGTTATGGGACCGAAAAAACATTGTCTTGCATATGACTGCAATTGACCTAAACCTCAGGGATTTGACTACAAATTACCCTATATTATAAAGGCATGTGAATTATGTAGGAAAAATTAAGAACTTATCAAAGGATAAATAAATAAAGGGTTAATTTCAAGAAACCCCTTTATGCTATGCAGTTTAATCAACTATCTCTTACTGTATTTATTTTGTCTCCTATACTATTCAATTTTATCATTATGCCCCATTATCTCACATTTTGAGTCAAAATGCCTAAACTACCCTCAATAATATAAGGGGGTTTAATGAAATCAACCATTTAAAAAAATTATTTTTTCGAAAATCAATTATATTTTTCACAAAAATTATAAATTCAAAAAATATATATATATATATTTTGCAAAAAAAATCATATTTTGGAATATAATAGTATATATTTTTCACAAAAAAATTATTGTTGGTCTTGAAATTTATTCTTGAACAATAAATCCTATTTTGATATTAACAAAACATTTTAAGCGTGTTTGGTACTAATATGATTATGAGTTAAGCATTTCAGCAAAAGACAGGTGAATGACTCGGAAAACAAGCTCGGAAAGAAAGCTTGAATAAAAGCGAAAAGCCGAGAAAGAAATTGAAGCGCGGAAACGGAAAATCAAATATTTAACGACAAAAAGTGAAAGTCGAAGACTCAAGACTTGGGGTAGATAGGTCGGGGTGTGATCATTATAACAATGTAATTTTATGTGTCGATATTATCGTATAAGCTCAAGTCTAAAATGATTTACCGAACTCAAATGGAAAGAAAAATTATTTTAACAAATATTTTTCTTACTCATAGTCGACTAGAAGAATCATTTATATTCTCTAGTAGTCGACTAAACAAATGAGGAGCAACAAGTTTTTCATCCAAATTGATGTAGTTGATTAAACTCATAGAGTAGTCGACTAAAGCTCTTCATTGAGTCGACTAAGAGTCCATCTAGTCGACTAGACTACATCATGTAGTCGACTATAACATCATCTAGTCGACTAAGATAGTCCATGTAGTCGACTAGAGACTCCATGTAGTCAACTAAAGGCTCCTTAAAATCTGCAGTTTTGAGAGAAAACATTTCTCATGTTTTGTGCATCATGTTTAATGGGTTTCAAACGGTTTTTGACTCCTCTAATTCAATACTCACTCTCAAAACCCTAAAGCATTGATATATACAGAATGAGATGTGTATATTGAAAGGCAAGAGATTGCAAAACAAAGAGAAATAAAAGCTTTCAACTTCTACAAAAAAATTTCTACAAAAAACCATTGAAACCAAGCTTTGAAAATCTGATTTTCTGCGAAAATCTTTGAAAATCAAAACCTCTAATATCTTTTTTTATTCTCCAAACATTCTTCATTGATATATCTTTTGAGAATACATTTCTAGAGTTATTGAAAAATCACCAAAAACACTTGAGCTTATATTGATTTATCTTCCATAAAAACCTTTGGGTTTTTGAGTGTTTTTGTTCTTGAGTGATTCATTTGATTACATACGAATTTGTGATATCGGACAAGTGAAGTCCAACGATTTTTCAAGAGAGGGTTGTTCTCTTGATTGTGAGGCTTGTGTTGTAAAGATTTGTCATTCCACCTGTGATGGAAGGGCCATAGTGAAAGGATCGGGAAAAGTCTCAAGAAGGGGTTCTTGAGCCGATGACTAGGAGTTACCGAACCTCGTAAAAATCATGGTGTCAATCTCTCTATCTCTATCTCTTTACTTCATTATTTTGCATGTTATAATTTACCTCAATATCTTGTATGCTATAATTAGTCTTGTGATAATTTATTAGATAAATTGAATTAAATCTTTCACTTGATTATTGAAGTAATTGAAATTGTTATAGCTTGTTCTACTTTTGAAAAGAGTTAGAAATATTTTTGAACACCCTATTCACCCCCTCTCTAGGGTTAATTAGTGACTAACAATTATGTTTCGGAAAAGATCATATTTTGGAACATAATATATATTTTTCGCAAAAAAAATCATAATTTGGAACACAATAAATACTTTTTCGCAAAATAAATATTTTTCAGAAAAAAATTTATATTTTGGAACATAATATATATTTTTTGCAAAAAAATTATTTTTAGGAAAAAAATCATATTTTGGAATATAATACATATTTTTCGGAAAAAAATCATATTTTGGAACATAATATATATTTTTCAAAAAAAAATCATATTTTGGAACATAGTATATACTTTTTTGCAAAAAAATTATTTTTCGGGAAAAAAAAATCATATTTTGGAATATAATATATATTTTTTTGCAAAAAAAAAAATTCGGAAAAAATTCATATTTTGGAACATAATATATACTTTTTCGCAAAAAAATACTTTTTGAAACAAAAATCATATTTTGGAACATAATATATATTTTTCACAAAAAAAATATTTTTCGTAAAAAAATCATATTTTGGAATATAATATATATTATTCGCAAAAAAAATATTTTTCGGAAAAAATCATATTTTCCGAAATGTATATATTTTTTGAAATTTATAGTTTTTACGAAAAATATAATTTATTTTTGAAAAATAATTTTTTTAAGGGTTGATTTCACTAAACTCCCTTATACTATTAAGAGAGGGTAGTTTAGACATTTTGACTCAAAATGTGAGGAGGATGGGGCATAATGATGAAATTTGATAGTATATGAGGCAAAGTAGACACAGTAGGGGTTAGTTAATTAAGGCCTTGTTTGGTAGGCTGTCTGGTTCCACCTGATTTGGTCTGGTCTTTGTTTTGAGGGATGAGACCATGTTTGTTTGGATTTGGTCTCAAAATTTGGAACCAGACCAAATTGAACCAAATGAGGTGTTTTTGGAACCAGATTTTTTGATGGTTCAACCTGGTCTGGTCTGGTCTCATTAATAAAATATATTTATAAATAATTAAAAATGAATAAATAATAAAAAAATTAAATAAAACATATTTTAAAAATAAAATATAAATAATAAATAAATAAAAATTCAACTTGTCAAATGATAAATATTACAAGCAAGTGATGACATAACCTCTATTTACCCGGAAATGAACTGTAATTATAAATGAATTCCCACTTAAAAGAAAATTATGATAAGACCATAAAACCTAGTATTATTTTAAACTAGTATCCTTTTTATGGTTCTACCCAAAAATATATAAAGAGATGATTTCATTTAAGAGTAGTGTGATCATCTCATTGACAACAAATATCAGTATCTAAAACTTAAAATCAAATTAAGATGTTGAATCATGTTAGTTAAAAAATTAGAAAAAATTAATTTAGATTTATAGTTTTTTTCTCTCCATATGTTTGGAATGTGCAAATCAAATCCCAATAGATGATGTAGTATCTAATACGCCTACAACATCACACAAGTCATGCAATTTCTTTAGGGATAATGTTTTCTACGTTTTTATATAATTATTCTATATTCTTTGTCACGTATATACCAACAGCAACATAAATTTAACAATATAATATGAATATTATTAAAGGGGAATTATGATAATTTGAAATGTTGTTAATATGTTGCCTTTTTATCCATTTTCCATCATAGAATAAAACAAAATCAACGTGAATGTACATGCTTTACGCTACTATCACACTTTCTAGAGGTGTGTATGTTTCTGGACTTGCAGCCAAAAAAAACACCTAAAATGACAGATTCTACCTTTAAATTAATACAAAACAGATTAATTTGTGAATTCATATCACTATGTTATAAAATAATTTCCCTCCCTCTCCAATTATCAAAAAGCTTAAAAATTAGAATATATTGGCCTAGCCTAGTGTGATAACACATGCAGTTAGTTAGAGCTTAACATATGTTTTCCATCAACTCCACCTTCCCAAAAAATAATAAAGGAGAAATAAAAAAAACGACAACTTTTGGAGTCTATATTAAAAAAACGATAATTTTCAAATTTTTTTTTTAAAAAAATGAATGAACAAAAATAATTACAAGAAAGGAAAAATTACAACTTTGGTCCATAAAGTCCTTTAAACGCACGATTTTCATGCAAGATTTATATTTCATCAAGTAAAACTTTTTGACGCATAACGTTAAACTTTTTGAATTTGGAGTGTAAATTTCTTATTTCATTTGATAAAATATTTATTTCATTTGGTAATTTTTTTTATTTCATCACGTAAAACTTTTACAATTTTTGGGAGATATTTTAGTCCTACATTTATACCAACTTCTCAGATTTTTAATTATTTTACTCAAATTTGTCTTTTTGTAATTATTTTTGTTTACTAACTTTTTTCTTAAATTAATTTTCAAAACTGTCATTTTATTTTTGTAATATAGGCACCTAAAATTATCATTTTTTAAATTTTTTCAAAAATAAATTATTTGTTGTACAGTTGTACATGTAACATGTTGACAAGACAATAGAATTAAAATGGCGACAACAATAATAATACCTAGCTCTAAAATGACTGACTGGTTTTTGGCATGAATAATTTCTATTTTCAGAAAATTGGACAACTAACAGTAAAAAAGTCTATCTGGTCAATTATTTTTTGAAGAAAAAGTTAAAAATAATATCTACTTCCAACAAAAATAAATTCAAGCATTTTTTTTTTCTCTAAATATTTAACATTATTTATTATTATTATTGATCTGAAACTTTTATTCATCACAGGACTCTTCCACTAGTTGGAGTCTCAATTCTTGTGAGAGCATGTTGTAATTGTGCTCTTTTTGTTTTAGTGTGTTGACATTTGAAAATAAAGGAAAATTGGTCCTCATGCCAAACATTGTTATACATTATTATGATCATCTTTAGCTTATTTAATTGTAGCTTCATGGTGATATTTTTAGAGGATCTCTTCAAACAAAAATCAAAGAGGATTGTTGTAACAGGTGAGAAGTTTCGAGTTCGACCCAAAAGATAAGTGAATATAAAATACATTCAGATCATCCTGTTTATTCGACCTGAATCCGAGCTCAAATCGGATAGTGATATTCGGAGGGTGCTTAGCGTGACACCGGATCAAAGACTAAGTCTTGCTCTGATACCAATTGTAACATGTAGGATACTTCATAATTTAATCAAAATATATTAAAACGTGAAACTAACATCCACCTATTATATATTTATTTATTTTTTCATCCGGATTCGTGGACAAGATCTCAACTAACTTCTTATCTAAACCACCAAACATTAAAACCAATACAACAGTGATTAATGACTAGTGAGAATATAAAAAAGGCAAACAAGGAACACATGTCCAATTTACATAATAATGACAAAGAGATGGGAAAAAACACGACATCAACAACACTGGCTTCTTTTATACATGTGTTTTTTTAATGTACTTTTAGATAATATCATCTGTTGATAAATGCACTTTTAAGTTTTAGTTACTTAAATCAAATGTATTAATAATTAGGATGGACATCTCTAATAAGAACCGATTGGCCAAAATTTTGAACACATCAAATCCAATCCAATTGCAATAACAGAAGTACGTTGTAATGTTAAATGTAATTAAGAGATTTAATCAAATTAAAATGCAATATGTGTTGGTTAAGTTTTCACCCTTGACTGAAAAAAGTCTAAAAATGTGAAATACTATATATGGTAAGAAATATATATATATATATATAAGAAAATGATAAAAATTAAACTATGTTGGTCAACTTGACCCACCTACTTGATATTGATCGGAGAATAACAATAAAATCCTATTGGACATTAGCTTAATGACATAAAGGGTGTATATATATTTTAATAAATTGGAAAACACCCAGTGTGTTGTTTAAGCTTATAAAGATGTGAACCAAAAACATCTGTTTGATCTGTATACAATATACCCAGTTACCAACTTGAATGCACTTTAAAAATAGGAAAAAAATGGCATAAGATAAGATTACAGCAGAATTTTCAAGTATGAGCCATCACTAATCCAGTCAAACTATTATATATACAAGCTTTTTTGTTATACCCAATACGCATGGTTAGGCAAAAAGCAACCTAATAGTCTTTTTTTTTTTTTTGAAAATTAAAATATTTTGGTTAAGACTTGAACACGGGTGTTTGAGCCGAGATAGAATCCTCCTACCCAACTTTACTGCACTGTATCAGCTCAGCAACCTAAAAGTCTTTGAATCTCCGAATCATTAACCAATCAGTCTTGCGAAAAATCATTGAATATTTGGTTACAGCCTTACAGGAAAGTATTATCAAAGCTCTGTGGCGAGTTATGATTTTTCCACGTATTAAATAAATAAATTGATTCATTGAAAAAGATTTGAATCTTCTGTTTCAAAAAATTTTAAGTTTTAGATTCGCTTATTAATAATATACAATTAGAATGAGTGCAAACAATTTGTTGGATTGGAATTTTATCCAATTTATTTGGTGGCCATTTCTAAATTAATAAAAATAAAAACAAAGTCCGAAACATTTGTGTTATGGCATTCCAAATCTACTATTTGAAAATCCTCTAATATGCAACACTCCTGATTTTATTTTTTTATAAAAAATATCAATAATAAATGTTAGTGTAATATAGTACTTAAAAATAAATAAATTATTGGCTGTAGATAAAAAATTTAAGAATTTTTTATTGGGTGGAGAATGAAGATAAAAGAAATAGAGTAGCCCCACTTGGTCTAATATAATTGGTGTCCAAAATGCTTTGATTGAGCTTCAGAAAAACAGAAAAGAAAAGAGAAAAACGATTTGGCAAATCGCTGTACCGGAAAAAAAAAACAACCACTGCCAACTCACCCATTTCTCAATCATCATCCGCCTCCTCTTCAAACGTTTCTCACTCTAAAACTATTTTCTTTCTCTCTCTAAAAGTAAATCTCTCCCTGTACCTTCTCCTCTCTCATCTCATCGCCTCGCCGGAAAATTAACCCAACCTCAATTTGTTATGTGTATAATATATACATACACATATATAACATTTGTGTGAGAGTGATTAGAGATCGAGGAAAATGAGTTTCGTAGAAGAGAATGAGGATGGGAAGGATCTCCGGAAACCATTTCTTCATACGGGAAGTTGGTATCGGATGAGCGGAATGGGTTCGAGGCAGTCCAGTATGATGGGTTCGTCTCAGGTCATTCGTGACCGCTCTGTCTCTGTCATCGCTTGTGTTCTCATCGTCGCTCTCGGTCCTATTCAGTTTGGTTTCACGGTAAACACCCTTCAACCCTTTTCACATTTTCTTCTATTCTTGTTTGGTTGCCAAGAATTTTTGAGGGAAAATTAGAAACCCATGATTCTACTTGTCAAGAACAATGATTCAATTCCGCTATAAGATTTGTTTAATTATTGGGTTTAGACAAGTTCTAAAATCCTCATAGAATCTAGGTTACGTGTTGAATGACATTTGGGTACTTCAAACCTTTATCCTTCTTCCGAAATCATTGGCAGCTGAACGAAGGATTTATGTGTTTCTTGGGTAATCTATATATGTATATATATATATATATATATATATATATATATATATATATATATATATATATATATGCTTAGTGAATGATTGTGTCTTTGTTTGCAGAGTGGTTATTCTTCACCCACACAAGCTGCTATTACAGCCGACCTTAAGCTTTCAGTATCTGAGGTGTGGATATTCATTTTATTTTTGATGCCTTGTTCTCCCAAATGGGTTTGTTTCAATTTGCCTTCTCATTCAAATAATGCTTCAGTTCTCCTTATTCGGTTCGTTATCCAATGTGGGTGCAATGGTTGGGGCAATAGCTAGCGGTCAGATTGCTGAGTATATTGGCAGAAAAGGGGTATGATTGACCAATTGTTTGACTTTCCCTCTCTATTATTGGGTTGTAAATTTAAATATAATGCACAAGTGATTTTTGCTTTATTATGTGATATTGCAGTCCTTGATGATTGCTGCTATACCTAATATAATTGGCTGGCTTGCTATATCATTTGCCAAAGTGAGTTTTGATACTCTATTTTCAAATACCATTATATGTATTTTTTCCAAGTGAACCTTTACTTATGTCATAGTTTTTATTTTGATCAGGATTCTTCCTTTTTGTACATGGGAAGGTTGTTGGAAGGATTTGGTGTGGGCATAATCTCTTACACGGTAACTATAAAAGCTATGAGGTGGAATTATATAAAGCAATCATGTGCAGGAATATCTCAAGAAGAACTCTGTTTTGTAACTGTAGGTGCCTGTATATATAGCTGAAATTGCGCCTCAAAACTTGAGAGGAGGGCTAGGTGCTGTGAACCAGGTTTGTTGTTTTCGCTACTTATCCTTTTTCTGTTCCTCTTCGAAATGTTTTTCTTTTTTGCGAGTTATACATATCCTGAATTGGTGTTATTGTTATGCCTCATTCACTTTTCAAATGATCGAATCACGTACTATATTTGCTTTTTGTAGCTCTCCGTTACAATTGGAATACTGCTGGCTTATTTGCTGGGGCTTTTCGTTAATTGGAGAGTACTTGCAGTTTTGGGTAATCCTTTGAAAGACTCACTCTAGTTTGTTTAATACCAATGGATAATATATATATATTTTTGCCATAATAATTTTCCTGTTGAGAGATCTCATTTTTCTTTTGTTTTTTAATGCGAAGCAAACACACACCCATGATACTTTTCCCCCTCCGGGATTCAACACACTCAATCTTATCTTAGGCAAGGGAGAGCTTGTACCATCTAGGCTAGAGCCTATTGGCATTTTTCTGATAAGCAAATCTTAATACCAAAAACTTACTTTGGTAAGATTTCTGATTGTTTAGATGTGATTTACTGGTTTGTTGATGTGTGAGAGCTCAACTAAAGATGCTCAGAACATGGACGTCTTGCTTTTCTAGGATTAATGTTCAAGTTCTTGGAGACATGATTTTAAAATTGTGGTTGTTCTCATAGTCATTACCCAAGATCTCTTAGAGCCTATGGGCAAGGCACAACACAAGGTGCCAGCCTAACTGAAGTAAGGTGCATGTGTAATAGAAACAAATATGAAGTATTACTATGAAAATCAAGAATCAAGTATGGGGCACAGTTAGTCCAACTAGTCACATAAGCTCATGAATTTTGTCAAACACAAAAGCTTAAGTTGATAGGTGATAGTAACATCCACCCATTATATACCCATTCACTTTCCCAGCTGGATCCGACGGGGGACAAATGGACACGTCTAACATTATCCCCCATCCGAACTCGCGCAACGTCCTCGTCGCGATCGGATCACCCTGCTTGCCCGACCCGGACCCGGACTCGCCCCGACTGACGGCACCCAGACGGGTGCTTGGTGTGGTACCGGATCAAGGACTGGGTCTGGCTTTGATACCAACTGTAACAGGTCGGATGCTTTGCGGTTCAAGCCAAAAGCTTAAGTTGGTAGGTGAGGCTAACATTCACCCATTATATACCCATTCACTTTCCCATCTGGATCTGATGTGGGACAAATGTACACCTCTAACACCTGGCTTGTAGTAGGTTGGATCACTCTGCTTGAGCCTTGATAAGCTTGGATCATTCTAGAACCTAGGCACACCTTTAACAATTTTGAGTACAAAATTAATCTTATCGGCCGCATTAATTTTTTCCATGAAGGTCCAAAGGTGAAGTTAGTTTTGATTGTCAGTTTGTGTCACACACTTGTTGTTCCTAATATTGTTACAGCTAAAATCTGGTACAAAGTGATCTTTGATACAGGCTGTAACTCTGTAAGGCATGACGGTTAAGTTGGTTCGATTTCAATTGTATTTGTGATTATTTGATATTCTCGGTTTGTTTCCTTTTTCTTATCCGAAAAAAAAAAAGCAAAAAAAGGGATACCTCAACAGTAAGGACTGCTGCCTCCAGTATCTTAATGTCTACATTCAATTTGGTAGCCTTTAACATCAGTCACATCCGAAAAGTTGAGGTTACCAAATATGTAAATATGAGAAGCACCAAAAAACTTTCTGATGGTCAATGAAGCCTACATACTTTATCACCTTTATGCCATTCTTGTCCCATTTCATATAGTTGGACAAAATCTGTCAAAATATATGAAATAAGCATTTGTTCTGAAAAAAGAAATCCATCTATTCTTTTTCAGGAATATTACCATGTCTAATTTTGATACCTGGCCTATTTTTTATTCCAGAATCCCCTCGTTGGCTGGTAAGCTTCATGAAATAATTTGTTCTCCATTGTTCATGTTTGGATATGTGGTTATGGTCGCTACTGAAGCAAATTTCTTTATTAAATCCAGGCAAAAATGGGAATGACTGAAGATTTTGAGGCTTCCTTGCAAGTTCTTCGAGGATTTGACACTGATATTTCTGCTGAAGTGCATGACATCAAGGTAAAACCCATTTAGTTCAATTGCATTACAGAACTATCAACTGCTTCCATCTTACTGCATTTTTAAAAAGTAACCCGTGCCATTTTAATACTTGTAATGTCCTTCTAAAAGTCCATGGATTAACTTCTCTCAGTATTAGCTCTTTCTAGGATAAACATCTCTTTCTTTCTGATCCTAATTGCATACTTTAGATGTTCTTATTCATAGAGTTTGTGCCGTGCAGGGCTCTCTTGCATCCAGAAGCAGCAGAACTACAATCAGATTTGCCGAGCTCAAACAAAGAAGATATTGGTTTCCTCTGATGGTATTATCTATCTTCTGGGAATTTTAACTTTCTCATAGTAGTGTTACGATTTCATTGTTTAACGTGACAAATCATCAGAAATAATTGCTTTCTCATGCCAATATCTGGCAGATAGGAATTGGGTTGCTTGTCCTGCAGCAAGTAAGTGGAATTAATGGTGTGCTTTTCTATTCCAGTACCATTTTTGAATCTGCTGGTAAGTAATAATAAGTTCATTCATTGAATTCATATTCTGTTTTCAGTTGAGGTCGACCAGATCATTGAAGTATCATTATTGCAGTGCACATGCCAAATCTTTGTGACTACCTAGAGTATCATGTTAGTAGGTGTCGGACAGGCAACTGAAACTGTGTTCTAAAAGTTAATGATTGCTTGATTGGAAGTTTGTCTTAAGATCTTTGAGGAATTATTAATTGCTCCATAGTACTGAAATTCACTTTTCTTGTAGATTGTTGTTCTATATTATGCTGATATACTTTTTCGTATCAACTTTTGAACAAATTAATATCTTATTCTGAACTAATCAGCAACCTGCTGGCCATATAATTATTCTCTGGTTGCTGATTCACTAAAACTAGAGTTACTGTTTATCTGGGTTATATGCTTTAGTTAATTATGTATCATGTCTTATATGATTGTTTTTCCAAAAGGGAGAGTCAGTTTATTTCAATTTAAGTTATATGGCTCTTAGTTTGTTGTCTTAAATTTGGACAGGAATTTCCTCAAGTAATATTGCAACACTATTACTTGGTATTATCCAGGTATGTCTTACAGAATCATATGCAAAATGGTTTTATCAATTTATATTCTAGTATTGCGTGGCCATCTTCTTTATCAAATCACGAATAACAGTTCTTTGCTATATAGGTCATAGCCACCGGAATTGCTACATGGTTGGTCGACAAAGCAGGCCGTAGGGTTCTACTCATAGTAAGTATTAGCAGAATATTCTTTTTGTAGTCCGTAGCTTGCTATCTCAAATTACTTGCTAAGTGGGAATTATGTATCATTTATTGTAGATCTCCTCCTCTGCAATGACTGTTAGCGTCTTAGTCGTCTCAGTTGCATTCTTCTTGAAGGTAGTACTCCAATACAATTTGTTAATCAACAATCTTACTCACATACATTAATCATGTGCAAAGATTTGGTGTTTTCCTTGTTGTGTATCACACTAAAAACTTTTCGTTACATTCTTTATTAATCTCAGGATTTTGTGTCGGAAGATTCTTCCATCTATAGCATATTGGGCATAGTATCAGTGGTCGGAGTTGTGGTATGTCTTTACTCATTAATGCGTATGAGGGTTTTTGCTGGCCTTTTCTTAGATGTATGATGTGATTGGCTCACTTTATCTTTCAGGGCATGGTCATTGGGTTTTCTCTTGGAATGGGCCCTGTTCCATGGGTTATTATGTCTGAGGTACCCATACTTAATTTACCTTCTAATCTCACATTTCCCAGTGGAGTTTTTTCATTATCTTTGAACAAAACAAAACAACAGCAGCTTAAGTAAAATACTTTTCAAAATTTTCTGCCACTTATCTGTTTCCTTTTCTGCTGAAAATCAACCTCCTGTTGTCAATGGCTTGTTTGTCTTGCATAACTAAGGTTAGCTTCAGGCATATTAATGGAGGTAGGCAGATGCATCTCTCTCAAATGAAAATATTTCACTCTCCAAATCTTCAATAATTAGATTATTTTTGTCCCGAACCTCAAGTCCTGACTCCTGAAATTGAGCTATGTTGTATTCATTGTGGTGAGAGTTTGTCACTAAAAATTTCAAGTTCTTTTTTACATGTTCTTGCTGCATTCTTGTTTCATCAGTAACTAAACTCTAATAGTTTAACTAGGAAAAAAAAAAAAAAACCTGTGGTAGTTTATCCAGGAAATAAAAATATCTGGTTGGTCTATTTTGAAAGCTCGGCACAAGTTCTAAACTAAACTAGGTTGTGTTTTGTACTCATCTAATATTGTTATACAAATCAAACTTGCAGTTAACTTGTAAGAAAATTTGTGCCTATAGTTCACATATGTGCTGTTGTGGCACTTGTGTGACACGTTCATTGCAGAATTCATATCTCAATCTTTCTGCAAATAACTCTGTGACTCATGTACATGGCATTGCAGATTCTTCCTATCAAAATTAAAGGCCTTGCTGGAAGTGTAGCAACACTAGCCAACTGGTTCTTTTCCTGGGTGGTTACATTGACGGCAAACTTGCTCTTAACATGGAGCAGTGGAGGTTTGCCTCTCTCTCTCTCTCTCACACACACACACGCCTGTGACATATGTAAGTCACACATTTGCAAATGTAGTGATATATACATATCTGTTGTTAATCCTGCCCCCGCTTGCATGACACCTGTGCACAAGTGCATGGATGGCCGAATACTATGAAGGGTACAAATGTGCAACTTCTGGAGGCAGAATGCAACTCCCGCTGTTATTAATCTCATTGTTGTTAGGGTTATTGCTGCTAAAAGTATTTTACTGAGTTAGTCATCGAGATGTCACCTCAATTTTGTTACTGCAAATGGGTTTCTTATTAAGTGATTTGTTAAATTTTACAGGAACATTTCTCATTTACATGATTATGTGCGCTTTCACTGTGGTATTTGCGGCCATTTGGGTACCGGAGACAAAAGGAAAAACTCTGGAAGAAATTCAGTTGTCCTTCAGATCATAATTTTGTCATGTCTATTTCTTTTCATTCTTCTTGTTGCAGAAACCGCCATTTTCTGCACTTCCAATTCTGTAATATCCAACATATAAAGCGGAAATGCAAATATGTAAGTTTTTCCCCGGGTATAAACAGGTATGACGCCTTTTTATTCTTGATTGTATCCTCACTAGGGTACACAACTTCTTCATTGTAATATTGTTGTATAATGGATGTCCAATTTGTTCTGTAGTGAAATTTTGATGCAATTACTTGCATGAATGATGTATGCTAACTAGTTTATGCCTATCATGACCAAAAGGAGAAAAGAAAAATATACATAGAGGCAGTGGGATATTTAAAAGGGCCAAGTCTAGTGCCTAAGGAGTAAGGTGCTACCTCTATGGGCAGGGAGTAAGGTGCTACCTCTATGGGCAGAGGCTTACGCGTGCTTGGTTTGAATATTTGAAAATTGTTATGAGAATTCTGAGGATTGACAACAGTTTTCTGAAAACAATAGTTCTCAAAAACAGACATTTTTATTACCGAGTTTTTTGAAAATTGTTTTCAGAAAACTGAACCAAATTGACTTTTTGTATGATTTTTTGAATTTTAGTTTTCAAGAAATCCATAAAATAGAAAATTATTTTCAAAAATACAAACAAAGCAGTATTTCTGAAAACTTTTTATATGCATATATGTATTTTTTTCGTTTTGAATTGGTCACAATTAATGTAGCATATATGAAAGTGATTTGGAGATATATGATCCAGTACCTACTGTGCTACATTAAGAATATTATATATATATACTGCATATTATTAATTTGAAGCAGATATTAAATACTATCTCTGTTCTATATTAGTTGTCCACTATTGCAATTTTACTTGTCCCAAAATATTTGTCAAGTTCGAATTTCAATGTAATTTAACCTCTCACTTTCCTCAACTACTATTTTTTCACTAATTTTAAACAAATACCGGACTCTATTATAATACTATATCATTAAGGGCAAAATTAAAAATTATATACTAGTTAATTTAAATTAATAAAATATTAAAAAATTTAAATTAAACAATTATTGCGGAATGGAGGGAGTACATAAAGTCCTCGTGAGGTGTATATGATTCTCGACAGAAATGAAGCCGCTCAAGTCCAAGCTCCGCGAGTACCTCGTAGGCCAGGAATAAATCCCCTCGTACCCTGGGGCCACATGTCTCTCTTAGGCCTAGATCCACTCTTATTTTTCATTTATGTAAGACACATGTTTTTTTTAAAAAAATTAGCGTCCTTCTAAAACTATTTTTCCTGTATATATAAATCATCGTCGCTGATTGTATTTTTTTTCTTCCCTTTATTCTTCTTCATTTATATGTGTGTGTATATATATATATGTATGTATTATTCCAGCAAACTTTATTTTCAGAGAAGTTGCAATAAATTTATTAAATATTTCACCACACCATCATCATGCCAAGTATTGTTAGTTGTTGTTCTTTCAAACTATGTCCGTCCCTACCTGATCAAGAGTTGGTAATATTTACTTACCGGAAAAACAAATAAAAGAAGAAAATGATTCAGTAATATTTGCATTTTTATTTGAACGGTTTATCTCATTTATTTATTTATTTTCTTTTTTTTCGATAATCGGAGTAATCCGGGCTAGCTTAATAAATCTCCAGTAGTGGCCTAGAGTCCCAAACGAAAATGTAGTTGAGAGGATTTGAACTTAAGACCTCATGGTGAAGGATCCAAGAACTCTTCCAGTAGCCCAGACGAAAACGTAATTTATCTAATTTATTTAGTCATAGGATGTGCCTAGGTTTCTGTCATGTAAAATTTTTCATTTTGATCTCCTAGTGGAGTACTGTGCAAGGCTATATAATCTATAGAAGCATAATATATATATATATATATATATATATATATATATTAATCAAAATCAACTGCAACATAAGAACTTGAGCATATATAGTGAGTCACTGTCGACTCTCTTCCACATACTTTTTTCTATATATATATATTTTTAACAACTTTTGATTCCTCCGATAGACATACTGCATTTTGCTTTCTAGGTGTAATGTATTTGATTCGCATCCCTTGTTTTTGATAAATTGAAGCTTTCATTTTCCACTTCAGCCTGCAATGGAAAACAAAATAACGAGAAGAACAAACATTAATACTTGTTGATATAACAATATATCTATAAACCGAAAAAAACAGACACATTATGTTATATATATATATATATATATATTCATATGAGTACCTCCGTTTTTCATCCAGGACTTTGAGTCGGACCCAATGGGTTGATAATTGGGTAAGGGCACTTGGCCGGAGTCGATTCGCTTGATGTCCTCCTCCAGAATCTTATAGTGCTTCTTCAATTCCTCCACGGTCTTATTCCCACCTACTGCCTTGGCCAGTTTTTGCCAGCGGTCCGGGGTGTCATCGTCGTAGATGGCCAGTGCATTCTCAAACAGCTTGTTCTGCTTAGCAGTCCATGTTGAAGTTGAACCCATTTGAGCAATATAAGCTACAATTCGCAGAAAACTATGTATATATATATATATATATATATATATATGAGTGTATGTATATGCCTTCAAGTGTGCCTCAGCTACTCTCTATTTATAGTAAAATGAAGGGTGGCTAGGCTAGAGAGAGAAAGAGAGGGGGGTGGTGGGATGGTGTGGGCCGGTGGGTGTGCTTTTCTTGCTGTTGCTTTCCTTGCAAATGAAATCAAATCAGGCAGAATTTAATGTAAAAAGGATAGGTGGTTTTTCTAAACTTTACTGCTAAAACAGTAGATTTGCAGATAAGACTAAGGGTATATTTGAATGACTATATATTTTTTTCTGGTTTGGACAAATTACAAATAATTAATAGACATCTTTCTTCTCTGTTTTTTTTTCATTCGTACGTAGTGCAAATTTGGCATATAGAATCTGTTGACGCCAACAATTGAAAAGTGTGAATTTTATTTTCCCCTTCTTCTCATGCATAAAGGAACATTTTTGAATTCATAAACAAAATCGTAAAATTACATAGATAGGATTGTAAAATATAATGCTGGTTATTGGTAGGGGTATAGTTGAGAATATAAAAAAAGAAGAAGAAGAAGAGAATATAGTCAAAATATGAACTAAATTAGGGGCGGAAGTGAGATTAATTCAAATACATGGAGTGTATTTTACCACAAGCTAACATAATCCCAAAACAGGCTTGCTTTCTTATTTCACTTTCACATTCGAAAACGAACGGTGAATACAGCGGCTGTGCTTCACGGGCACAACGTGGCCCACATCTCTCTCAATGTCTATACATGTGTAATGTAAGAAACAAATGAAAAGCTATGACTTTTCTTATTTAATGAAAGCCAATCTTAATTAGTAATTGTGAAACGTGATAGAGGAGGCTACAATCCACCTTTTTTTCTATTATTGCTCTGGTTGAACAAGTCCGTACATGTCTCACCATATGTACTGCCCGTATTCTGCTTTTGCCAATATGTCTACAAAATACCAAAATATACGTGTAGACAATTAATGTGGGACCTGATATATATACATACATATAATTGTATGAATAAATCTTCCATCAAGTACGTACTTTCACGCATCACGCAGCTTACACATGATCCAAGCCAATCATCAAGCATGCAAAACATATTTAGAACTACCTTCACAGCATGTTCAACGAGAGCTTTATATGATAAAAAGAAACAAATCATGGAGCCATCAGCATTATTAAATATATATAACCTCTTACATTATTATACAGTGAGAGAGTTGCATAACAGTGTGATAATATTACAATTTCAAATCACATGTATATATACAACACTCCATATATACCTTAATACAGTTTTGTTTTCCAACTCCAGGTTGTTATATTTTTATATATCTTGTCCCAGTGGATTTTAAACATTGTTTTTTTTTTTGTAATTAGACTCTTAACTAAAACAGTGGCCTTCAATAGCACAACTAAGCCAAGTCCTAGTGGACCATACATCGATCTATTTTATGTGTTAATGAAAGATATTTTGGGGCCACCGAAAGTAGTCATTTACGGAATATTTTACAATTGGAAAAGATGGAATTAATTGGGAATAATATTATAGTGATTCGGCAAAATGTAAAGTAGGAATGACTTGAATCTCCTGACTGGTAGCAGAGTATACTGAGCATTATTTGAGAGTAATGGAGTGACATGGCATGTAACATTTTTCGAATAATGCTTTGATTATGAATAAGTATATATATAGTTAAATACCATTTCTCTCGAAAAAGAGTGATCCAATATGTGTTGAGTCGCAAAATTACTACATATATAGTGTCATTGTGAGGCTTGCCCCTCCCTAGACATATATTTTCTCTACTTTCAATATTAGTTAAAAAGGGTATACCGTATATATCTAATGGGGGGAATGATGCTCTTATTTTCTCTTGTTCTTCGTTAGCAAAAAATTGAATCAAAATGACTTATAATACCCTAGTTCATCAAAACAAGTAGGTAGTTAGGATCTGCTTGGTTTGTAACTTCAAATATAATTTTGGAGAATTCACAGGTTTTCTAGAACAATAAATTATATAAAGACAATTATCTAAAAAAAAGAAGATAGATTTATGACTTAGTTTTTGAATCCTTATCATATATACACGTCCATGTCCATGTCCACTAGAGATTCATCTTTGTGGAATCCTATCCTTTCTCATTCACAAGCTTTAAGGCCATTTTTCTTTTCTTTGTGGCCCTCTTAGCAACTTGGATCTGTCTCGATCGCTCTTAGCATGGGCTCCTAATGATCATGACATTGATGTGTCTTGAAAAATTCTTCGGTTCAGTCTGATCATAATTAACAAGTTACTGCAATGGAGAATCCGTGGCCTTTCTCCGGGAGCTAAGTCAACAAATAGACATGTTTTGATCGAGCATTTTAAATTAATCAACCTTACCACGTACGTTTAGAGAAATCGGTTGAACAAAAGAAGATAATGCCAAAGTGGGAAAGGATTCACAATGTATGGATACCTGCAGAGAAGGAAATGCATGTGTAATGATCTTTGTAAGGGGAAGAGCAGAAAATGCATGTATTTAATAAGTACTTTACATATAACATATTGAAGAAAAATCACTCAACTTAATTCCCTAAAAAAGTTAGATCAGATTTACTAACCTAATAAAAGAATGTTAATAAAGTTGTTTAGTCATTGTCGGATATATAATATGATTGACGTACATGTTGACTGGACATATGATGATCATTTTTTGAAAGGTTATACCTTGAGAAACATCATGTTAATATATATATATTGAAAGATTCATATTCCTTGTCATCAGGGATCTCCATGTACCAGCTTTGAGATCTTGCTGTGGTCCTCCTTACAAGTTGGAATCTTGCTTCCTTGGGATCTCAATGGTCTATGAGAAGATGTGTATCTGAATTATTCCGATATATTCTAAGGCCTGGTTTGTGGGTTTATACTTGTTTTGCTTGGGCCAAGGAATTTTGATTCACAATTTTTTTGGGGAAAAAAAGTAAACAGCGCCACAAAAATTGGCCTACAAATTCAAGTCAGTCCATATTTACAAAAGTTCTTTATGGAATATATGAGGGAAAAAAAGTGATATGTATATCTTTAGTAGACACAATTGTATACAAGAAAGAAATCAAGGGGATAAGCAGAGATACATATAGGGAGGGGCTACCATTGAGATTTTAGAGGCTGAATTTCATTGGAAATGAGAGATATTTTTTGCTGCCACTTTGCAGATGATTTTTTAGTTATTGATGTTAAAGCCCTGGATATTACCATATATATATATATGTTGGACCATGGATATTTCTATTGTATTTGTAACCTTTGTATATAAATAGCTTAACTATTTAATTAAGAATGTCTTTTACTTAATTTTTTGGTGTGGCTACTAGAGAGATAGAGAGGAGATCTTTTAAACGGTAATCACTTACTCAATTAATTATTAATGAAATATTTGCCTCCGTAGACGTAGGCCTAGAAGTTTTGAGTAAACCACATACCTATGTGTTGTTCTGTATATTCTTTTCTGTTTTCACTCCAAACAAATGACTTTTCCTGACCTAAAATTTTTAAGTTTCTAATTTGGATTGATGTGTGTCGCTCTTTGAATCGAACTGAATGCATATATATGGTAAACCAAAGAATACTGGGGAATTGGTAGGCTGCTTTGATACCATCCATATTAGAAATATAGAGAAAGAGAATATCGAATCCTATCTGGAAGTGTGAAATTATACATATATATATATATATATATATATATATGCAGTACTAGTCATGCATGCATGTGCTGGTGAATTAAAGATGCTAAGGAAATAGCAGGGTCCAAGGCTGGTACTACTTTAAGAGGGGGTAATGACCAAGTTTTAAACAAATTATTGGTAAATAGTTATCCTTTTCCATCTTATGATTTTTCTATTTCTAAGATTAACTCAAGAGTAGTACTGGTGAAATTGTTGTGGTGCATTGGTTGGTGAATATATATATATATATACAGTACAGAAAATGGAATTTTCCAGGCTGTAAGGAAGAAGTAGAATAAAATATCCGTAATCCGATAATGTACAATAGGAAGATTCAGCTGGTCCTGGTGATGGTATGGTGGGATATGTATATGGATTCTTACGATGATTCAGCTGGACCTTTGCTCATCATGATATATATGGTGGGTGATACAGAGTCTGATCGAGACTGTGAGATATATATAGATAGATTCTTGTACGTATCCTGTATTGGCAAATGTCATTCTCCTCGATAATGCATGCATACATAGGCTGATAGGCGCCTATCACTTCCCCTACCTAGTATATAGAGACTCTATCTAGCTACCTTATTGGTATATATGTATCTTTCTACCACAGGAACAATTAATATGCATGTATAAGTTATAACTGGTCATGCATGCATTTACAGTATTGCAGTACTATCCAAAATTTAAATGAATAAAACTTGGATGGAATGGATCAGATAAATATCCCAACACCATATATATGTGTACAAGTAATATATATTTCATAATTAGTGACAAGTTTTCCTGTAGGTGATGAACCGGCCTTGTAAAATAATGAATGTAATCTGCTAACTCTTGAATGAGAGTCCTCTATTTATATTTCAGCATATATAATATAGGGCTATTATCGTAAAACTCTCGATACTATGACGTTTGTATCAAACAACTCTCACCACTATTATATTGCCCCTACATTATTAATTTGTCTCAAATTGCCCCTCACTGCACTATTTGATTATGTTAAATGACTATATTAACCTTACATTTTTAATTACTTATCTTAATTTCTTTATTTCAAGGACAATAACAAAGCAACAATAGAAAAAAAAATGCACTAACAAATATTTTCATCACCTTCAACATAAAATTATTCAATAATTTAATTCATATTTTTTTTGTCATAAAAAATATTAATAGTAATGTAGACCCATTTCCTTTTAAATAAAATTTTGAACTGTGTAATTTAGAAAAAAAATTAATATTGCTTTAATTTCGGATTGAAGCTAAATATGAGTTTATTATGAAACTAAATATGCCCATTTTTGTTAGTGCACGGTATTAAAGCAATATTATTTTTTCCCCCAAAATTACACAATCCCAATTTTTATTTAAAAGGAAATGGGTCTACATTACTATTAATATTTTTTATGAAAACAAATTATGAATTAAATTATCGAATAATTTTATGTTGAAGGTAATGAAAATATTTGTTAATGCATGTGTTGTTGTTTTTTTCTTTTCTATTGTTGTTTTGTTATTGTCCTTAAAATAGAGAAATTAAGATAAGTAATTAAAAAGGTAATGTTAATATAGTCATATAACATAGTCAAATAGTGCATGGAGGGATAATTTGAGATAAATTAATAATGTAGGGGACAATATGATAATGGTGGAAGTTGTTTGATACAATTGTCATAGTGTTCCTCGGCCTTGTGTACTCTCTGTTTCGCTTATGGGCTTGCCTTTCTGTACTACGTACTGGTTTAATTTGGTCATTCGGTCCAACCTTTCGTTTGGGTAATTAATCTTCAAGTATGAACTTGAGCATTAATAATCAGGGCCGGCCCGGGCCTAAGCGGCCCAGGCAGCCGCTTAGGGCCTCAAATTTAATTTTTTGTTATATTAGTATTAGGCTCAAAATTAAAATATATATATATATATATATGTTAGTATAGACCCAAACATAAAAAACTTCTTACCCAACCCAATACCAATTCATATGTTAAACTAATAAAATCCAACTCATTCTTTCAATAATTAAATTAAAACAAAGCTCACCCAAAGATAACTTAAAACTAATACAATGATTTTGAATGCATATAAAGGAGCCTCAATTTTTTTTCCCTTTGTATTAGTATAAGCCCAAATATGATTTTTTAAGTTATAGTCCATTATAAATTAGAACTCAACCCAATATTACACTTATAATAGAGAAAGTTCCTTTAGAGTAGTATTTTTGCTCTTTAAATTTTTTTTACTAGGACACATAAGTCCTACTTTTGACAAACATTTACAAATAAGTTCAAATTCAATTTTTATTTCAAAAGTATCTTATACTAATCATTCCTTTCATACCATTCATATTTCTATGTTTTAATATGTGAAATATATACAAAAGAAGCACCAAGTAATTATCTAGTACTTTTACCATTTGTTTGAAATTTGAATCTATAAAATGCTTATATTTTTTATAAAAAATTATATCGCATGAAATGAAGGGGCCCAAACAAATTTTTGCGTGAGAAATTTGCATACCGTGAAATAAAGGGCCGAAAAAAATTTCCATAGGCCCCAACTTTTTTTTGGCGCCGCCCTGCATTAATTCACAGTGACTTCCAGGTCAACTAGCTATCTAATTAAGGTCATTCAGTCTTTGAGATGGACTGTGGACACTAGTACATCCTTTAGTCATATATATATATATAAACCTTTTTCTTTATATAATTCAATGACAAGGACTCAAGTTGGAAGAGCCAGAAAAATAAAAATAAAAAATTGAGAACTACTGTTTGGTACAAGAAATCATTTCTAGTTTTCTCTCCAGTACTTGTCAACCAATCTTTCACTGTTAACTTTGCTCCAGTGCAATCGCAATTTATTGAGATTCTTCCTTGTAATTAATTCTTAAATTTTGTTATGCCATCAAACGTTTTTCACTTTATAGCTAGCAGATGATTTAATTTCAATACAATGATATGAGTCAAACTTCATATTTTTTACACAATGCAATAAAAAAGAATTTAGTAGAGGGTTATAATAATCACATCCAAGTAAAAATCTTTAATCTGTAATTCACTCTTTTCAATTTGGATGGTCCACGTTGGGCCGACATGCACAATTTGAATTTATTGTATGAACCAACCTTTTGAAAATTCTGATTGATTTCAGATTTGGACACTGCAATTATTCCATGTCAGGACAAAGGAAAATATGCTTCTTGGAAATCCATTGATAATGCAGTGATATAGAAACCAAATAAAAGTATGGATTGTAAATGTGTTGGACCGAGTCAAAAAGTGACCGTCTGTGTCTTAAATTGCTTGAGCCATATATATATATATATATATTGTCATGGACTAGTAAAATTACGACCACTAGTCTGGGTTGACAGCAACCTTGTCAATGTGGAGAAAATGGATGATATTAATTCATATGGTGTTATCTTATTATCCAGCATAGCATAGTGTACTTACTATAAGTACAGTAACACATTAATTTGTAATTAATTTTTAATGTTTCACATCGTTGGAGCATATAAATGGCAATATGTTTATTGCTCATGTGTATTTTTAATTAATATGAAAAATTTAATAAAATCATGCTAACTGAATTTAAAACAAATAATATCATACCACGTATTAAAATCGGATACGGTCAAAATAGTAGCACTGCAGTGTGGCTTGGACCTGGTCAAATTGGCACGGTTCCACCATCAATAGGCCGCGCTGCATAATTGTGAAACCCGGTTAGAGTTAGTTAGAACATCACTTGCCTTGAATCACTATTTGAGCCTACTTGTCTACTTTTAGTTTCGTCCGTTTGTAATTTGGAATCGTCCATGTGAGGTGAGAGAGACAGGACAACAAAATAGTGTTGCAATTCGCATTACAGATTATGATTGGTTGTTTGCCAACTTGCTAATACGTGGACACCATTCAATCCATACTTTTATATACTTATCTTTAAAAAATTATCTACTCCTATTTATTTCTTTTCTAGGTTTAGCAATTTTGACACAACTCTAGTTAATATAAGCAACAGGACAATGAGGATAAGGTGAAATATTTGTTAAGAGGAATGAAGCAATTCTTCTCCTTCTTGGCATTTTTCTATTCGTTTAAGACAAGAAATAACTAACTCAATATACAATATGATATGTTTTTGGTCACATTAACAACTTAGTTTATAATTTTTTTTTTTTGAATGGTAACTTTTTTATAAATTATATTGCCCATAAAGAAGGTATATTTTATTAAAATACGATTTTCTTTCTTTCAATTAAACAAAAAAACAAACAAAGTGTTGCTCTGTTCATCATTTCTCTCATTCCATTTCATTCAACTAAAAAAAATGAAAATATCTTCTCTAAGAATCCCTCACAATCTGTTCTCTAATGGTAAATTAATAAATAAAGTAGCATTAATTTTACTTATTTTAGAATGAATTGAATAAAGAATATGAACACTTAAATTGGAACGAAAAAAATAATAATTAATATGTTGAACAACGATAAAAAAAAATTAATAATAATAATAATTTTGGACCCCATGTTAAGATCCATTATGCAACTTTCAGGTAGCTTTCTACTTTTTCGTGAGTTAACCAAAACTAAGTGGTTCTCCTCCTATCTTAAAAAAGGAAGAGAGATTTAGAGCCACCAGTTAAGGGATATTGTTGACAATTAAGGGGGTGTTAAACATGAATAAAAAAAAATACAAAAAACACTCACCACGGAGCGTGCGTATCTAAAATTTCTTTTCTTTATAAGTAAATAATCTAATAACCAATTTTTTTTATTTTAGACACTTTTTTGTAGAGAGAAATTTTATCTGTAAACTAAATTCATAAATAATATTGTGTGTTAAGTGTCTAGTTAAATCTTGAAGCACTCAACATGTTAGACTAACTTTAATCAATAATATTTTTATTTTATGTAACTAATATTTTTTTCAGTCCTTTAATAAATATGCACTTACTATAAAAATTAAAATAATAATAATAAAAAAAATATTAGTATAATTTATTGTCCAAAAATAAAATAATAAAAAAAAATATTTTTTTATAGATGTATGCAAATATACACATTAGTAGCACTTATTTTTTTTGGTCGTTTAATAAGTATGCACTTACATTAAAATTAAAATAGTAAAAAAAATAATATTATTAAGTCTATTTCAAAATAATTTCCTGAGTTATTTTCCCAAAAATAATATTTTTTCTAGATGTATGCAAATATATACATTGGTAGTATTTACTATTTTTTTAGGCCGTTTAATAAACATGCACTCACTATAAAAATTAAAATAGTAAAAAAATTATTAGTTACATAAAAGAAAAATATTATTGATTAAAGTTAGTTTAGCATACAGAGTGCTTCGAGATTTAAATAGACATTTAACACTTAACATTATTAATAGTATAGTGTAACATGCACAATTAAATTTTAATTTATTTGAGTTAGTTTTAATTTAATAATAATAATAATATATATACATATATGTATATAGATATATGAATTTAGTTTGCAAATAAAATTTCGCTCTACAAAAAAATGTCTAAAATAAAAAAGAATTTAGATTTTACAGTCATTATCAAATATAAGTAGGAAAACAATACAGTAATCTCAAAGATAAAATATGTTATCAACTAATTAAGTAATTTATCAAGGGCAAAAATGGCAATTCATGGGCCTAGGGGTTCTTTGTCAACTTTTTGAAACCTCAGGGGTTAATCGTTTGCAAAATGCAAACGTTGTATTTAACTATAATTTAAGCAAATCTCTGGGGTGTCAGTGTAAATAGTCCTTGTTTTTAAAATTCCTTCCGGTTGACATTGTTGTATAGCTTTAATTCTTACCTCTTAACCATATCAAATGCATAATGATTGAAATTCCTTTTCTAATTATTATATTTGACCATGAGGTGCACTCCATTTGTGAGGTAATCTATCCCATCAGTTATTAATGAAATAATTTTAATTCTTAATATTAGGGTAATTTGCACTAACACCCCCTAAGGTTTGATTTCTCTTGCAATAACACTCACTGGGCCAATAAAATGACCAGAATATCATTGAGAGAAATATATGAAATGTGAAATGACCTTTATACCCCAACCCCAAATATATAAAATTTCAAAAAACTTATATATAAATTCAAATATATATATAAAATTCGAAAAAAAATATTTAAATTTTGAAAAAAAAAATATAAATTTCGAAAAACATATATAAATTTCAAAAAATATATATAAGTTTTAAAATATATATAAAATTTGAAATATATATATAATTCGAAAATATATATAAATTTTGAAAAATATTTAAATTCGAATATATATATATTTCAAATATATATATATAAAATTCAAAATATATATTTTCAAAAACAAAATTCAAAAAATTATATAATTTCGAAAAACATATATAAATTTCAAAAAATATATATAAAATTCAAAAAAATATATAAAATTTGAAATATATATATAATTCGAAAATATATATATAAATTTTGAAAAATATATCAATTCAAAAATATATATATTTCAAAAAAAATATATAAAATTCAAAATATATATATTTTCAAAAATAAAATTCAAAAAATTATATAATTTTAGAAAAACATATATATATTGGTAAAATGTCATATCTTTTCTAATGAAATGAATCAAACTACTTACCACCAACATCAATTAGTGGTCTTCTTTTATATATACCTCAGGAGGTCTTAGTGCAAATTACCCTTAATATTAATATTGCAACAAAGTATGAAATTTAAGTCACAAAATCATTACCTTTTATAACTATGACATGAGTTCTGAATATTTGTAATGTGAAATATATATGTTCTCCCTATTTTATTAGAATCTAAATGTAAGTAACGTATAAAATTAAAAGTATATTGCATTAAAAATTGGACAAATTAGGTCTCAATAAACTATTTAATGGAGGAAAGAATTTAGGAGAGAGAAGGTAATTAAAGTCATGGAATAATAGGTATATGGTTTTACATATATATATAAGAGAAGTGAATTTGTGTCGATAATAATTACTTATATAGGGAGTGGTCTTTAATCTTATCATAAATGATTAGACAGAGAGTATGACCATGATGCACCCACCTAATTACTCGGCAATAAATGTTCCTCTCTTTCTCTGACCTCCTCTGTTTTCTCTTTCCCGGAGAATAAGCCATCCCTCCGGCCACACACACTGACACACACTCTCTTGATTATAACTAACAGAAACAGTTTCATTAATATATATATATATATACATGCATAGCGATAGATATTGACGCACACTAGATTGAGTGTGAGTTCATTGAATGCACCTAACTACTGAAATCTACAATCAAAGCTCGCGACACAGGTATTTATTATTCATCGTCTTCTTATTGTAACATCACTATTCATCATCATTCTCAGACATACATATTTATATACACATTATATGTATATATTGTGTTACTATTTGCAGAAGGATTAGACGAGTTCCATTCCAAATCACCCCGTCACCTCCAATTACAGTACCGTAATGACGAAGATTAGATTCTTCTGAACATGGAATCTCAACAACTGCAGATAGCTCTCATTTTCTTACTCATCAACTCGGTGTGGACTCAGAATGTTAGTCTGAGTTCCGGTTCGGAGTTGTCGGCGTTGTTTGAGCTCAGGTCTTCATTAGGGATTAGGGCTAAACACTGGCCGAGAAAATCCGATCCCTGCACGGCCTGGACCGGCGTGAAGTGCCGAAACGGCCGAGTCGTTGGGTTAACCCTGTCCGGCTTGAGGCGGACTCGGAAAGGCCATCTCAATCCACAATTCTCTATCGATTCTCTGCCGAAATTTTCTCGATTAGAGTCGTTTAATGCTGCTGGGTTTCCGTTACCGGGGTCAATACCGGACTGGTTCGGCCAAAAACTTGGGGGACTCCAAGTGCTTGATCTAAGGTCTTGTTCCATTTTCGGTCCAATACCTGCCTCGCTCGGAAATTTGACTCAACTCAATTCACTCAATTTGTCTGATAATTTTCTTACTGGAACAATTCCATCTAGGTTGGCTCAATTATCTTCTCTTTCTCTTCTTAATCTGTCTCGCAATTCGTTGTCAGGGTGGATTCCATCTTCCATTTTAGGTCTTGCAAATCTTACTAGTCTTGACCTTTCTTCCAATTATCTTTCTGGGTCTATCCCTTCTGGTTTGGATTCAGTTTCTGGTCTTCGGTTTTTGAAGTTAAACAACAATAGTCTCTCTGGATCCATTCCTGTTCAGCTGGGTATGCTTTCTAGTCTTGTTGAACTTGATATTGGGTTCAATTCTCTGTCCGGGCCGTTACCGGAGGAGTTAGGTGGGTTGAGAAGTTTGCAGAAGATGGTTGTGGGGAATAATGGGTTACAGGGTCCATTGCCTGGTAACTTGATTTTGAATCTAACTCGGCTGCAGTTGCGGTTTCTTGATGTATCCGGAAATAACTTCACTGGTGTTTTGCCCGACCTTGCTGCAATTGGCAGCAGTTCCATGTTCAACTTCTCCAACAATCTCTTGTATGGAAATATTAGTTTTTCAGTTGGGGAGTTTGGTTTAGTTGATTTGTCAAGTAACTATTTTCAAGGCCCGGCACCCAACGGTACAGGATCAAATGCTTTTATCATAAGAAATTGCCTCCAGGCTGTGCCGAATCAGAGGAGTTTGAGTGATTGTCAAATGTTTTATGCTGACAGAGGTCTGACTTTTTATGATGATAGAATTTTTGATCCAGCTCAAGATCCACTGCCAGAGCGAAGCAGCAAAAGACCATTGACGTATGTAATGGTGGGAGTATTTGGTGGACTTGGTCTCATTGTTATTGTGGCATTGGTGCTGGTAGTGCTCCTAAAAACATGTAAAAAGACAACTGCGAACCAAGGAAGTGTGGGGATTGTCACGGGAGGAGGCAGCTCGCCACCTCCTAAGGGTTCTGCTACTTCATCCGGTATGGGTCAGTCATTTACCTATGAGCAGTTGGTCCTAGCAACAGCTGATTTTAATGATACAAACCTTATCAAACATGGCCACTCTGGAGACCTCTATCGGGGAACATTTGAAAGTGGGTTCCCTATAGTTATCAAGAAGATTGATTTGCGTTCAATCACGAAAGAATCTTACTTGATGGAGTTGGATTGTTTCAGCAAGGTTTCGCACCAAAGGTTGGTCCCGCTCTTGGGGCATTGCTTGGAGAATGAGAATGAGAAGCTCCTGGTTTACAAACATATGCGAAACAGAGATTTGTCTAATTCCTTTTACAGGTCTACTAATTTGGAAGATGACAGTCTACAGTCTTTGGATTGGATTACAAGATTAAAAATTGCTATAGGAACCGCTGAAGGTTTATCTTACTTGCACCATGAGTGCAATCCACCTCTTGTTCATAGGTACTATAAAACTTGCTTTTTACCAAATTTCCCATTCTTTTGCTTCTGAGGGGTGAATTGTTATGTGATATCTTTTGTTCAAGCCATTATCTTTGGTAAGTAGGAGATTTTGTGTTATAATATAACCCTTTTGCACGCACTCTTAGAGTACATTTTCTTTGTGTTTAAGTGGGCAATCAATGTTGACCTTAGTTGATTTCCTTATTAACCTACTTCGGTTTTAACACAATTAGTTGATTGTGGATTTCATACGAAAATGAGTTACCTTTGGTGATAATCAACTCTCGACTTGATTCCCATACCATTTTGGATTGCATGGCAACCCCTTGGCTAAGAAAATAATAAACAATTTTTTTTCAAAAGGTGGAGGAAGAGGTCCTGCCTTGAGTCCATACATATCCTGAACAATGCCTTCTTGGCAAATGTATTCTCTTTGTCCT
The DNA here is from genome assembly GCA_963922005.1 of Cornus suecica. Classification (NCBI taxonomy): domain Eukaryota; kingdom Viridiplantae; phylum Streptophyta; class Magnoliopsida; order Cornales; family Cornaceae; genus Cornus; species Cornus suecica. The sequence continues at coordinate 88,739,688 of OY998240.1, forward strand.
GTTTTTCCATATGACTGCTACTTTTTTATATGTAGTAGAGGGCTCTTTAAAATTTTCAACCTCCATATCCTTCCGAAAAAGAAAAAAAAGAACAACTAATTGAGAAGGATGTTGGGGTAGGGAGATTTGTGAAATCTATTTTTGCTGGGGTTGGATAGTATTCTCTCTTCCATTTTTTACTGCTACATTAACATATCTCCTTTCAGTTGTTTGTACCATGCAATCCTTGTCGGTAGTGTATGGAGGTCTCTGATTGCTTGGTGTACTGGATTTAGGTCCAGGGTTAGAATAGTAATTGTATTTTATTTTTTCTTTATTGAAGAGATATTCAAGCAAGCAGTATCCTTCTCGATGATAATTATGAGGTACGGCTTGGAAGCTTGAGTGAGGTTTGTGCAGAAGGTGGTGAAACTAACCAGAATGTAATCACATGGTTGTTGCGGATGCCACCGTAAGTATTTTTTAGTTTTTAATTTGTTTGCCATTTTCAAGTTGCGCTTTTAAATGACAACACTTTAATTTATTTATTTTTAATATATTATATACTTCGGTTTATGTTGGACTGCAGATAGCTTCATGGAAATTACAACACTATCTTAATTGATAAATGTTTCCTTTATGTTGTTTGTTGGCAAAATATGCATGTTTCTATTTAGTTAAATGGAAGAAAGGAACCTTTGTTACCATAATAGCTGCATTTTGGCGTTGTCTGTTTATTTAACCGTATATCAAGTAACACTAGGGCTTTTGGCATTAATGGGAAGGTCCAGGTTTTCTCCACACAGTTTTCAACATTAATCTATGTAATGAAAAAGCATCGTGTTCAAGTTAATAAAGCATACTTTAGAAGTATTATAATTATAGGTGGATGTTTGGATGCTCTAGAACTTATATCAAGCCCTAGAACTTCTTCAAGTTTTCAAAGAGCATCATTTAGGCCATATAATTGTACTTTTGTTGGGCACACGGGTAGGTACGTTTGGCCTAGTCATAGCTTGAATATATCTCCTGCCACCCCTTGATGAGGTACTGAGAGCTCAATGTCCCAGTCAGGATGTGGGTTTCTGTCGTATTTATTTGAGAGAAAAAATATTGTTTTCAATTCAATTCCTATAAACTTATGTTTGGAGGTGTGCCTTTTATGTGAGTTTTGCTGATTAAGTTAATTAAATGTTCTTTCACTTTTGTTATAATGAAACCATTGCTCTTCTAATATTTTTATTTTCTTTTCTTTTCAAATGTTGTAAACTCTTCTCTTGATGATTTGCAGGACCCCTGACCAAGGCCCTTCTGGTACGTGCTGTTCTCTGATATATGAATTTTTTTCTCCAAGAGACTGTAATACAAATTTCCCCCCCTCTTGTGTAGGCAAGATAGTGGTTTTAGTTCTTTTAATCCTGACCTTCTTAGGGAGGGGAAAAAAAGATCTCTATCCTTTAATTAAGGCCATTTGGCTGATTGTTGAGAGATACCTGGTGTGAGAAACTGGACGCCCACCAGCGGTCAACCTTGTGTTGATCAACTAGGGGAGTCGATACATTTTTTGTGCATCTTTTGTTAGCCTTGATAAGCCATTCTCTCCTCATTTGTGCACAAGCGATTAACTCAATAAAACTGCTTCATTCCCTCAGTGCACAAGAATGGTCGTCCACCTTAAACCACGTGAAAAGTGAGCTTGAGTTGTGGCTGGTTTATTTATTAATTGAAGTGGGACCCTCTGTTAAAATACAGGCAGAAAACTTTGGGTAGTTTTACTCCATTAAAAAACTTTGGTTGTTCTATGTACAAAAATTATAGCCTTGATGGAAATCAGGAATGTTATTCTATAGAAGTTGAGGATGGAAATTGTTTAATGTCATCAACCTCAGCTTGTTAGAGATTGGGTTAAATAAGTATCTAGAATTTTGACGAAAAAAATCTCCATCAGCTCTGGAAAGTGCAAATTGCTTTCTACTTTTACTAATTTGTTCATTATATAAATGGACAGGTTCAACAGCTACTTGTGCTTATGATGTATACTGTTTCGGAAAAGTTTTGCTGGCCCTTGTGACTGGTAAGCTCGCCATCAGCAAGTCAGATGACGCAACTACGAACGCGTGGTTGGAGCAAAGTCTACTTTTCATCAATACACACGAGAAGGAACTGCTGTCAAAGATTGTTGACCAATCTCTTCTTGTAAATGAGGACCTACTGGAAGAGGTGTGGGCTATGGCAGCAGTGGCCAAATCATGCCTTAATCCCAAGCCATCCAGACGACCGACAATGAGACATGTCCTTAAAGCGCTGGAAAACCCTTTGAAAGTGATTAGGGAAGAAAATCATAGCTCTGCAAGGCTGCGTACAACTTCGTCTAGGAAGTCATGGAGTGCCGCTTTCTTTGGTAGTTGGCATCACAGCTCATCAAGTAGTGGCAACATTCAAGGGCAAATGAATCGAGAGGTTATCAGTAGCGTAAAACAGCCAGCTAGACCAAGCTCTCGTGGCAGTGGTGCAAATGAGCAGTCATCTTCCCGTAAAAGATCATCCAGTGAGATTTTTCCCGAACCAGTTGACATGCAAGACTTGGAGAAGCAAGATGAGAAGTAGCATAAAAAGTGAATAACATCATGAGCTGCTCTGTTTCTTCACTTTAACCTCTGTCCATTCACATCTGGGGATATAGGTTGTGAATGATGGTTCGAAGGAAGAATCGCTCCCTGTTGAGCTTGGTTGGTCCTGTAAGAGGGATTCAAGCAAGGATGGTGATGGTGATGATGATGATGATGATGAGGTCCTGTAAGAGGAAGAGAGGAAAATAGATGTCTGTCTTATAGTCACAGTTTAATTATTTTTGAGACTTGTTTACGGTTAAGACAAGCCGGGTTAATAGTAAGTGTGATATGTTCTTATAGGTGCTTCTTTGAATTGTAAATTGTAAAAGTTTAGCATGTATTCTTGTGGCACAATTATATTTATATATCCAGATTTGTTCAGAATAATGATTATCCTGCTTGATTTAGTCTTTCAAATACATTTCAAATCTCATTGTAGTTTTTACCGAATGTATTATAATTTTTCTTGGTCTTGACTCTTGAGTAATGGTAAAGATGGATAGCTGCTACTTAAAAAATTTTATGCTAAAGCTAGAGAGAATGCAAGAGTATAAAGACGGCATATGTAGCACATAAATTTTCTGTGTACATAATTTCTCAGAATCGAATAAAGACGGCAGTGACAGAATTGCGTCGATGCAATTAATTCAAACCCCTACCAGCATGCTCTACAAGAAATGTTCTGACATGCATCAAATAATCACTCCTGTGACCATCTCTCCTAGGTTTAGTCTTACAGATCCCCAATAAAAAGAATTATATAAAGAAAGAAAAACTTGAATAAATGTCACAGACTCGAACTTATATATTGAGAATTTATTTTCATGGACTATATAATCCACCATTAATTTGCCTGCAAAGGCTCATCCCCAGTCCATACACAAGAACGCAACACCCAAACAAACAATAGAACCAACTAGCGTAAAAGCTCAGCTTCAATGCTTCTAATCCTAAAAATGAAGTAATGTTGCCCCAAATTTCATACATTTTCTATTTTCTCATGACTACCTCAAGTTACAACATCTCATTGTTGGAGATAAAATATGTTATTCACAAGGAAAAGATTTCAAATTCATGGGGCATGAAGTCTTCGCTTGGTCTATAGTACTTGTCCGGTGAATATAGGCTCAGGTTGCTCACTTGGCTGGTATAGAGACAGGCGAATCTCTCCACCTGCATAAGGAAAAAATCAATTGAGGCACTAATTGATGCAAATGAAACAAAGACTGGTAAATAAACCGTCTCAGAAAATATTTAATCTGACCTGATGTGCAAAGCGGGAATTCTGGTAGCCAGTCTTCATAAGTTGTCCCCAGACCTTGTGGAACTAAAATAGAGTAAGAGTAACATATCATGCATTTAGTTACTAAGGTTTCATCCTAACCATGAACAAAAATTGCCACACTTGTATAGCAGCACATATTTAAGTTAGAAATAAAAAAAAAAATAGCAAGAACAAATTCACCAGTGTTTTTACCACACTATAGAGAGTGTGTGTGTGGGTGAGGGGAGCGATGTGCACCTCTCAATTAATTACCATACTAGTAAACCAGGAAATCATAATGTGGGAGAGACATTCTTGGACATCATTTCCATGTTGCATTGGCCAATATAATTTACTTTACATCTTCCAAAATTATGTCCATCAACAATACAAATAAGTGGCAAACAACTAGACTCGTCCATATCCCAGGTTGGTATCCATTTTTTTTTGGAAGTGTGAACATATATCAACTACTTCAACTTACAATGCAGAACTTCCCAACATTGAAACATAGAAAACATTGCATTTATAGATTGAAGAATCCAAATCATATTCCTCCTTCAGCAAATTTGTTACCTTTTGATGACATTCTCGTTGAGCCTGTTGATGACTCTGACGAACTTGCTCCGTTACAAACTACAAAATAAAACCATTAACATCTTTTTAGTTGGTAAATCAGACAATTCATCATGTAATAGTTCATTCACAGGAGTTTCAAGCTAGCAGACCCTTTTACCTCACTTTACACATAAAAATGATTTTAATTTAGAGAAAAGAAAGAAGGAAAGCCCCTGACAATCAAAGACATCAATAACCACTTAGAGCTGACTTTAATGTACATGTAGCATAGTGATGGTTGTAAGGGTGACTGCAATAACAAAAGGTCCGCAACAAAAGCCTGCCGGGGACCACCCCAGCACCTAGTTAATGGGACAGGCTGGTCACGGGCAGCCAAGGCCTGTGAAACAGTCCTCGGACCAGCCCATCGGAAAACCTATGTCACCAGCTAACTTGCCCACTTACTACCTAATAACAAAGTGAGTTAATTTGTTTCAGAGAAAATATCATATATCTATTATAGCCTCCAATGAAGGGAGAAAATATCAAATATCATATATCTATTTCTTTATTGTGGAAATGAAAATGCATTTGAAACAAACTTGACAGCTTATATCCAAGACATGAAATGTTAGTTCGGATTATGTATAGTGGATTGAAATATCAAAGAAATGACAAAAGTTACATATTCCGTATCCATTCCTTATTACCAAGGACAACTGCAAATACTACTGTAGCAACTTCATTTCAGTTTTCATCCTATTATTGTTCTACCCCTTTAGGGACATAAATACATAAAAAATTATCCATTGCACCCCACTATTCAGCAAAGTGCATCATTAAACGTTTTGATTGCATAAGCAACAAAGATACATAGACATACCTCCAATTCATCAAGTTCATGTAGTAGTGTTTGCTTCTTCTCATCTTCAAGACCTTCAAACCTGAACCAATAAATGACGCCTTTAACTACAAACGATGGTATTCATTCACCAATGTCCCGGTCAATGTTCTAAGTTCTAACAAAATTATAAACCAAAATGAGGTGAACTGGTGATTCTCAACTGCGAGAGTGTTTAGACTAAATGTTTTAGATACTGTACTGAGTGGCCAAATTTCAATATCAAAGACGTTCAATTTAATTTTACTTATTACAAACAAGGAGGGATGTCCCATTGTTCTCAATTACGCAGACTGTGAATACTTACTTGAGAGACCACTTCAAATGATGTATCTTGTCTTCAATGAGATCACGCTCATTCCTCAGCAATCGAAGTTGCTGCATGAAACCACTTAAACATTACAAAACAGGGAAGAAAGTAAAAAACATTTGCAACTAAACGGGTTCCTTTACATATGCCAATTCTCTAATGCGACGTTCAGATTAGAAAACATCCTGTTCACTTATATATGGATCACCAATGATTTAATAAAACTATGATGATACTGCACATCATGCGCACATACAAATTGTGAACAATTATCTTCTCCTCATCCCTCATCTGCCTATATTCGTGTTAAAATTGCCAGATTTAAGATGCTCAGCTACCAGGCATTTCGGCCTGCCACGGTTACAACTTAGAAATAGCCATATTACTTGGGATTCATCAAAAAAAAAATTATAAAATCCAATTGAAATTATGAAATCCAGAATCACTATAATTTGGAGTCCTGATAAATATTAAAGCTAACTTTATTCAAAGGGTCTCGAACACCCTCCATGACCCACATGCACATGGATCGGCTTTAAATTGGGCTGAGTCAACTGTGATTCCATCTCTTGTATCTACATCTCACCCAATAACTTTCCGCTACCCCGAAAAGCATTTTAGGGATTCATCCCCATATTGTGCCCTTTAAGTATCTTGTAGACATTCGCAGATCTGTATCGTGATCTTCTTTCTTTCAGCTTTCAACTGCAAGGTCATCCACACGACACTATACAGTTTCTTTTTATTGGTCTCTAAATATCAGCACCATAGCCTTTCTAGAATGATAAGACTTATACTGCTTTCTGCCCATTGGAATAATAAGTATAGAAGTAGATAGTGCCACTACCTTTTCATATATTAAAATTATGGACATGTTACTTCATGGACATCTCCCGTGAAATACACATATTAAGAACCCAGGTGGCAGAAATATTACTGTTGAAAGAGAGTGTGTGTTCTATTTCCATAAGATATAAAATTATCTATTTTGTTGAGACGGTTTTACTTTCTCCAGTAATGTTTAATGAATGTTACAAACTTGATTCATGGCCTTCCTTCACAAACTGCCTACTGCAGAAATAAAATAAAATAAATCTTTTTTGTTTGCATCTGCATCTAAGATAGATGCAATTTGAATCCAAGAGTTACACACTCATACCTTGCGGGAGTCCCTTGATTCGCAAAGGAGTTGAACCTCTCTCTCAAGTTCTGGAACAACAAGCATTGTTCGCCAGCCTTCAAAGCACATGATACAAAGATAAAGACAAGAAATTGAGCATGCACAATAATATAAGACAAAGCGACTACCCCGTATGGAATGGAGTATAGTGGTTATAAACCTATTCAATACATATTTACATGAAGTATTCAGTCCCACATACACACGCTTTAACATAACACCAATTAATGAGCCCTTTGTTTCACTTGAATATATCCATCTAACAAGCACATTGAAGTGGCAATTACTAATCTTGGGTGTATCCTATTCCGACTCTTCCGATCAATAATCCATCCTCCACAAGTATATAAATGTGATAGATGTCGAGTAAAATCTATTTAAAGAATATACTCTACTTCAGCTCCCTGTGGGGTTCAATTGGTCGTGCCTACTTCAGGCTTGGATAATTCAGCTGCAAAAAAGAACCCAAGGAATCCACATACAAACTGTAAAGACAAGTTGCAAAAGAATGTTTACCATCATAAAGTTTCGATTTCAAATTAGACTATTCCTTCTGGAGGCAAATCCTCGTCATAACTTGAAAACATTCCAGCTTCAACATAAGTGGCTTCTTCAAAGAACTTAGTGTTGTTTAACAAGTCATAAAAGAGCACAACAGAGACACTGCTTTATTTCCACCAAATTCCAAGAATAATTTCACCTAAACTTCAATAATCTCTAGGCTCATTATTTGGGAAGACAATTAACCATGGAGCTCTCTGTGAACTCTTAATGCATCTTCAACAAACTTAAATAACCTATTTACATGCAAGTACTAATCACAAGCCAAAAGGTTAAGAAAACAACATCAAGAAAGGTTCCAAAAATAATGTTGAACCATGACAACAGATTATAAAACATTCATCTGGAAAACAAACCGCCGTCATGTCCAACTCTACCTCATTGACAATCCTAAAACACACGTTATAGACCAGTGCTCAAATATATGTATGCAAGCAAATTTAATAACAATTTAACAAGACGAAGAATCATATTTTATACTCAGTAGGAAAAGAAAGAAAAGCAGAGGGTACCAAGAACTTTTTTGCTGCGTAAAATATCTCCATAGATGTGATCCCCGACATAAAGAACCTACTAATATAGTACAATTATTAGAAACATTAACACGTAAAACAAAAACAAATAGTAAAATTCTGAATTTCTATATGAACCATCACAGCATTTACCTTTAAATTGAACTCAAATAACATATAAATTCATATAAGCTTCTCAAATCACATCCAATTTCAAAAGCTGTCCCTTCGACATTATAACATGTAAATGCAGAAGATTTTATTGAAACCCAATCCCTAATGATTTAGTGGTCGGGGTGACTGAACGAACCAAGAACCAACTTATCTAATCTGCAAAATCATGAGCCAACCCTACAACTGAAATAAATAATGGAAGAGTACATACTCATTTGCAAAGACATTATTTTCTAGATTACTCGTAGTGCAATCCAATACTGTAAAAGACAATATAAAATAAAGATTCCTTATAACCTTATGAATAAACAATACAAAATACAAATAGAAATATATATATATTTTTTTTGAAAGGTAAGAAACTCACACACACTGCCTCTACTGAGGCTCGAACCCTTGACCTCCCAATTGGGAGTAAGGGCAGGTACCGCTTGGCTAGTAGGCCTTTGGTAGAAATATATGTATTACTGATAAGTTGAATGTAATTTCATCCAACCCAACTTTAAATTATATTTTTGCCTAGCCAAGTTCACAAAGCATTGCAGTGTTTCGCAAGGTTCAGTTATAGTTGTACTCAGCCTTAGGCATGCGGAGAGGCTGTCTTTTTATTTCGCACCCCCAACATCCAGGTCAAAATGGGGCAACCTTATCGTTGCACCAAGGCCAGCCCTCCTTTTCCACCCATATACATTACCCAAAAAAACCTCATTCAAAATGAATGTGCGTTCCTAAAATAATTCTTGAACACGATAAAAGCATATAATCTTGATAACACCACTTAACTGTTTGAAAATTAAATAAATTAATTAATAAAACTGAAGATCTAACTAAATGAATAAAATTAAAAATCTAACTAGCAGATTAACACAATACCTGTGAACTCGACTCAATAGACAGTAGTTTATGCAGATGGCCAACACTGCCTCCCTGAAAATGCAAACAAGTCGTTGACAACTATATACAAACTATTCAATTACCGAAAACCAATAAAGGAAAAAAGGAACAAAAACTATATGTTTCACACATAGAAAAACGTAGATTTTGTCATACAGAGATAAAGCTATAGGCATACCTGGAAAATTTTACAAGGGTTCTTCAAGCCCTTTGCTGGTGGTCTTACAAAAGTACTGCCCACCTAATTCATTGAGATAAGTTCACAATAATAAAAATGTCAAGGAAAATCTTACAAAGGCACACCCATTGTTCAAGATCATAGAACATGTCTTCTAACCTGAGGCATAGGGGTTCCGTTATCAGTATTAAGTAGCATCCCAGATTCACGTTCGACCTCAAAAAGAATGGCACGATTTCCATCATGGAAGAAACCTGGTTTTGCACTGTATAAACGAAAGTTGCTTCTTTATATTTAATAGCCAAAAAAAAGGGCATGAAGTTATTTAAGGGATGAGAACCATATTCATGAACGCAAAATTCCATTACTAAGAGTAATGTCGGAAACTGCAATATTGTCAGACTCTGCCTCTAAGATAGAAATATCACTGATTTATTATTAACTAATAAGAAACTTAAAGTACAAAAACAAGTTCAATTCAATGTGGTGCATTCTCCCAGTCACTAAGATGCTTTCATGATATCTCCACTAGAAAATAACTTCCAGACATTTCTGCAAGCACACACCTTGAAGACTAAAAATGAAGATGATAAACCCACACGAGCATTCAATCTGGTCAATTGAATTTACACTTAGACACAGTGGAGAGTTCAGATAAAGGACCAAGTAACACCAAGTAAATCTCCCGTATTTGAAAATCAAACAATAGAGGCAGCAGCAGAAACTACTGCAATTATTTACAAATTGGAATGGTCATGGAAAGAACATAACCTGCCAGTGATGACGACATCAAAATACTGGAGCCAATCAAAGTCGGAAGCTGAGCTATCACCAGAAGTGTGGGGTCCACAGAGAAAATTCATCACTATATTTGTATAGTCCCAAAGACTGCAAGAGGTAAGTAGAAAATCTCAATTACACTAGCTATTATAGTTACTACAGCGGAACTATTCACGTTAATTACACTAGCTATTTATTTTTATTTTTATTTTTATATTTTTTTTATAGATGGAGGGGGGAAGGAACAAAAATTGCAGAAAAAGACAAATACAAGCATAAGGGTGATTTTGAATAAAGTAATGTAGAAGCCTCGGGGTAATCGAGCATACAAATTGAAAATGGCAGGTATAACTTGTAGAGGAACATACAAGAAATCATGTCATTTGTCCAGCAGCAAATCAAGCCTTTCATATTAAAATTAAATATGAGAAAAAAAAACATTATTACCTATTTGTCACAAGAAAAGTTGATCGATTAGAATCTCTGAGCATTTTGAGCATGGGAACTATTGAGTTATCCTCGTTGATGTACCTGAAAATTGGACAACATATGAAACTTCACAAATTTTCGTAATTAACGATGGTAAGATTTTAATATATTACTTTTTTCTCGAGCCTCAAGGTAATATTCAAGATTAAATAATTAGGTATACTTTTGAGCCCTGTAAATAATAGATGCACAAATAAATGTACATAAGTTTGATAGTCAATCATGAGTTCGCCAAACTCTAGCAGCTAATTTGTACAGAAATTCCAGTTGAGTTGTATACACAGACTATCACTCGGAATGTTCTTACGAATAGCAGAAACTAGAAGCCTTTTCTTTCAACAATTCTGTCTTTAAAGGTATTTCAATTATGTTTTCTAGGTTCAACCAGCATACATTTTCTCTCTCTAAAAACCCTGCAGCAGGAGTATCCGATGCCTGCAGGGAATATATATTGTCATTCTAGCAAACAAGCTATTTTATTGTTTATAAATTTTAACTAGCAGTTAAACAAAGTAACCCATCACTCTTTGTAGTTATTTTCCATGCCATCTTGTCGCTATTTTTTTCAAGCATTCCGCAAAATCATGAAAAGTATTCGCACAAGCCTAGTGCAGCTTGAGCAGCTTTATACATATGATATGAGAAATAAATGTTGCAAGGCAAGCTGAAATGTAGCCAACCTTCTATCAAATGTTCTAGCATTCTTGTCTTGAGCAGTAATAAATATTTGTACAGAAACAGTAATAATCATGTGTTTATGTTGAAATGATTCCTCGTTATCACCAAAACAATACCGCTGTGTTATTTTCGTACCTTTTAGGGTCTTTTGCAACCATCTGCTTCAAGGTTCCATCACGATGGCACAAATCCACAGCGGCTCGAACATCTCTGTACATATGAGGGTAGCTGCAAGCATGGTTCATGCATGATTAATATAGCCAAGGAAAAGGGTTGAATATCCAGTACAGACAATAGGTTCAAGCCCAAATATATTTAAAAAGTAAAATTGTATTCTTGTGAAACTGCTACAGAAACTATAAATAAATAAATGTTTTAGGTTTCAGATGACATTTAGAGTAAGCTGTAGTAGGAGTAAAAAAGGTAAAACCTACAAGACCAACAATAAAAAGTTGAACAAAAATTAATGAGTATCAGAGGGGGGCACAGATAGATTGCACAAGTGACAAAGTGTTGTGCTAAATTTATTGGTCAAAGACAATGGGGAGTACCTAGAAGCCTTTATAGTAACTTAAGCAACACTGATAGATTCTTCAAAGATAGTTACATTCAGAGGTAATTCTCAAGCCTGCTTCCTTCTGATTTACATTAACATCATTGTTTATTTGCCTTTTTTTTTTTGGGTGTTTGTGCTTCATTTCTAGAAAATATCCTTTCCTGTTTTCTACCTTCATTTCATGGCATTCTATGTTCCTTATCGAGATAAAAGAGACTGGGCAAGCAAGAAAGCTAATGTGAGTTGCCTTATATATGTTAAATATCATAATCAAATCACTATTTGGAGCCTTCGGATATCAAATCCTCCTGACCGCAATAAAGCATCAGTTAATTATTTAAAGGAAAGATAAACATTGTATTATTTGCAAAACTATTCACAAGTTTAAAAATGGAAACTCTCTTACTCTGCACCTTCTGAAAATTTTCCTGGATTCTTGTCCTTGAAATCAACTAGTTGTGCGAATAAGTAGGCCTCAGCCAATGAAAAAAGAGTATCAATGAGTGCATAATCAGGCTCGTCAAAAGCATCTCGCGTCAAAGTATTCCCATAAGCTGTAACTTTATCGTCCTTCGACAATTCCTTGAATCCATGGTATGCTACTTTCACATACTTGTGTCGATCCATCTGCATGATGAACAAAGGGTGGATACAACCCTCTAATCACAGAGACAAAAACACACGAAAAAAAATATATAAAAAAATACAGAGTATGAAAGTGGCAGTAACAATACCTTCAATATGTTGCCTCTCTTTTTATCAAGGACTAAACCCCGGACCATGTAATTCCAATCAAACGTCCACTCCAACAACTACACAAAAACCACTTTTGTCAAGCGAATCTGTCCATTGTTGCTTCAAATTTGAAAGAACAAACAGATAGAAATTACGTGAACGGAGTACCTCCAAATTTTTCTTTAAAACAAATACAAATCTATTACAAATACTGCACATAAACATTCCCTAAAGTTCGTATAAGGACAAACTGTACCATGCATTCCTTGAAATTATTATAAAACTTATAAAAATTATAACAGACTATGATTTAAACTGAATCAAATGTGAGTCTGTGTGCATGTCTGTATGCAAATAGATATTCTAATATACAACTGTCATCAGACACTGATCAAAAGTTTGCATTACTAACAGAGAACAAACGAACCTCAGGCGGATATCCCAAATCATACACTAGCTTTCTGATTGTGCCATCGTATGCAAGAGATTCAAAAGTCTCAGATTTGTATTGTGCCAAGGTGTAGTCCATGTCAAACCCAACAGCGACAATATTCTTCATATTCAAAGATCTATTGCAGAAGATCTGTTTTCCTATATCAATTTTACTACCCCCTTCAGGAGAGGACCATATACGTGGAGGATCTTGAAACTTAGTTGTTTCATCATTTAAGCCGCTCCCCTCCATTGTATAACTTTCGTGCAACTGATCAGCTCCTGTTGGGTTTAGCAAGATATAAAAACACACCCCCTCAATTAATTCCTCAAGAATAAAGTCCAAGCACACCATGATTTTACGCATTCAAAGATAGAATCCCACACGTGAACTAATAAACACAAACGAAAAATACACATGCCACCAGAAAAATGATGATAAGCAATCAAGGGTAATTTATTGCTATGAAGCATGAAGACAGATACGAGATTTGAACAGAACATTATACCAACCCAGCAAAACATATTAACGATAGTATACAGATATGTATACACTATGCAGTGCGAATAATGCAATTTATTTAATATCTGTAAGTATCTATTGCATTTACTTAAATATGCTATAAAAAATACAATCATCTATATCTTTGTAATAAATACAGCATGCTTGTTATATGTAATTATGTACATTTACATCCGTATACCAGTATTACTACTTTCAATCCGAAATAAAAAATAATATGATAAAAAACTGATGGACTAACCTAGAAAATGATATAATAATTGCATTTCAATGCTTCTTTACTTTAGAAAGTTTTTAGTAGGTAACACTGAATTTTTTTCTAATAACTATACTTTTAAATTATACTCATTCTAAGATGAGTTCAGAACAAAAAAGTCAGTTTTAAATTGTGAACAAAAAAGTCAGTTTTAAATTAGTATCACAAAACTAATTTGCCAGTATCCAAGGTGTATCAGTAGCTGATACAAAAACAACTTAGTCACTTAAGTACCCTTTTCTTCATAGGGGTATATAATATATAATATATCAATTCTGCATCAGATCGATCACAAGAGTGTATGCCACTCCATGTTTGTGCTTTTGTCCACTGCATATTCTTCAGCGGATATTTTACAGTTTTTCGTAATGAAATAAGCATTACAAACCATTTCTTCACAAGTTGGTCCAATAAATACAAAACCCTATAAAAGTTGAGTTGTTCCAATAAGCTAATTTAAACTAAAAATCCAAACTATTTAATCATAAGTTGTTCCAATAAAAATTAAAAAATCAAAGGTGCTAATTTAGTCATTCATCACTATTATATGGATGGTCATCGTACTAAGAGAACAAATAAATATATGAACATAACAATGAAACTTTAAGGCGCTAATTCAGTCATTCGTCACTCTGACAAGTACAAACAAAACTATTCCTCACATCAAGCGATATCTCGATCTAATTTGGTTACTTCCCAACAATATGAAAGTAACGAATAACCCCAACTCCTGATATTTCCCCCACATTCAAACCCCATTCAATAAAACTCCCACAAAAGACACAAAAAGCTCCACAAGTCTGCCTCACTTTCCTCCCTCTCAAATGTCAAACAAGGATCATACATTCAACAACCATAATAGAAATGAACAGATAAAGCAAAAGTTCATATTACAGAGCTTTAAAAACTGACCTTGCCAGTGACCAAAAGAACATATTATTTCCCAATCCTTGAAAGATTATTAACTCCAAGAAACGCCTGACCTAAAAATCCAATTCCTTGCATATACATCAACCATTTCCGACCATATATAAGAAAATACTACGCCACACCACCTTATGTCCTAACCCTTTTGACCTAATTTATAATCCAATGATTAGCTCCAAGAAACACCTACCCTAGCACTTCAAATCCTCAAATAAACAACCCTCATTTTTCCTAAAACAAATTATTTTGTAACAAACCAAATTATTTAATACTACACACACCAAACTGCCTTATGTTCAACCCCTCAACTCTATTTCTGATCCAATTATTAAGTCGACAATTCAATTCCTCACATGAACAACACCCACTTTCTTCCTAAACAATTTATTATCTAACAGACAAAATCATTCAACATGTCTAAACCCCCTAAACCCTAAATTCCCCAAAGATTCAAGAAAAACAGAAAGACCACTAAAATTCATTTGACCAAACAATCAAATTACTCCCATGAACAACAGTCACTTCCTCCCTACACAAATCATTATCCAACAGACCACACCATTTAACTTCTCTAATCCCCTAAACCCTAAATATCACCACAATCCAAGAAAAATAAAACACTAAAATTTTATTTGACCAAACAATCCAAAATCTCACGTGAACAACGGACATTTCCTCCCTAAATCATTAAAACTTCTAGAGTCCCCTGAGCCCTAGATTCAAGAAAATATAAACAACACTAAAAATCACTTCCCCAAGCATACTACAGATATGTACTCCATCCAAACATGAAAATTTCAATTCAACTAAAATTGAAACAAGAAGCATCATACACATATATGGTGTTTGTGTGTGTGTGTGTAAAACGACTGAAATTGATACCTCGGGTGTGAAATGCTTTTCGCGCGGTTGAAGAATGGCCTAGAGTTGTTGAACAGATATGAGAGCAAACAATGGTTTTAGAGAGAGAAAGAGAGTCGAGAGGAGAGAAGATAGAGAGGCACAAGGAGAGTGATCTCTTCGAAAGACGCATCTTCGGATTATATACACATCCTGTGACGGTTAGGGAGAATGGAATCGACGGTGGGGAAGCGGAATCAGATACTACCAATACAAGTGGCGCTGTTGCTGTTCTTGTTCCTGATGTGCGATTACAAGTTGGAGGATGAGACATTTACCTGTAATAAGATAAGTATACACATAGATATATATCTATCTATCTCTATAAATGTGCGAGTGCGAGTGCGAGTGTGAGTGTGTGTATCTATATATATATGTGTTGTTGGTTATAAATTCTTATGGATGGAAATTCGATTATTCATTTCGGGACGGAATCGAATTCCTCCGAATGTGCTTCGATTCCAGGGAGGGTGCGCCACGTGGTGGAGGGGGATAACGTGCGCCGGGGAGGGTGGTGGTGGGCTTTTAATCTTGATAGACAATTAAAGGTGGTGAAGTGAATATTAGGAGGTGTTTTGTGTCGATGTGCACTTTAGTGTTTGTTTATGGGAGAAGAAAGGTGGACCGTTTTCGGCAAAAGAGAGCTATCTGCCGGGAAAAGTATCGGCACACTTAAAACATGCATCAATTATTTTAAGTTTTTCTCCTTTTTTTAAAGGGTAAATTAATTTAACCTCCCCGAGAGTTTATATAATTATTCTTGAATTAAAGTTGGTGTAAATTTATTATGACCTCCCTTGTAAGATTAATATTATATTAATATTTTTGTACATATTTTAAAGTATCCCTAACTTAAGTGTTTCAAACTGAAGTAATTTATAGTTTGCATGTCTAATGACCTCCTATCATTTAAACTACTAAAATACTCATCATTTGACACACTCAAAACATCTTTATCTATTTTCATGCAAGTTGGTTAGGTTATTTAATAAATAATAAATAATAAACAAAATGAAATAAATAATAATAATAAATTAATAAAATAAATAATAAATTACATAAAACATATTTAAAAATATAATAATAAATAATAAATAATAAACAAAATGAAATAAATAAATATAATAATAAAAAATGGACTAAACAATAAATAATAATAATAAATTAATAAAATAAATAATAAATTACATAAAACATATTTAAAAATATAATAAAAATAATAAATAATAAACAAAATGAAATAAATAATAATAAAAATAAATAAATAAATACAATAATAAATAAATAAATATAATAATAAAAAATGGACTAAATAATAAATAATAATAATAAATTAATAAAATAAATAATAAATTACATAAAACATATTTAAAAATATAATAAAAATGATAAATAATAAACAAAATGAAATAAATAATAATAATAAATAAATATAATAATAAATAATAAATAAATATAATAATAAATAATAAGTAAATATAATAACAAATAAATACTTCATAATAATAATAAAAAATGAGTATAATAATAATAATAAATTAATATTAAATTAATAAATATATATTTTTAAATAATTAAAAATGAATAAATAATTTATAAAAAAAATGAATTAAATAATGAAATAATAATAATAAATAAATAAATAGAATATATTTATAAATTAATATATAAATTAATAAATAATAATATAAATAATAATTTAATAATATAAATAATAAAATAGTAAAATATATTATAAAATGAAGAAATAATAAAGAAAGAAAAATAATAATACATAAATAAATATTATAATAAATAATAAATAAATAGTAAGACCAAATTCATGTTTATAAATATTGGAGTGAAAAAATACCAAATTTTGGTTTTTTCATTTTGTACTAAAAGAGACAAGTGTTTGTTTAATGTGGTTTGAAAACAAAAACATAAAAATTCAATCAAACTTGTGTTTTAAACTAAAACACACAAACAGAAACAAAAACCTTCAACCAAACATGCCCGTAAGGATTTTGTGATGCATCAGCAAAGAAGAAAAGTAGAAGAGTGGTTTATGAAATAGGTAGCCACCGTAAGTAGTGACATCCATGGTGGAAAGTGTAATTACTTTATTGGAAACAACTAACATAAGTATTGCTGATAATGAAAAATCTCTAAAGAAGGTTAATTATGAGCATATAATTACTTACTCATACGGATCATTGTTCATGTGGTACAACAATTCAAAACACAGATTAAGACCTTCGAACAAAAAGAGTAATCAGATGTCACTGTAATAAGACCATATATTGGTAAAATGCAGAAAACCCCCCTTAACTATTATTGTTTTGCAGCTAACCCCCTAAGCTACAAATAACTCCCTTGAATTATCAATTTGTTGCAAATAATCCCGATTTTATCATAAAAGACTATTTTAACCTTCTTTTTAATTTATCTATTATTTGAATTGTATCAATATTCTTTTCTCTTATTTAATATATTAATAATACATTTCACCTTAATTGTATTAAAGTAAATACATCCTCAAATGAAAAATAAAAAATTTATAACTTGTAACTATTTCTGTAAATAATTAATTTGGTATTAATATCTAGTTTTATTTAAACAATAAAATATATTATCTTAAGTTTAAATTTTGTTTACAGAAAAATAAAATTTTATTTTCATAAAATAAATCTATGAAGACCTTAAAATTTCTTAACTAATAGACACCTTTTTTTCTCATGTTATATCAACAAAGTGTGTTAAATGATGACTTAATTATTTTAATCTTCTTATCTTAATTTATATTTAAAAACCTAAAAGCATAATTTAATTAATTAATTTAAAAATTATGTGTATGTTTATGAATATTTGACTGAAGAATATGCTATCATATTAGTATTAATTATTTCATAATCTATGTTAATAAGAAATGCATTAAGCTTAATTCAATAAGAAAAAGGGTATTTTGGGCATTTATGAAAAAAATTGAAGACAATGGAGGCATTTTGCAACAAATTATTATAGTTTAGGGGGTTTGTTGCACTTTTTATAGTTCGGGGGTTATTTGTAAGTATGATCATAGTTCAAGGGAGTTTATTGCATTTTATCTTATATTATATTTGGATAATGTATTTTGTCTAATATATGGTCCAGATTTTTTCTGTGTAGGATTGTCTCTGCACGACCCACCAAGAGAAAAGCCAAGGTTGGTTGTATCATATCCCTGTCTTGATGGAAGTTTCAGAATAGTTTAGGGTCACCTTTATCTTATTTTGGATAAATATAGTTTTTGTTAATCTTTCTTTTTCTTTTCATTTGGGACCTATACTCATTTACTTTATTTGATAAAAAAAAATGTCACTTATTTCATTTTAAAATTGAGGAATGTGGCTTTATTCCATTATAATTTAAGCGGACAACCAGACATGTGGTGAGCATCGACTACCAAATGCATCCCATGCCCATCTGGATCACTTGATGCTTTCCCCAGTTGATGGGAATAACAAAAATATCTCTTTGGAGGTTGATTTTGGAATTATATTACATATTATATTACGTATTTGATTGCACATGTTATGTTATCATAATCACTATTAAAAAATAATTAAATCATGAAATAAGGTATCAAATAGAGATTGAATTTGGTCCATCAAATACATCTATTTGCTCAATTTCCGATAATCAAAATTTTAACATTATATTAGACTATTATTTTATAATTTAAGTTGTCAATAGATTATTCTTGCGTCAACTTCTCCCTTGCCATGTTTTAATCATGTTATTAAATAAATTGATATGATTGGAGTTTTGATGAACACACAATACTATTAGAATAATTCCTTTTTTTAGTTGTCCTTTTCCTTCTTTTAATTTTGGTTAGAAGCACTCGATGTGTTTATTATCCATAGCACCATATAATTGAACTTAATAGTTAATATTGTGGATCCAATTTAATTACACTGTATATTAAGATGAGGAGTTGGTATTATAAGTTCTATTAGTCATGGTTGGATATGAGTCGAATAGTTCGTGAGTAGGTTTGAGTTCGGTTCAAATTTATTTGTTTAGTAAATTATTGGAGTCTGAGCATATTTTTTAAACTCGTTTAGTAAACGAAACGAACTTGAATATTGCTGAGCTCGGTTTGCTAAGTTCGTAAACAAGCTCGTTTAAGTTAAATAGTAAGATTATTTCATATTTGACAAAAGAAGGTGTTCAAATTAAAAATATTGTGAATAGTGTTGTGGAGAATTATAGAAATGATGCGATTAAATTAATATAGATAAAGGAAAACAAACAAGAACAAATGAATATTGTATTCATTATGTTAAAATAAATATGTAATAATTCAATTTAAATGGTTATTGGTAAAAGTAATTGAACCAAATTTATGAATAAGTTCGAGCTCGACTTGTTAAATCTAGCACTCAATTTGAGATTGTTCATTTAGCAAATAAATCGAATTTAAACATCTCACAGCTGGGCTGAGCTCATTCAGTTATAAGTTGGTTGGTCGGGAATCATTTATGACCTGAATAAATTATTCATTCGAATTATAATGTATATCCTGGTAGTTTTATTTGTGAAAGAGCTAAACTATATTTTGATATTATCTATTCATTTATTACAAAAAATGTTTAGCCTCTTTCGCCAATTGGGGATGTAGCTCAAATGGTAGAGCGCTCGCTTTGCATGCGAGAGGCACGGGGTTCGATCCCCCGCATCTCCAATTTTCAATTTTTCACGTCATCTCTATTCATTTGTTGATCATCGCTTGTTTCTTTTTAGCCAACAGATATATACGTATATCCAATTACCATGTCGCCGGCGACCCTCCGCCTGATTCCCTCTTCTCGGTGCACCATCACCGCCGTATTTCCACCGAAACCTCCCGTTTCGCCACCGAAACAACAGCTTCATCAAATATCTCGCAGAGGCTCAGCTTTACTCTCAATCATCACTGTCTTCGTTCCTCTTCTTCATCAGCCTTCTCCTGCAGCTGCAGTCTTCATCGGCATCTGTAATCTGTCCTCTCTTCTATATATATATATATATATATATATATATATATATATATGTGTGTGTGTGTGTGTGTGTGTGTGTGTTGTAGTCTTGTATATATAATATACTCATTTTGATTTTGTTTTGGCATGTATGGATTGTTTGGTTTTACACTCTCAGCAGGACCTAAAGATTGGCTCAAAGACCAGAAGAAGAAGGCCTACAAGGTCCTCTTGGCTCCCATTGACGCCTCTCGCACCAGTCTGCTTACAGCCTATCTCTTATTAAGTAAACACCCACCCACTATCTGTATCTTTATCTCTCTGTGCACACACACACATATATATATATATAGATACATATTATTGTTTCAATTGTGTAATTTTGTTTGCAATTAACAGCGAATAGTGACTCTGATTTGGGGGATAAGGACTTCGAACAAGTTCAAATGCTGCTCAAATCTGCTGCTAGGGATTGCGTTCCGGAGGACAGGAATTCCTTTGTTGCTTTCCAAGCTAGCACCGGAGTAGAGGTTTTGTTCAGGATTTAGATCCTACTATCTCAAACCATGCTAATTTTTAATATCATGCAAATTGGGTTTTTGGATTAAATTATTGTTATGCATCCAGTAAAATTTTCTAAACAGGTAGGAAAAAGGGGGAAACAAAGAATGCTATGTTTGAAAGCACTGAATTGGCACCTTGGATTTTGAATTGATAGATCAAGAATAATACGTCCTTGGGTGGATTGTCATTCTTATTAATTTATTCTTTCGGAGGGGGTTGAATAATCTCAGCCACACCCTTTCATTCGAACCTTTTAAGAGAAGGAGATACCAATTAGGATAAGCAACTGATAATTAGCCTACTTATTTGTTGGCTTGAGTGGCATAACTCATGAAATAATTCTAAATTGAGTGGGCTATGTGAAGTGCTGAGAAATTTTAAGCAAGAAAGTAATGCTTATGCAATGCAAAACGAATAAATTAGCACACTGGTCCATGTAATTCACTTTGCAGGTGTGCACCTTCCGGCTAGTCGTCAAGAACGCATCTTCGTTGCTTGATGATAAAGATCCTACAAAGTTAAAAGCTGAAGCTGATCTTAGCGATGTCGTAAGGTATCCCAGTAATACTTTTTCGTTTTAGTTATGTCGCTTTGATATTTAAAATGTCAAGATGCCAGAGGGCTTTGAAATTGTCTTCAGTGCTCTGTGGTATACTGGTATGTAAATGATGAATGGATTGCTCGCAAAAATGAAATCTAAGATGTATGTTATATGATATATTACCTTGTGTACTTGTGGCAGGGATTAATGCTCTGTTCAGATGAGTGAGTTCTACACAAGTCTATGCAAATATCCTTAATTTTATTTTTTTTAAATTTTTCTTGGAATTTAGCTGGCATTTGCAATTAAAGGGGTTTTACCCTGTGTGGGTCTCAGGTAATTGAGAGTGCTGGGATGGCAGAGTAGATACAGAATTAAGCCACTATTTGCAGAAAGTGGCATGTCCCATTAATGGATACAGAATTTGATAGAATAATCATGGTTAGGTTAAGGTGCAAAATGTCGATGCATCTTGGAGATGATCTTTACATGTGGTAGCAGCATTAGAGAAAACTTCTGAGGGCTTGGGCTGCTACAATAAACTTTTTGATCCATATTCTTTTCATTATATGATAGTAGATTCTTTAACAATTGATATAAAATAATATGTCCAATTTCCTGTTTCTCCCTGTTATTTTTAATATATAACAGGCTAATCCTATACTTTGGTTATTTTTGTATAACACAGTTTTTTTCTCCTCTCATAATTGCAGATCTTTTAGCTCTCTTAATGGCATGGCAAATGAAATTGATGTTCAACTCCCTTCTAATAGGTATATGTTTCCAGTTGTATCATGAAATAAATGCTTGTTAAAATACTTCTCAGATTTCCTTGAACGCATATGACATTTTCTTGTTTACTAGTAGGATTTTTCTTCATTGCCATTTCTAAACTCTTATCTATCAAACCAAATGACGGTTGTCATGAAAGATGCCAATTTGTTAAGTTGGTGACTTATTGCTCCTTTGGTCAATTTTAGGTTGAATTTTTGTCTTTTTCCTATTAATGCGTGATCACAATCCTTGCAATCACCTTACTAGTAACACCAGAGTGCAATGAAATACTTGTCAAAATTTGGTATATTGGTAATGTAGGAATTGCTTTTGAAGCAGACCGACCCGTCTTAATTTGTCTAGTAGCATTGACTAAAGGAGGGTTTTCAGTTTTGGTGACCTGTTCAGTACCATATTGATACTCTCTGATACTAATGCCATAATATGATCTTTCTGTGTATCGCGAATTCCTTCAGACTTGGATGTACACCCTTAACCTTTTTCAAGGCACATTCTTCTTGTACGCATTGTAGAGTTAATAAAGTGTGATTTCTATTATGTTTAATGCCTTAGTCATAGTTAACACTCCATTTAAACGTATTAAGGTTTATAGTTGTTGGGCAACATTCTTAATGCTAACAAACATTTGTTTGGAAGCATTTGTTTGTCAAAATATTGATGTGCTACTCTTTCATAATTCATCTTTTATTTATTCGTTTATGTACATGACAACATTATTTTTGGACTCTATCTCCTCTTTTGCAGAAAGAAGGTGGCAGATGCACTCATGAATACAATATCTTCCCTTGACAAACTTGAGCAGGGTGTTAAGGATTGCCTTGAAATTTAATTATTTTGTTTCCTTCATAATTCAAGATTCCACAGAGGCTTTCAAAGATACTTCTATCCTTGAACTCATAGACAGAGGAGCATTGCAAGTAAGTCTCATTCTTTGATATCTTTTGTCTGATTATATGCTTCTATGGTTCTCTCTCTGGCACAATTTCTTTAGGAAAATACTTGCCTCCAACCCTGTAAGAAGATACTTTCCTCGGAAGTGTATTAATCACATTGAAATGGGTTAACCAAGTGTATAGTTTTAATTAAATGAAAATAATATAGGACACGTGTCATGTTACATATTATGGCACATCAGTAGTAATGAGAGGGCATCTCCTTGTATATTTGAAGGCAAGTGTAGTTTTTTTTTTTTTGGACTTCCTTTGTCAAATTTTTTTTGTAAGTTGCATAATTTATAATTAGTTACTCTTGTTTGGTCTCGCATGCTGTATGAATTTCATAGAAATGCTTATTGACAATTTTCAAGATATAAGCACGCATACATCTCCCTCTATATCTTTCCCACCATCTCATGAACATTCGTCAGATGATTCATAAACCTTCAAAGTGCTTATTCCAGCCTTGTGCTGGCAAGTATATGCGGCTGATACAAGGATTTTCAATTTTTTACACTTAGGGAATATCATAACCTCGAAGTACTGCAGCAGGGAGGATGAGGGGATGGGTTTTAATTACGTGCCTTTGCTGTGTTACACAAACTTTTAAACTGCTTACAGCTTGTTCGGATTTACAAAAGCTTTCTGGATATTTTTTATCTTGTTCCATCAAGCATAATAATGGTTGGATATGATTGCTGTATCTTTTGGTAACTACTTTATTTAACACTTGAATCATATCCAACCTTCATTAATCATTGTTCTTTTTGTGGATAAATCCTTGCTTAATTACCAGTGATAATTTCCGTTTGTTTTATTATATGATATATTACAAGTATAGTGTATACTCAATTATACGGTATCCTTGCTCTCTCTTTTCAGGGGATGCACTAGAAGCAGTTCCACCCGTTGCTGTTAGGAACTTGTGTGCTGCTTGAGCTGTCTACCAATTGGCATGAAGCAATGGGCTCATGCGACATTGTGCTGGTCTATTAGATTCTTATATGTTGTCTCATCTAAATCTGACTGCTTGAACAATGGGTCCATGACCAAGTGAAGATACAACTGTAAGACCTGTTTTTATGTGCTTATACATACATTGTTATGGTAACATCCTTTCTTATTTTATTTTTTTGGATGTATATAATTTCACTTCACTAGAGGAGAGGCTAGTGCATTTACCATATCCAGACTTTATGGTGTTCTCTGTCTAAGGATTGATTTCATTTGTGTACCAACAAGTGAAGAGATGAAAGCTTTTGTTTTTGGGGAGAATGAGTTATAGTTGAAATGACTGTATTTATTAGGTGAAAAAAGATGGAAATTAGGTCGGACATGACTACCAGTACCACCAAATATGCATTGGTCTTTTCCCTCTCTTTCCTGTCTCTTTTAGGAGGCAAAATCTAAGAAAAATGGCTGATGCTTCCCACTAGAAATGACCTAACCCTAATCAGAATCAGCACATATCATCAGAAAATTGGGTATGGTGCAACTAGGCATGTCATTTGGTGGATGGATGAGGTGGATGGATAATTTACTGGTGCTAGTGTTGGTGTAGTGGAATGATCTTTTATACCATTCGAGTGGTGGAAATTAGCAAAATAAAAGAAAAAGGTGAGATTCAACATAGATTTACAACATTAATTGGACCTAATGTGGAAAAGGACGTATACCCATTGAACGTGACTGAATTTACAATATCTGTTGTTGATCAATTCATGGGTCAAGGGCATGGTTGGTGGTATCCGGTTGGTAACGCTTTTGCAAAAGTATTGATACCGTTATTTAATATTGATACTTGTCCGAGTCCGTTACACCAAATTTGAAAATAGTCAAGGTCGTTGTTTTATCCAATTGGGACACTATTTTGTTTTCTCTGCTATGATGATACCTTTCACGTGAAAAAAAATGCTGCTTTGGCCTATTAAGGGAAGGATATACATAAGCTATATATGACATACACATAACTACGGAGTATAGAGGACAGTACATGGAATACAAGGAGAGTTTTTGAAAAATTAAAAAATAGTTGATAGTTAGGATCATCCTACGGAGATATGCCTTGAATTCTATGCGGAGATGCTCTGAGTAGTTTAATTGGTATGATGATATATGTGGAGATGCTTTGATACCCTGTACTGGTGAAAAAGAAATTCATTCACACCGAACGCATTGATAATGTGATCGACATAAATAAAATAATCATTATACATGTATATTATACAATTCGTAATTACATACGTAAAAGTCAATATTATATATACATCACCTAATAAAGCATCGCTAGACAAGACAAAAAAGAGTATATTCTTTGCACCTAACAAATTTTTCCCACCCTTCATTTAGGGGATTAGTTTAGTTATGAAAAGAGTTTTTCGTACTTGATTCAAATATAAATGTGTACCCGGAGCTTTTTCGAAGGGCTGAATTGGAAAAACAAGCATTAACATTTTAGTTATTTGGCAAAAGTAATTTGAAGTGTTTATTACCCATTTTCTAAATTTTGAGAGAGATAAAAACACGATTATAAAAAAATTATACTTCTTCTTCTGTCCCAATTTATAAGGTTCTTTTGAAAAATTTAATTTTTTAAGATGTTGTATTGATAATAAATGAAATATCAAATTTATCTTTGGTTATACTATAGTGATGTGATTGTTTATTAGGTAGATAGTTTATAATTTTAATTCATGAAGAGTAAAATGGTAAAGTGATATTGACTTTTTAAATGAGACACTTATTTTGAGACTAAGAAATAATAAAAATATACACTTATTTTAAGACTTT
This sequence comes from Cornus suecica, assembly GCA_963922005.1. Classification (NCBI taxonomy): domain Eukaryota; kingdom Viridiplantae; phylum Streptophyta; class Magnoliopsida; order Cornales; family Cornaceae; genus Cornus; species Cornus suecica. The sequence continues at coordinate 88,765,694 of OY998240.1, forward strand.
AATTTTGCAAGAAAAATAAAAAAAAAAAACTTAGCCAGAATAGAATTCCAGAAATGCCTTTAGAGCAGGAACAAGGTATTTTAACAGCTGACAAGTGACTGTTAACAAGAAGGCCTTGATTGTAATCAAGTTGGACGGCAGAGAATCTCCAAATATAGAATAGAGGTTCGGCGAGTCCATTGAAGGGTTGATCCTTTCTTCTGATCAAATCGAGGTCCAATTTTCACAGTTACACAAACAATATATATACAATACTTTATATATATATATAGGCAAAAAGATACGAGTGACAGACACACCTTCCCCATTCTGGAACAAAATATAGGGTTAATTTCATATACATCCCCTGAGATATGTTTTTATTTCAATCATACTTTCTTAAATTTGAATATCTTTATTTACACCCCTCATAGTATGAAATGTCTAAAATATCCTTGATACAAACACCACTTAAATCAATTTAATCCCTAAATCAAACACCACATTGAATCAATTTAACTCTCAAACCAAACACCCCAACCCCAACAACCACCACCACCCGCCGCCAAAACCACCTCCACTCCCTGCTGTCGCCAAACCACCTCCACCCGCCGCTGCTGACACATCACCACCAACCCCTGTCACCAAACCCTCACCCCTACCATCACCATCCCCACTAGCAACCCCAACCATCACCACCCACCGCCAAAACACACACACTTCTTCTTTTTTTCTTTTTCTATATATATATATATATAATATAATAAGGTATATATATATATGGATTTGAACAAGTCTATTTTTTTTCCAATTGAATAATTTGTGTATATAATAATTTTTGATCTAATAATTTAATTTTATAAAATAAATTTAAACTTTAAGAAAATAAATTATTTTTTCATAAATTTATATCAAATATTAAATATTTATTTGTAATTCAAAAAATTTATTTTCCAAAAAAATTAAATGTGTTTGTAAGAATTAAATATTTGGGGTTGAGTTTAATTTTTATTCACAAATTCAAAAATTTAGTTTCCAAAAAAATTAAATATTTGTTTGTAAATATTTGGGGTTGGGATTGGGGTTTTTTGAAATTTATATATTTGTTTTGAATTATATATATACATTTTTAATTTTATATATATTTTTGAATTTTATAATTTTTTTCGAAATTTAATATATATATTTTTGAATTTTATATGTTTTTTTTTTAATTTTATATATTTGTTTCGAATTTTATATGTTTTTTTTAAAAAATTTATATATATTTTTTGAATTATATATATATATATATATATTTTTTTTTAATTTTATATTTATTTTTGAATTTTATAATGTTTTTCAAATTTTAATATATATTTTTGAATTATATATATATTTTTAAAATTAATACAAATTAAATAATTAAATTATTGGAGGGGGTCAAATTGATAAAATAATATATCCTTATTTCCAAATATACTAGGTTATCCCATTAAGGATAATTTAGGTATTTACAAAAAAAATTAGGATGATGTCATCGTTAAGGGATATAAATTATGAGAATCTCAAACTTGAGGGGGTGTAAATAAAAAATTTTAAATGTGAGAGTGTAGTATTGAAATAAAGACAAACTTTAGTGGGTGTAAATGAAATTAACCCCAAAATATATAAGGAGGATAGATATATTTATACATATAGAGAGAGAAAGAAAGAGAGAGTTTTAGAGATAGAATGATAGCAGCGGACGTAACGTGCTGTGGGATTATGTTCCCACTGTATATATAAAGAGGATAGATATATTTATACATATAGAGAGAGAAAGAAAGAGAGAGAGTTTTAAAGAGATAGTGATGGCAGCGGACGTAGCGTGCTGTGGGACTATGTTCGCACTGTATGTGCTGATAATCATAGGACTGGTGACCTTCGCGGGTCTCATGGCTGGTCTCACTCTCGGACTCATGTCTCTCGGCCTCGTCGACCTTGAAGTCCTCATCAAGTCTGGCCGTCCCCAGGATCGCATCCACGCTTGTACTCTCTCTCTCTCTCTCTCTCTCTCTCTCTCTTATACACACACTGTTACTGTTGCTCACAAAATTTGGACGACTATAGAATAATTATGCAATTTTCTTTTTGGGTAAATGGGGATTAAGCAATTCTGCTATATGGGTTCTTCTGATATGCTGTTTTCAACTTGGGGTTTCTATTATTCTTTATTAGATGCTGGTGTTGGTTGGGAATTTCAAATAAATTGTTGTTCTGCGATCATTTAAGAGCTAGCCCATTGAAGTAGCTATAATGTACAAATATTTTGTGGACCATTATCTCCTAATTTGAATCAGTTTCGGCTGCACTCAGCGTATATGAATTGGGTAATTTTCATGAGTTGGAAATTAAATTAAATCAGACTGAGGGGGAAGCGAAATGGGTATATTTGTGTTGTCTCAGTAGTTTTTTATCGGCAAACATGCCCTTAATTTTGTTTTGAAATATCTGTGTTTTTGGCAGCTAAAATATTTCCAGTGGTAAAGAATCAGCATCTTTTGCTATGCACACTCTTGATTGGAAACTCCTTAGCAATGGAGGTATGTGGAAATGAATTTGAATGTTGATCAGTGGTCTTGTTTATCTTACTGTTTATTCAATTAAATTCTGATTTATCTGTACGGTGTTTACTTCTTCGCTTGAAGTCTCTTCCCATTTTCTTGGACAAGCTTGTGGCTCCATGGGCAGCAGTGCTGGTATCGGTGACTCTTATCCTCATGTTTGGGGAGGTTGTTTATCATCGAAGTGAATTGGGTATGTTTGTTTTGGGTGGTGCAGGGTTATCCTCTGATTTCTTTTTTATTGCAGATATTGCCTCAAGCAATCTGTACTCGCTACGGCTTGACTGTTGGAGCAGCAGCGGCACCCTTTGTCCGTGTTCTTCTTTGGGTATTCTTCCCAGTCGCTTATCCTATCAGTAAGGTATAATTGATATGCGTAAACAGGCACATAATTTTTGGCACTTGTTATTTTGTTCTGTCAAGATGGTTGTTTATGTAGTAAGTGGCTATTTTCCTTTTCTGGTTGCTGAGAGATGTAAGAAGAAAGAGATTGTTTGTTTTTCATGCTTGGGACCTCTGAAACACAAAAACTTCTTGTAGTTGACCTTGATTCACCTTTATGTGGGTAGATAATATCTTTTTTTGATTATTAGACCGGTATGATACGTATAATTAATTTTGTTTTCCTTTCCCCCCCTCATATAGGAGTTAAATGGAGACACATAGGAAAGTAGTTTCTTTACCATCTTTTTTTTTTCTTTCTTTGAACATTTTATGTTATGGCTAGGTGTTGGATTGGATGTTGGGGAAGGGGCATGCTATTCTTCTGCGTAGAGCAGAGCTCAAGACATTTGTGAATTTTCATGGCAATGAGGTACTTCTTTCAACTTAAAATTCCAAGAAATTGTTCATCCTGTAGAAGCTCTTATGCTAAAGCCATCTCATGCTGGCTATTCCCCCATCTTTTGAATGTTCAATCATTCGTCTCTCTCTTCTAGCTAAAGATTATGGTTCATATGTAATTTGTTTGATAGGCTGGGAAAGGTGGTGACTTAACACATGACGAGACGACTATCATTGCAGGGGCACTTGAATTGACTGAAAAGACTGCAAAAGATGCCATGACACCTATATCAAATGCGTTTTCCCTTGATCTGGATGGAACTCTTGATTTGTGAGTTATGGGCTTGTTTCCATCTATTATGTTTGGTTAATCCTTTTTTGGTAACCTTAACCCCTTCTTTTCCTCTTTTCTTACATTCAGGGAGACTTTGAATGCAATAATGACAATGGGTCATAGTAGAGTTCCTGTTTATGCTGGAAATCCAACAAACATTATCGGACTCATCCTGGTAATTTCTTTTCTTGTACTAGAAATCATTATCTCTGCGGAATTAATAGGAGGGCACTTCCAACCACCATCACACTAGACTACACATACCTGAAGAAGAAAAACAAAGAGAAAGCAAGAACACTTGAAATAGATTTTATTAACACACTGATTCATAATTCGTTATCTATTTTTCTTGGGTGAGATGCAACATTTTTTAAAGAAGATAATGTGGAACATTTTTTCTTTCTGGAAAAGATAGTGTTTCGTGTTGTTGCTGTGTTAGTCAGCTTGACAACTGCGAAAATGCTTGTTTAAGTCTCAGCCCTGTGGCAGCCACTGAGTGCAGTAGGAAATGATCAGACCCACATTGGTGTGGCCTTTGATGTTTACCTGCACATAAACAATGGAAGTATGTTCTTGTATTCAGCATGACCTCCGATACAGATGCCATCATGGATTTCTCTTGCTGAACGAAATTTATACTAAAAGATAATAACGTAAAGATAATGGAAAGAAGGTTAGTGTGGAGAGAGATCATTTGGATGGATCTGGTTTAACTTGCTAAGGATAATGTTTTGGAAAGTGATATAGAAAATGTTATCTTGAGAGTTTGTGATCTAGGAAGGATGGACACACCTGAAAGGCCAAAGTATCAGACATGCCTACATACGGATCTAAAATATATATATATATATATATATATATATGTATGCATATATACAATTTTAAAACACTGCTTTAGGAATAACATGGACACATTTTGACTCTTGTCACATTGTTTGGGTGTTTCAGTTTTAAAAAGAAATGTTAGATTACGTATTTAAAATTATATTTCATCCCTTGCTTACCATTTAGGTTAGCACTCACTTGAGTTACGACATACAAGTGGCTTGTTCTTAATTTACCTATCCTGATTCTCCTTACTATATACGAGTGCCTTATCCATCACTACCTCCCCCAGTTCCTCTCTTATATGTCGAGTCATATTTAATCTCATTTATGCAATATCTATTCTCGAGAGAATTATGAAAATGATGTTCTATATTGAATTCAATCGAATGAGATCTTATACCTATAAATAGATAGGAGAATTGTGTGGGTGATGGACAAGTTACCAATATATGGCAACTTCTACTGTAGGTGACTGCAAACTCTAAATAGTAAGTGTAGCATATAGTATGATATTAATAATAATATATAGCAATCCCGCAATCTTAAGATGTGATGGAAGTGATTTGGTGATCTCTGTAGATGTGGCTGTTAGCTATGTCAAAGATGTGGTAATCAAGTGGAGAGACATGACTGTTGAATATGTCAATATAGTGGTAACCAACTGGAGACGTGGTTGCTAACTATGTCAATGATGTGATAACCAACCGGAGACGTGGTTGCTAACTCTGTCAATGATGTGATAACCAACTGGAGACATGGCTATTGATTGCAAAAATGACATGACAACCTGATGTGGGCTATTGACCATAGTCAAATGACAGGACAATTAGATGTGCCACACGTATCCATTGACTGTAGTCAAATGACATGACAACTGGATACGTATCTGACATGTTGAGGCACGAGGAGGCAGATATTGAAGAAGGCGCTGAGGTGGATGGTGGTAAATCTCTAAACTCTGACGACTAAATTCCGCAAGGATCAAGATGATGATACCATCCCCGGTGGTGACAACAATGGACTGAGAAGAATAACCAAGAATTGGTATGCTTAGATATCATGTAAGGAGTATATGAGAAAGATAGAATAAAAATTGTATTGTATTACATGAATGAGATTACTCAATATCCTATCTATATTGGGGAATAGGATTTGGTGAGTGATGAACAAATCACTCATATATGGGAACTCCTGGAGAGTGCTAACCCTAAATGGTAAGTAAGTCATATAATTTAATATTAAAATATAAGGGAGTTAGTATATACGAGGGACTTGTCTATCACTCACCTAACCTTATTCTCCTATTTATGTTGGATCTTATGTAATCTCACCCAATCTAACTAAATACAAAAAATTATAGTTTCTCTCTCTCTCTCTCTCTCTCTCTCTCTTATATCATAAAATGGTATCAAAACCTACTGATTCTGGGTAGTATGCTTGCCAGCCCATTGTTGTCACTGTGGGAATGACATCATCATCCCCATCCCCGATGACAATTAATTCTCAGAGTTCACAGATTCGCCATCACCAACCTCTGCGCGCCTCGACATGTAAGATCCATATCAGGTTGTCATGTCATTCACTTTATGACCCTTGATAATGTACCAACATAAAATTTGATTTGTCAGTGGACTCTTATTTGGTATATCTTGTTGTGTGGAGTTCAGTTTTCATACTCATTTCACTAATTAGTACCTCTCAAGTGGTAACTTGAAATCTCAACATACTTGACTTTTAATTTATCTGTTTGACTTATGCTATTTATTCTTTCATATTCAATACCATAGTTATTAAACCCTGCTGCTTCTCACATATTTGGTTTTCTTAAGCCATCCTCTTGTTCATGATTTCTACTGATGACTTGTTTATCATCTTCAACTCCTTCAGGTTAAAAATCTCTTAACAGTTGACCCAGAAGGTGCAGTTCCTCTCAGAAAAATGTTAATGAGGAAAATTCCTCGGTAAGAATGAATGTTTCTTATATCTTTTGTAATGCAAGAAAATACATATTTACCTTGGACTTAATAGGACTGGAAATAAATTATTTGGTGAGATCTGCTAGTAGTTGGGATGAGTGGATAAGGCTTTACTGAGTTGGTTGAGTTGTGTCTTGACTCTTGAGATTTAAAAACTCAATTATCCCCCTGTTGAAATAATATGCTAGTCTTACAACCTCCCAAAGGATCTATTAATGAATCCAGTCGGCTTCGTACCTTCTGCCTGCAGTGCATCCTGAATAGCTGTAATTTGCATTCCTTGCCACATCTTAAATCATTTAGTTGAAGAAGTAAGCAGTGGCATCTATCATTTTTAAATGAAGTTATTTGAATGCTTTAGCAGATTAAGACCTGTCACTTATCTCTGATATTGATTAGAACAGGGTGATACTGTGTGATCTTGCTTGGGATAAATGTTTGTAAAAGTGGTAATGGGATGTGCTCAATATTTGTGCATCATAATTCAAAATGCTTTCAATTTGACTTGATCTTTGTAATTGAAAAAAGAGGCTATTTATCGAATCCTCAGTACCAGCTAAAATCGCATTAGGGATCCCTTTTAAGAGGCATTCCGATTAAGGAAAGTTTGCCTCTACGAATGGAATGTTGGTTGCTACCTTAATAAAGAGGAAGGGGGGGCTTTCTGGATGCCTTGTAGCTGCTCTCCCTTAACTTAAGATGAAACATGGATTATGGGCACTGATGGATTCTGGAGTAGCTTTTTCCAGGAGTATGGGGTAGTATGGATCTTGCAGAATTGTATGCTCTTCCCTAATATTTAAAGTTAGACCAGAACACGTACAGAGTGAGTGTAAACCATTTGTTGATTTAGCTGATCGCACCCAGGGAATCCCCATGTCTCCACTAACCTCTAAAATATGTTCCATCATTGTACTTCAGTTACTGCATGCATGTTTTATTTAATTTATAATTTGGTACCAGCATTTATGTATCAGTCTATAATTCTATGGTTAATGCACTGACTGATATATATCTCCAATGCGCTCAATAATTTTTTAATAATGCAACATGCTTGCTTATTAATTTTATCCTATTTAGTTTTTATCTCCTCCATCATTCTACAGGGTTTCAGAGAATATGCCTCTCTACGACATTCTCAATGAATTTCAGAAGGGTCACAGCCACATCGCAGTTGTATATAAGGATCTGAATGAGACTAAAGAGTCACTGAAGAAAATTGAAGAGGGTGAACATCTTCATTCCTTATTTACCCCACTTCAAACATTCAATCATAAATTGCCTTGATTATCAAATTATAAGTTCCAAGTTTCTGTTCATTATCAAGTTATATGGTAAGACTCGGTATTTTCAACTTTTCACTGAACCCCTTAAATTATCATTTAAGTTTGGAAAAGTTTCGGTAATACCTGAAATTGTCAGTAAGCATATTTGACAGAGCTTATTGTGTAGGATCCAATTTCTTTTCAAAATGTTATTTTTTTCTTAAAATGTTGCTAAAAGTCTTGCAAATTTTGTTATAATTTGTGATAACCAAGTTCCATTGGTATTTGATCATTTCTTTATCTTTCATATTCATGAACTTTTTAACATGGACTTCAAAATGTTCATACTCTTCGAACCTGAAACTTACGTTTATCTTTTTTTCTGGGTTTGTACTGCTGTTTCATGATATCTATTTACAAATCGTTATTGAATTAGTTAAATGAGTCTTCATGACAACTGCTGCAAGATATTCAAATATTCCTAGCTTTCTCTGCCCGATCTATTCATACTTTTAGGACTTGTATCTTGTGATTTAGTGTATCTGTGTTTACTGTGTGGCTAATCAGAACATCGTGAGGCCAGCCCTAAATCAAAGTCGCATGACGCTGACACAGCTTTGACTAAGAATGATGGAGATCAGCAGATAAAGAAAAGTCCTCCAACGACTCCTGCTTTTAAGAAGCGGCACAGAGGTTGTTCCTATTGCATCCTGGATGTGGAGAATGTGCCTATTCCAGAATTTCCACCCAATGAAGTGGTTGTTGGTGTAATTACTATGGAGGATGTAATCGAGGAGCTTCTTCAGGTATACTGAAATATTTCACATGCAGAAATTTTGTCCCAATATTGATGGTGCACATACATGAGATTGAGATCCACCATCAACTAGTCCTTATGATATATGCATCTTAACATCAAAAGATGGTGGAAATACTACAAATGAATATGATGCTAAGTAATCGTCTTTTTCATGGAGCTGGCTACTTGAATCCAGTTTCTCCGATTCACTGTATTCTAATGTGCATAAGCTACATAAGTGAGCCCAAATTTTTTAGGACTGTTCATATGATAAATTCTGGGGAGAAGTGAATCTAGAACTGTTTCCACAGAAGCAACCATCTTCGTTTCCACAGACGGTGCCAAAGGGAGCTTCCCCTCGGTTCAACTGCTTAAACTGCTTTTCTATCATCTCTGACACCATATTTCATATCCAATTCATCTAGTTTCCTCCTAATGTCATTATTTTTTTATATATATATTTGGTGAAACAAAAGTATTTGAAAATTGGGGTGAGAACTACACTATCTCACTGTCCTAGTCCTTGTGTCATGGGCCTGGTAGCCAAATTAAGCAGATATACTTGTGAATTGTGATAGACAATTCTAAAGATCTCTTGTCCTGCTTGGTACTTGAAAAAGCATTGGTTTATCTATTATCTTCTGATGCTGGTAATTGCTGATCTCATTTATCACCTTTTTTTTCTTATGCCAGGAAGAAATATTGGATGAAACTGATGAGTATGTAAACATTCACAACAGGTATGTGTGGCTATTGATTTGGAAAGGCTCTATTTAGCTTTCCTTTGTTTACATCACTTGCTTCTAGACTTCCTGTAACTAAATTGGATTGGAACATTGACTAGGCATGCAGCAAGGGATGAGTAAAACCAGTGACTATGCCTATGAATGTAGGGGGAAAAAAGAAAAATAGAACCTACAATGCTCACTTGAAACACATGTTAACATTGGAAAAAAAAAAAAAATTAACTGGTTTTTCATACATTATCCGATTTTATTTTTGGAAATGCAGGATAAAGGTTAACATGCATGCATCCCAGGAGAAGGCTCCTGATGAAGATGAAAACTCGCAACACCATTCTTCTGGCCAGGAAGCTCCAGGTTCCGCCCCTACCTTATCAGATTCTGCCAGTGTTTTGCAATAACATTTTCATTCACCACTACAAAGAGTTTCCCAAGAAGACTTGTTAATCTGGAGAGTTCTGGTACTCTTTGTTCCTTGTATAATTACTACTAGACTTAGGTTACAAAAAGAACAGAAGGTGGCTGGGGTTCACTCTTAGAAGTGTTGTTTTAGTTGAAATTGAAGAAACCCTGATTGTAAAATAGGTAGACTGCTCTTACTAATCTGGCACCATTATGTTGGATTGTTGGAATCTCTTTCTTGATGGTCTTGTGGAATAATACAAAAGATTGAGTTATTAATGAAGGATTTATTTGTACTTCTTTGAGAGACTCCATTGTTTCATATGGTCTTTGAGGTATGGATTGACTAATTGAAATGAAGAAGAGAATTGTAAGTTTAGAAGTTTAAATTTCGATTTCATTACGAAAATAAGCTGCTAATTCATAAACCAAAAAACTAAGGCCTGTTTGGTAATCTTTTTGTTTTAGTTTTCAAAAAAATAAAATGAAAATTTAAAAATAGTTTGGTAACATGGGTTTTGTGTTTTTCTAGATTTTAAAAAAGTGAAAAACAATTGTCAAAATTTACAAAATTTTGCAAATTTGTGAACAATTTTGGAAGCTTCATTCGAAGCTTTTAATTTGAATTTTTATTTCTAAAACACCCAAAATGCGGCTACAATAACATAATTAATATAAATAATAACTAATAAAGAAATACAAATAATAAATCAAAATGATTAAATAAAAAATTAGTAATAAATAATTAAAAATAACTAATAAAATAAAACAAAATAGATAATAAAGAAAAATGATTAAATAAATATTAAATAAATTTGAATAAAAAAACATAAATAAATAAATAAATAAAATATTTAAATATTAAATAATGTTGAATAAAACATGAATAAATAAATATTTAAATTAATTCATTTTATTTTTATTAGTAATTAGTTCATGATTTATTAATTTTTAATGTTTTTTGTTATCAAACACGTTTTTAATTTTCTACTTTCAAAAATTACAATCAAACAGATTTTTTTTTTCTATCAAAATGACATCAAATCAAATTTCAGCTTTCAATTTTATAAAAAATAAAATCATAGCAAAAAATAGAACCACAATATTATCAAAGAGGGCCTAAGAGTTTGTTTATAGATTTTCTAAAAAAATCATTAATCCAAACCTAACAGGTTTTCAATGTAATTCACCCAAAAAAAGTGAGAAGATGGACTTTGAATAGTAAAATCGGACGGCTGGGAGGTAAGGAGGACGCACTCGTGAGTAGGAGCAGACACGCGAAAGTCGCGAAGCGACATAATTGGTCAGACTGCGCACACTGCTACTGTGGGCCCTACTCGTACAATACTACAGCTATCTCAAACCCACCCTTTACAGGAAAAAAAAAAAAAAAAAAAAACCACTGTAAATAGTGAAAATTACAGGCCCAGGTCCATGTATTAGGCCCAAAGAATATTGAGCCCATGTAGTATGTGAATAATAAATAGCCCATATATTGTACCCACCAAATATACGTGGGACCATCAACGTGGGTCCATTCCCTTGAAAAATGGATCAACAACCCACTACCAAAAAGAGAGTGGGTAGTTATTAAGAAAGTGGGTCATGACCCCATGAACTTAGGCCATGACCCAAGAGCATAAAAATGTATAAATATGGCCATTTGAGCCTAAATAAGGGATTCTGGGATGTGAGTGAAATTTGACACTTACACCCACCCTTTACCTCTGCCACATAAATGCCATAATCCCTAGTTTTTTTTTTTTGCTATCTTCTTTGAATTATATTTCGACCATTTTAATACCTTTTACTAATATATTAAATCAGACAATATCAATTTTTTTTTGGTTGTGTATTTAATAATTGTTTGAAGTTATTAGAAATTTATTTTAACTGGTATTTAAGAAAGATTATTTAAATTTTAATATGTTAATATAATACAAGTCACAAAAACCTTATATCTAATTGATTGAGAAGATTTCATCATTTGATGATTTTTTATGCATATTTTCTTACTCCTGTCAAGTACCATCGGTAAATTTAGTTACCATTTACTAGTGTATGCTAATGCTATTCTACACACTGTCTTATTTCTTTCTCATCAGTACTCTCCGTCCATCTCATTTCCTCTGCCTTGTCTTTTCTTCTGCAAAACAACCGCAACAATGAATAAGATATTATATATACAACAGATACATATATGCATATTGTTTTATTTATCTATAAAAATTGATGGATGGATAAGTAAAGAAAGAAAAGGAAAGGTGTGCCAAGTGACTTTTCTGCGCTTTCAAGCGTTGCTGGTCCTGCTCAATCCAAGGTTAGCATACTGTTACTATTACTATTGGAGTATTACTATTGAGCTTTAGATTCAAATAGGCGATTTTAATTAGTGGGTTATTCGGAATATATCGATATTGGTGAAAAGATACTCCTATAGTCAAGACTCCTATAGTATGCTTAAAATATACATACAGACAGATATCTTAATATATATGTACACATATATAATATAGAAAGAGAAGGAGAGTTCTAGTATCCTTGTTTTTATGTATAGAGAGAGATGAGTTATTGATATATTGGGTGACTTGTGGATTGATTCAAGGGTTGATAAAGAGTGTTGCAAGATCAAATCATCAAAAGCCTTCGAGGGTTTGATTTTTGTTTGTATTTGTTTATTTTGGTGATTGGGTATTGGTGAATAGATATTATCAAGTGGGTGTTTGGTGGAAAAGAAAAGAAAAGAAAAGAAATTGATGGGTAAGAAGAAGATATTGAAGAAAACAAAGGAAGTATCAGTAGCAATAGCAGAATCATCATCAATAGCTACCCAACAAGAACAACCACAAACTCCTAGAAAAAGAGGCAGACCTCGCAAAATCATTGAGAAGACAGAGAGTGAATCTGAGAATAAAGAAGAAAAAGAGAGTGCTGGGTCAAAGAAAGCCAAAAACACAGAAGATGTAGAAGAAGCAAAGATGAAAGAAGTGGCAACATCATCATCATCATCCATGGCCATGGGGGTTACAAAGAAAGAACAGCCTCCAAGAAGCAGAGCTAGGCGCAAAAGCAAGCCCAGAAAAAGCAGCTGCTGATTTAATTAAGGTGATTATAATTTGACCTTTTTTTATTTATTTTTTCTTGCTGTCTTCTATTTTTATTTTTGGGAGGTTAAGGCAAAGAATAGATGATAAAAAGTTGGATTGTTTTGTTTCCTAATTCTATTGCTTTGTGTTTTGGTCAGTTTGCCAATTTCTATTGAAAGCAGAAAGCAAAAAAATGATGTGTGAGAGGAAGATAGTTGGAAAAAGGGGATCTATCAGTGGCAATAGTAGAATGATAATCATCAAGTTGTGATCTTGATTGCAGTGATGGTGCTTATTATATTTTCTATATCATCAAATCATTATCCGTATATTTGAAGATAAAAGATTTTCTGTGGATTGCGCACACAAAATATATAGATGCATGTATATCCAGAAAAATACTAAAATGTTTTAAAATTTATTTAAAAAGGTTGATTTGTGGTTTGCATGAGAGAGAAGGAGAGTAATATATTAATATTATATACGAGTATGTGTATGAAAAATTGAAAATAGAAGATGTGTTAGGATTAGGAAAGAGTTGTGTGTGACTTTTGGTGAAAGCGCCAAATCTGGGCCATTGCTTTACATAAAATAGACAAGGAAAATGATTCTTGCACCGAATGGATGGGCAGAATTATATTAGTATAAATAAAAATTCGGTGCAAATATCATTCCTTAAATGATAAATAATATTAGTATTACACTAGAAAAAAAAATGAAAGGGAACAACTCTGGTGAGGCAGTGTCTGTCTATACAAGCATCTCCTTCCTTCACTCAGTATTAATTCGAGGGTACTCTACTTGTTAATTTTAACACCATTCTATTCTCTCTTGTGTGAAAGAATAGGGGTGTTTTTGAACCCATCATGCTTTGGCTTTTGCTATCATATTGCCATCAAATTAGAGTATCCTAAGCAAGCAATTCATCTCTATTGCAAAATCTCTGAAGGAGGCTGTTTAGCACCTCAGAAGTTGAGCTGGGACAGCAGCAAGGAAGAAGAGAAAGATGCAATGTAACCCAGCCCATGGTAATCTACAAACCCATGTCCTGTAGCAAGAAGACTTGTATCTTTCATAATACACCAGTAGCACTAATAAAAATAGGGATAATTACACAAACTTTTCCCAAACTATGGTATAATTGTACGGTATAATTGTACGCGGTTCCTTTAATATTTCAATAATATTAAAAATCTTCCTTAATTGCATCTTCTTTGTAACATTTAACCCCTAATGTTCAAAGTTAACGACAAAAATTTACTGTATTGGCCAATAAAGGTATATTATGGATCAAACTTTCTATTTTACCCTTGTTATTCTTGTAATTACATTTGAAACCTTACTTTTGCATTCAAAATTACTAGAATATCTCAACTTTTTTTACCAAATTGCTATTATGTATTTTCTATAAACTCATTTGAATGATTGTTTATACATACTTTCTCTCTAAAAATAACGCATTCTCTCTCTACAAGCTTTCTGTCATGATTTGGGAAAGATAAGTGGTACATATGAAATGACAGCTGCTGGTACGCATAATTCCCGCCTATATATTTGTGGGCAAGATAGTAAATTCAATATTCTCTAGAAGATTCTCTAAATATATCTAAAAATAGGAGGGTATGTACGTTATTTCACTATTATTTCTTATTGTACCAATATATTCTGATGACACTAAGGGGGATTTTTGATATAATTGAAACGTTAGAGGAATCACGTGCAATTATGCCTTAGTTCAGGGGAGGTTTGTGTAATTATCTCATAAAAATAAAAATTTCAAAATTTTAACATTAATCCATATTTATTAGTAAAATTTGTAATTTTTGGGGACTAGTTCACCTAAGTTGAAGTTGAAAATGACAGGAGTATTTCTTAAAGTAGAGAGGGGAGACCACAAAAACATCATGTCTGACCACTCATTCAATTATAATCCCACAAAATCTTCATGTATATGCTACACCCATTCTATTAGAGCGTCATGTCACGCACATGTTCCATTGGATATTATGGGATTTGGATTGGGGTCAAATCAAATATGAATAATTGGGGTCACTGCGTGCGTGTGTATCCTCCCCCAAGCCAAGGAGGATAAAGTTTGGTCAAAGTTTTTCTTCTACCACCACCGCTCATGCTCCAACTCCAACCACCTGATGTCGCACTATATATGGAAACCATACTCACCCAATCACTTCAAATATATATAACAGTGATTGTGTTTGGCATTGCCCGCAATGTTGTTTGCTTCTACTGTTTGTAGTTTTGGTTCAAGCTTCTACTGTTTGTAGAAGCTTGAACCAAAACTTTACGTATCGAACGAACAGTATCGTTAGAGGCCGATACCGCAACAGCAAACCATGCTTGAAACTTGGAAAAAAGTACCATTGAAAATAGGTGTCATAGTTTAATCAGTGAATTCCCTGTATCAAACTTAAAATTCTCCAGCAAATACACTGTTCACTACATAAATATAATTTCCTACGCATTGATGGTTGTAAAGGGACAAAAGGGATAGTATGTTTCATTAGAGTCAAACAGCCATTACAATACAACAGTCGGCCTTTGGAACATAACAAGCAGGCTTCAAGTTGATCTAAGTATCATCTCATTCCAGCCTACAATCTGATGTAAACTGCACATCTTAATTTATTTAAGTTTTGCCTAGTTAAGAGGCTGCCGGTTCAACTGGCTGGCGGTGCAACGCATGGGGGCTCTGGAGCCACATCTGCTCCTCCAGAGTAACCATTACTACCACGTTGGTGCTTGTCGGAGCATCCCCACAGAGCGACAGTTTTTGCATCATCTTGAGTCATCATACTTGAAAACTCATCATGGTTGTATTTCAATGTCGCTTTCCCACCAAACTCAGTTGGAAGATTATCCGCATCAAAATATGAACTCATGAGCTCCACACTCTCTTTGTTCTTTGGGTATACAAATTTCACCTTGTGGAACGTTTTAGTGTCCAAGAAATATTTGACAATCTGCATAATCAGAAGCAGTGCAGAAGTTAAATCAAGGAAAAAGACTAGGATATTCAGAATACATATTGCTTTTATCCAATCAACAAAATGCATGCACTCGTGTTAATTTTGGTCTGAAGGCGGCCAGATGATTTTCACTCATTGAAGACTCAAAACTCAGAAAACATCCCCACTAAAAGTAAACTCATGTTAAAATTTATCAACTTAGTCCCTTATTTTGATGCAGAAATCAAAGATTTATCACATATTTTGGAAGTTCTGTGATCAAGTAGAACTAACACTACTCGATCATTTTTTTTTATTTTTAATGTTAAGCAGAAACCCATTTGGGAGTAAGAGGTTGGTACTGCTAGGCCACAAGGCATATGGTTACTTGATCAGTTTTGTGCATCACTAAAGAATCTATGAAGAATAGATGGCATGGATCAATTATCAAGAATGTTTCCGCAAGCTCACATGGTACAAGTCTCTGGAGTATATGAAAACTAGGTGTATCAAAACTAGATTCCAGTCATGAAGTGCAAATAACAAACCTTCCAGAATGTTTCAAAAATCCGTGGAGGACTGTAGAGGAATGCTACCGCTAACCTCTCGGGGTAATGGTTTTGTAAAATATTTATAGTTTCCCGAGCAGATTTGACAGGCACACTGGTGCTTAGAGCCCATCCACTGAAGTCGATTAACCAAGCCATTTGCTCTTGATCTTCCGGGAGATTGAGGATAGCATTCTCTATGAGATAAACTAGATGACGCATCTGGTTGTCTATTGATTTTGTATTCTGTGAAGTATATAGCAGTGTGAATCTTCAAAAACCAACCAGACTGAAAGTTTTTTTTATTTAAAAATGAAAATTCTTCACCTGCATTGCTGGTCTCAATATAAGAACAGTTCTTCCATAGCGGTCATGAAAATTTGCTCTGTATACTTTTCCAGTCTCACCTTCACTTGAAACTTCACTCTAGAAAGTGATATAGGTTTTATGGTCAGTGCACGTTCTACAAATAAGCTTCAAATACTGTTACCAAACTAACATATATGGATAAATAGAACCAAATGAATTAAAATGAAATAACAGGAACAGAGGGCTGAGACATGAAATTAACATTGTAGGCCACAGTTATTATGACCCACCAACTATAGGTGATTGCTCACAAATTGCTATTTAATGTATAATGGGAAACTAAAAAGAATTAAGTTTCCAAGTACCGAGTTACTGACCTTCGGTCACTTCATACCACAAAAAATATTTTATACATATATTACCTCATAGTAACTCCATTTTTTTTATTGCATTCCTCACACTTGCTATGCTAAGTAATTACGATAACAACACAAATTTAAACTTACGCACGCCATCAGGAAACTCTCCCTACTCACCCAGCGGATTTCCTCAGGTTTAAAGGTTGATCTCCACTTGAGCGTTTCTTCCAGCATTTTCTTTGATTTCTCTACATTCCAATTCCGGGCTTCCAAATATCTCTTCAAGCATGCATCAGTACAGAACTGTAAATTGCGTCCAGAAAGTGGTCCAAGAGCGGCCCTAAGTTCATTAATCTGCATTTAGAGTACGATCTTGCATGAGTAAAATTGTCCACAAATCTTTTCTGGGTGCAATTAAACAGAGTAATACAGTTATGTTGTACTGTGAACTATTATCAGTTTACAACTGATGTAAATGTCATCCAATTTAAATGATAAATGGTGAAAAAAGATTATGTAGCCCAATCCAATCAATTGGAATTGGAATATGAAGAACTATCGATTCACGTATCAAGCTAATACACAGTAAATATCGACAACTCCCAATAGCTAGCAAGCAATATGATGGACATTGCTGATGTATTATACAGCAGTCAAACCATATTGCCATAAATGTAATAACTAACAAGCAGCCATTGTGTGGTTAGATCGGACAGGAGGACTGCCTCAACCCATCCCTGCAACAATATGGTTGAATAAATCTACTGAACATGTGCACTCAATTACAATATTTTCCAATTTCTCATTACCTTAGCCTCAGGCTGCAGCTCACCATTCTCCTGATCATTATGAGAATTGCTCCTACGACGAAACATGGTGAGAGCTACTACAATTTGGCAACTGACTTTGACCTAGAACAGTAAACATCAATCAAGACCACATAAAGAATTCGATCACAGTGACTCCACTAAACAAAAAAATCTCATTTTCTCATGCATATGCACATACAGATAGAGATCCACACATGAGAGATTAACTATATTGTGCAGTACAAACTCAAAAATGTTATTAGAACAAGTGGGCATGATAATATAACTACAGATGATCAATCTCATTATCTTAGTAAAAAAGATAAATTAACATGCAAAGATCATCCGAAAAGTAGAAACAAATCTCTCTAGATACAATGCCCCAAGAAGCTAAAGTTTGGAGAACTAATCAACTCGCACAGGATCAACACATGGATATGTCAAATGGCCAGGGATGTGCTCTACGCAGCATATCAAAGCCTCGATAGCTGTTTCTTTTCATATGCTCACACATGATTATTCTTACAGTTAAAACTTGGGATTCAACACATGAAGTGGAATGGCTACAGTTCTTTTTTCAGTATGACAACATTGTCTTCCAAACAACTATTATATAAAGCTAATATCAAAAAAAGTCTAAACTGATGATTTTTCATGGGAATCATCTAATGTATATGAAGTAAATTCCAGAATGTTAGGTGACCATACTTTTGTTTACCTGCTTAAGAGGCGGTCTGTTGGGCACACTATAGTAGTGACACTTTAAGCCGATTATCATATTTCCAGCATGGGGTTCAAGGGTGCTATTGTCATTTTGCACAACACACTTGAAGGGGTTAAGTTTCCAACTCCGACAAGGAAGGTAATAGCATTCCCACAAAACTTTAATCCTTGGGTGTGAATGCTAAACCTCGGAGTAATTTAATTTTATTGGCAAATGAGTATTTTTATTACATCATTGAAATTGAAATTGTTCTCAAAGGAATTATGTATCTCAATCAAGCTCATCAATACTGTTAATTAAAGCTGCAATCTATAAAACCAATCTCTGTAGGGTCACTGATCTAGTTTCTGATCATCCAACCTAACTTCTGGTTCAATAGAAAAAAAAAAATTATATATAACAGAAAATTTACAAATAAAAAAATGCCTCACGCAAATATTTAAAAAATCCACCTAAAACGGTTTATAAATGTCGAGAAAACGAGTTAGCACTAGAAGGGGATGTGGGGAACTTGGGCACAAAGATAAAGATACCGGAAAAAAAAAAAAAAAAAAACAGCCTTTTGAATTATATGTTTCTTATTCCAAAAAAAAAATAGTTCTTCTCTGTTTGGCTAACGAGAAAAAAAGAGGAAAGAAAGAAAAAGTTCCCAACTTCTTTGCATAAATTTAAAAGCTGAAAACCCCCAATTACTGTAGAGGGCATGCTTTCTCAGCGCCAAAACAACTACGATTTCATAAATACAGAATTCAAATTCCTCTCTCAATCAGTTTGTTATTCAACAGATCTATATTAAAAAAAAAAACGATTGAAAAATTGAAACCTAAAAACCATCGTATACAGATGTATATACATACACATTTTCATCAATATATGTATTCATACAGAGAGAGATTGTGGGTGAAACATACCAGGAGGGGCGAGGGAGAGGGGGGGTTCCTCCTCGTTCAGGAAAATGTCATGAGATTCTGACAGAATGGAGCACCAAACATCAACAACACTTCCCCACACAAAGGGAGAGAGAAGACTGGTTTTTTCAGACTCTGAGTTCACCATGTGTGTCTATGTATATATACACGCACACATATATACGTATACGTATACGTATACAGTATTGTGTGAATAAACATATATATATAGATATATAGTGGAACTTTCCCAATTTGGAGCAAAAATATTATGCTCAATGAGTTTTATATTTCAGACAATAAAATTTGTTACATTTTGGGATTCTCTTTTAAATAGTGTAAAAAGGTTTTACTCAACGTAATCCAGAACATATATCTGTAATCCGTCATTAATAACCAGATAAGCTTGCTCTTACAAAAATGTGATACAATTAATTAAGGATATTTATTTGTAATTCATAATTAATTATCCAGGTAAACTTGTTCTCCCATTAAGAAAAAATGTGAACAATTGATCAAGAATATTTATTTGCAATTCGTTAAAAATAATAATTTAAATATACCTTGGACTTGGATCAAATTAAATATACATTAACAACAAATTTGATGTAACTTCATGTGTCGCATAGTTATAGCATATTCTTAGAAGGATGTGACTATATGTTACAAAATTCATTTCATATTGAAAGAATACAAATGATGAGTCATTATGAAAAGGTTAGCAAGTCATTATGCAATATTATTAAACTTTCGATCCTTTATTCGTTCATTTGTTTGACTTGTCATCTACTCTTGTAATGGACATGTATCTCAAGTTTTTTATTTTTCAATTTTAGATAGTTGAAAGAGTAGAATTTCTTAATACATTAGATAGAATATACAAGAGTAATGATATAAAATACCCCCTTCACTTATTTAATTTTATTTCATTTATAGATATTATGATCTCCAATTTTTTTCCTTAAGCTCATTTGCTAGATCCATTATTTACCGTATTTAATAAATACATCATTTCGGCAATCGGAGGACAAGTCTTTCTCAACTCCATTATCCAAATAAATATAAAAACCATATGTAAGAAAACCACAACCATAATATAATATGGTGGTATTCTCTCTGTTCCAAAATAATTATTTTTATTTTTAGTTTTGCCCATCTCCAAATAAGTGTTCTATGAAACTAAATGTAATATATCTGGTAACATTACCAATTTAACTTTTATACATTAAACTTATTAAAATAATTGAATACTTTATCATCACATCATTATAAATGCCCTATGAATAAATTATGTAATTCATTTATTATTATTAACATAATAAAAACAAAAGTTAAAATTTGAAAAATAGGGTTAGAATAACTAATACTCCCTATGTCCCAAATTATATGTCTATTTTAAGGAATCTAACTTTTTGAGATGATACTTTTATTGGTGTGATAGTGAATGAAAAATCAATTTTACTCTTGGTTTCACCAAATGATATGATGTTTGTAGTTTAAATATTTTATAATTTGAATGATTGAATGGTACATTGATAAATTGACCAAATAAAGTGATATTAATTTTTCTTATTTTGGTATGAGTTGAATAGTAAATGCGGATACTTAAATTAGGACGGAGAGAGTAACACCAATATAAGTTGAGATACGAAAGGGGTAGTATATTAATCAAAAAAAATGTATTAGAAAACATGTTTTTTTTTCAAATACTTATACATGATGGTATTTCGAATAATATAACAACTGTTTTATTGAATTGAAAAGACTCTCTGGAGAGCTCATACCGTTCTACGGAAGTCTTTGATAAAATTACTAGTAAACATCTTACTAGTCTAGTCTTTGATATATATGTTTGACCCTGTCTTATTTTTAGTGTGGCCTTCTAGAAACGAATACGAAGGAAATGATACTTTTCAACAACCCTTTTGCGAAAAATCAATCCCACCACTAAAGTGGCTACAATTTTATATTTACAAATCACTGAGTGTCTATTTAGTAACATGTGTTTTTGGTTTTGATTTAGATTGGTTGGGTTTGGTGTGGTTTTATTCTGAACTGAATTTTTTTTGTTGCAAATAGTTTTGGTGTGAGAAAAAGTAAAATTGAAAAATTAAATCATGTTTGATAGAGTTGGTATAAGCTGAAATTCTGAAACCAAACTATGTTTGGTAACTTAGAATGGTTTGACATTTTATTTATTTATAATAACATTTTGTAAATATATATATTTTAAAAAATAAAATATATAAATAAAAATACATATAAGGATGAATTTTTTTACAATAAATATTAATATTGAATAATAATATTTCACCATATTGCAAGAAATATTCAATTACTTCATATATGTAGTTTAAAAATTTATAATCTTATTCCATTTGAAATTTTAATGTTTTTTTATAATTTAAATAAGACATAATACAACACCCAATAAAATTTCAACTTGCTAGTGTAGACGCATAGATAAAAGATTTTGTATAAGATATTTTTAAAAAATAAAATATTTTTGAAAAAATAAAATATTTCAATAAAAACATATATATATTGTATATTTTTCAAAAAATAATAAATATTTTATTTTTCCCGAATATTTTATTTTTTTCAAAATATATTTTTTCTCATATTTTATTTTTCCATAAATATTTTATTTTTTCAAAATATTTTCATTTTTTGAATATATATATATATATTAAAAAAATGGATTGGTTTGGGTTAAACAATGATACACCAAATTAAATTAATTTTGATTAAAGAATGATTTTGGTTTCTATCACACAAAACCAAACCACACAAACCATCTATTGAGATGGTGTGTAAAATGGAGTATTTGTTATATCATGGTTTGTCATTATTAGCCCAAACCATATTAACCAAACATGAATTGGGTCATATTTTAAAACCAAAATTTTCACACTAATTGCATGTACCAAACAACTCCATGTAAACAAGCACTAACTGCCAACACGGAAAAGGGAGTGTCCTGTGTTCTGTGTGCTTTGGTTATGTTTATGTGTTATTTACTTCAACTTGGATTAAATTATATGCTCTCTTAAGCAACAAAGGAAAACTATGGCCTTACGTTTTTTTTGTATTCTATTGTTTTATTGAGATTTATTGGGTCATTTTTTTGAATTGGAGTTTTACAGTATATTCTATAATAGCCTTCATCGTAGTAGTTATCCTAGAGTTACATTTCAATTTAGGAATTCAGCTTCAGTCATGTTAATATTTCAATGAATACTAAAATTTGATCCCGGTCAAATTTGATCTGATCCTGAACTCACATGTCTAACAAATACCTATCTTTTGATTTTAAAAAAAAGAGACTGATCTTTTGTCTAACATTCATTACTATTGTCTAATGATGTCATACTTAAAATTTACTAGAAACTCATTGCATAAAGAGAGATTTATAATAAATGGCCTATATGAGTTGCCAACTACACTATATTCTTGATGTATGACCTTTTTCAGAGTATTGCCCTTGCTATTTGCTAAGCTATGGTGTACATGAAGGACATTAGATTCCACTACAAAAGTTGCATGCACATTTATATAACATATATAAAGCATAGAGCTTGACTTTCTCTTGTGGAATCCACGCTGGATGTGTAAATTATTAAAGACTTTTCTTGTAAGAAAGTTAGTTCATATTTTATAGATCATACAGATTTTTAATCCAAAAAAGAATAAAATGAAAAACTACCAAAGACTATTGACCACTGAAATTAGTGGAAGCAACTATGCAACACATTACATCAAAATATAACACCTATGCAACAACCCCGTAGTTTAGGGACCGTTTAGAAATCAATGTTTTTTTTTTTTTTTTTTGTCTTCTTGAAAATAAAAAACATTTTTGTTTTTGTCCTAAGGGTAACCCGGAAACAAAAACATGTTTGGTTGGGAATTTTGTCTAAAAAATTTTCAAGAACAAAAAACAAAAAAACACGTTTGGCAGACCTTATTTTTTCAGAAAGTTTGAGAATAGAAACATAAAAACATGTTTGGAAGACATGAATTTCTGAGAACAGAAACAAAAAAACATGTTTGGGCTCAAAAGTAACCAAACATGTTTCTTTCTCATTTAAGACCCAAAAAACAGAAAATAGAATAAAAACACTGCATCCAAATAGGGCCTTAGGGCCCGTTTGGGAACCATTATTTTTGTTTTTGTTTTGAGAACCAAAAAACAAGAACAATTCTTGTTCTTGTTCTTATTTTCTCACCCAAAAGAACAAAAACAAAAAACATGTTTGGGGCAAAAAAACACACATATTCTCACACAATTTTTCCTCTCTACCACAAATTTTTTTTTTTTAAAATCCCAAAAAGAACAAAAAAACAAGTTTTTGTTATTCCCCTGTTTTTTCTACTATTCATGAAAACAGTTTCCAAATTTAGAACAAAACAAACAGTAAAAAGAATTGTCAAACATGTTCTGTTATCCTGAACAGTGCCAAAAAACAAAAACCAAAACGCACCCTTAGGGTCCGTTTGGATACCCTATTTTTTGTTTTTGTTTTTTTTACTGTTCACAAGACTAAAAAAAAAACACGTTTGGCAAACGCGTTTACTGTTCACTGTTTTTTCCCCAAGAAAACTGTTTTCTGTGAATAGTGTGTAAAAGTGATGAAAACACCAAATACAACTTTTAGTTGTTTTTGAGTTTTTTCACTGTTTAGGTGGTAAAAACAATGAAAACACCAAATTCATAAAATACAATTTTCACCAAATAAAAGTAGTGAAAACACCTTCATCCAAACGCTTTTTTGTTTTTAGTTTTTTCCTGAAAAAACAAAGACAAATACAAAAACAATTTTTATATTTGAAGACAGAAAACAAATACAAAAAACAGGTTTTCCAAACCCACCCTTAATAATTTGAAATTTTTGTTTTGTCAACACAGTGATCCATAGGGCCATTAACAGTCCTAAGCCGAATGATTATAGGATCCAAGTGGATTCGAACCACCACCTTCCCAAATGATTCTACACTTTTGGGAGCTCTTTCCATTTTGAGCCATGGATCCACAACCAAAGGAGTCCAATTGTGAGAATAAAATTGAACCCAAGTCTCAGATATTAATACTATACTATTGAAATAGTAAGTTGCCTATAATTGAGATTTAAAAGTGATATAATCACGAAGAAATAATGCAAATATTTTCCCAACTAAATTGCACATGGGTTATATATATATATATATTGTTATTATCGTATTAATTTTTGAAAAAGGAGATATATATATATATGTGAGAAATAATCAATCGGTCCATTGTGCGCAAATCGTTCCACTTTTTAGCCATAACCCCAAGTATCACAGACATCACTGTATTATAGCTAACCAATGAATTTTTTTTATTAAGAGTATATATATACCTCAGAAGTAAGACCAATTGATGAAAACAAAATATAAGGCCCTGTTTGGTAGGTGGTTCGATTCCAGCTGGTCTGATCTGGTCTGGTCTTATATTTTATCGGACCAGACCATGTTTGGTAGCATTGGTCCCAAATTTTTTGTTAGACCAAGTAAGACCAAATCATACCAAAATGACCTCATTTCAGACAAAAAAAAAAAAGGTGGTTCCTGGTGGTCTGGTCTAGTCTTATTAATAAAATATATTTATAAATAATTAAAAATGACTAAATAATAATAAAAATATATATATTTTAAAAATAAAATATAAATAATAAATAATAAATAAAATGAAATAAATAATACCTAATAATAATAAAAAATAAATATAATAATAATAAATAAATATAATAATAAATAAATGAATAAATAATAAAATATATTTATAAATAATTAAAAATTAATAATTAATAATTAATAATATAAATAATAAATTAAATAAAACATAATAATAATAAAAAAGCAATACAATAATAATAAAAAATGGACTAAATAATAAATAATAATAATAAATTAATAAAATAATTAATAATAAATTACATAAAACATATTTAAAAATATAATAGAAATAATAAATAATAAACAAAATTAAATAAATAATAATAATAAATAAATATAATAATAAATAATAAATAGATATAATAATAAATAAATATAATAACAAATAATAAGTAAATATAATAATGAATAAATACTTCATAATAATAATAATAAATGAGTATAATAATAATAAATTAATATTAAATTCATAAAATATATTTTTAAATAATTAAAAATGAATAAATAATTTATAAATTAAATGAATTAAATAATAAAATAATAATAAATAAATAGAATATATTTATAAATTAATATATAAATTAATAAATAATAATTTAATAATATAAATAATAAAATATATTATAAAGTGAAGAAATAATAAATAAAGAAAGAAATAATACATAAATAAATATTATAATAAATAATAAATAAATAGTAAGACCAGACCGCTTACCAAACAAACTTTTCCATATCAGATTAGACCAGACCGGACCGGACCAGACCAAACCAGACCAGAAAGACCGCCTACCAAACATAGCCTAAGTTGTCAACATATATGAAGGCAACATGGTGGTCTCAATGAAATTGAAGACCTTATACAAAAAATATAAAAAGTGAAATTGGAGGCCTTATGCAAAAAAAATATAAAAGGGGCTTTCGGTATATTATATATTACTTTTAGTAACACTTATTTAAAAATCATTTTTTTCACTTTTTGAGATGCAAAATTGCTAATTAGATTCTTGTATTCAAGTGTTAATAATTTTTTTTTCAATAAATACTATAGTCAATCCATTTAATCTTTCTTGCGACATATACATGATTTTATCAATTTTAACTTTGAAAAACTCCTTTCTGTTGCAGCAACGGTTACCGGTTTTATCAATAATATTCAGTAAGCAATGCATGCATTTGGAAAAGAATCTAATCTTTTAATGTAAAATTATTTTGTAAAATATACACCATGGTAGAAAGTGTGTACTAAAAACAAGGTAGTCAAAATCGCTATCCTAGGAAAATCGCAAGATACTACAATCGCAAGATAATATTCAGTACCATGGTGCGATTCTACGATCTTAGGACCCAGAACGACTCAAATCGCACCAAAATCGTTCATATAGGTAGAATCGGAGTAGAATCAGTATAATCGAGTAAATTCTACCGATTTTGCTATTTTAGGGGATTTTTGGGCTAAAATAGGTAGAATCCTAGTAGAATCGTAAGATACTACAATTAATTTATTTATTTTTGTAAAAGGTAAGCTTTTCACATACACACACCACTTTGTATTCACATGTATTTTTGGTATTTTTTTTGCTAAAATAATAGTTTTAGAGTTGAGTCATCCATATGAAGCTTAAAATGTTAATGATTTATTCAAATATTTCAATATGTAGCCAAATTTATGAAAAAAAGATTGTTGGCCTTGAAATTTATTCTCAGACAATAAATCTTATTTTGATATTAATAAAACATTTAAAGCGTGTTTCATACTAATGAATTATCTAGTTCATGTTTTCAGCAAAAGACAGGTGAATGACTCGGAAAACATGCTCGGAAAGAATGATTGCATAAAAAGGAAAATGCAAGAAAGAAATTGAAGCGCGGAAACGGAAAATCAAATATTCAACGGAAAAGCGAAAGTCGAAGACTCAAGACTCGGGGTAGATAGGTCAGGGTGCGATCATTGTAATAAGGTAATTTATGTGTCGATATTATCTTATAAGCTCAAGTATAAAATGAACCGAACTCAAATGAAAGAAAAAATGACTTAAACAAGTGTTCTTCAAAGCTCTAGTCGACTAGATCATCTCAAGTAGTCGATTAAACCAATCAGAAGTTAACAAGTTTTTTTTTTATTTCATTGAGTCGACTAAACCATTGTTGTAGTCGACTAAATCATTCCATCTAGTCGACTAAGTCCTCTACTAGTCAACTAAGGCATCCCATCTAGTCGACTAAGACCTTGTCTAGTCGATTAAGAGAGTCCATTTAGTCGACTAAATGCTCCATATTTTCTGCAGTTTTGACATAAACGTTTTTCCCTCTTTTGAGCAACATGTTTAAAGCTCAAAACCCTAAAGCCTCCATATATAATGAATGAGATGTGTATTTGCAATTCAAGAGATTGAACAAGAGAGAAAAAGAAGTCTTCATCTTCATATATACATTTTTCTGAAAAAGCCATTGAAGGCTAGAAGCAAAATACATATTTTTTGCAAAATCTGTGAAGCTTCAAAACTCTAGTATTTCTTCTTATTCTCCAAACATTATTCATTGATATATCATTTGAGAATACATATCTAGAGCTATTAAGAAATCACCAAAAATACTTGAGCTTATCTTGATTTATCTTCCATAAAAATATTTGGGCTTTGAGTGTTTTTGTTCTTGAGTGATTAAATTGATTACATACGAATTTTGTGATCTCGGATAAGTGAAGTCCAACGAATTTTCAAGAGAGGATTGTTCTCTTAATTGTGAGACAAGCTCGTGAGGCTTGTGTTGTAAAGGTTTGTCATTCCACCTGTGAAAGAAGGGCCATAGCGAAAGGATCAGGAAAAGTTTCAAGAAGGGGTTTTTGAGCCGAGGACTAGGAGTTACCGAACCTCGTAAAAATCACGGTGTCAATCTCTCTATCTCTATCTCTTTACTTCATTATTTTGCATGCTATAATTTACCTCAATATCTTGTATGCTATAATTAGTCTTGTGATAATTTATTAGATAAATTGAATTGAATCTTTCACTTGACTATTGAAGTAATTGAAATTGTTATAGCTTGTTCTACTTTTGAAAAGAGTTGGAAATATTTTTGAACACCCTATTCACCCCCCCTCTAAGGTTAATTAGTGACTAACAAAGGTAATTAAAGGTCCAATATATTAAAAAAAACTTTAATATGATTTAAAATTTCAAAATAAATATTTAACTATTATGTTAAAAAATCATAAATGAATTACATTAAATAAATTATATGTTCCAATTAATTTTAAATTTTAATTTCAATTTTTTTATTTAAATTTGTAATTTTATCATATTAATTATAATAATTTTCTTTGTTTATTCATATGCTTTAGTGAAGGAAATTCATGAAATAGATGATGATGAAGAATTTAGTAAACTGAACATTCATGGTGTTGATAATGAGGAGGATAGTAGTAGTGATGTTGGCGATGATGAT
Source organism: Cornus suecica (assembly GCA_963922005.1). NCBI lineage: Eukaryota > Viridiplantae > Streptophyta > Magnoliopsida > Cornales > Cornaceae > Cornus > Cornus suecica. The sequence goes on from OY998240.1 coordinate 88,794,238, forward strand.
TTTGACGGTGATTGTGAATTGGATGGAGACTTTGACCATAACAATTATCTTATTTAGCAGTAATGTTGTCTACGAGTAAATTTTTGTTTCTAAGTTGGTGATTATTTATTATTTTGAGTTAGTATGATATATTGATGGAATTTATATTAAGTTTGTTAAATGATATTTGTTTAGTCTTCTAGAAATTGTGTTTTAATTTTAATTTTATATTTTTAATTAGTTTTAAAGCTTTTAAGCAAATAGTAACGTGGTATAACTTAAATATTTGTACATTACTATGACTTTAATGTGGTGTTTTTATTTATATAAATTATTTTGAGTATTTTTTGCTGTATTATAGAGATATTATTGTTCAAGAAGTGAAATCAAATTTTTTTATGCCAATTTGGTAGATTCTACAGACTCAAAACGATCATACCTGGACTCCCGATTTTGACCGCCTTGACTAAAATTCTAAATTTTAAAATGAGGTTATTTAGATTCATTCTAAAGGTTTATCTTTTACAACATTTATAAGAAGACGCATTATAAAAGTTTATTTTTTATAACATTATAAGGAGATTCATTTTAAAAGTTTATCTTTTACAACATTATAAAGAGGAGTCCCATTTTAAAAGTTTAATTTTTGTAATATTACATGAAGAAGGCATGTTTTAAATATATATATATATATATATATATATAAGCCACTCAAAACGATCCTACTAGACTTTTTAAGAGTATATATATACCCCCAAATCAATTGCTTTACCTCCGAGCTATTGTAAAACAAACTTGACCAATATACTATACCAGACTGGTATAAAACTCAAATATAAATTGAAGAATTCAAAGAAAATAAAAGATAATTCTAATTATTTACCTCAAAGAATGATACCAAGGAAACCCAAAGCTTCAAGGTTGCCAGATACAACATTAACCCACTGCGTGGTCAGAACCAGAATTAATAGTTGATTATCCTCAATCCTCAATACAATATATTAAGCAGAAAATAGTGAATAATAAGTGACAATAGCAAAAGTTGAAGCTAAAGAAGTAGAATAACCACAAGGGCATGGGCATTAATGAATAAAGCTGACAAAAGTACGTACCAAATCATTGAGGTGATTCTCTAGCACTATCAACTTCCCCTAGATAATATCTAAAGGCTTTCACCAGATTAGATACAGTGATTTATTTGAAAGAAATGGAATCTAATAAAAGCTGCCTGATAAAAAGGGTAATTTTGCTTGTACCTCATTCTGATAAAAAAAAAAAAAAAAAAAATACGAAGTTGATCCAACTCTGATTTCCTCAATATGAAGATCATACAAAGGGAAGCCTTGCCCTGAACGCGTGGATCATTCGGCAAACATCAATCAAAATCATAATAAAAAATATTTTGCCACTGCCAGCCATCAAGAGCTTCCACAAAAAACCCCGTATGTTGACCTGCCATGCAAGCGCACCCGACATGGCAAAGGTCACCGGGAACATGTTCACATCTCTCACATTAAATATCTCATAATATCTAAACATAAAAATAAAATACCAAAAAACAAAGTAATTAACAAATATCCATCAAACCATCTGTGTTGAGTCAGACGCCATCAAAGCCAATCAGATCCGCTTGTATCCACGTCATAGGATCGTGATCTGCATAAACATAAATTCAATTGGTAACAAGTAAATCAATAATCAAATTAAGAGATAAGCACAAATTATGCAAACTTTGCCACCAACCTCTGAATAACACTTCAAGTAAATCTTAAGATCCATGTATGGGAATCATCCGATAACTTCGAAAAAAGAGAAAAGGGAATAGAAATGAATAAGTCGTAACACATAAAAGTTGGAAACTTGTGAGGGTCCGTTCGGTTGCAATTCTAAATATATTGTTCGGATAAGTCTTGAAATTAAAGTGTAATTAGATTTCAATTTGAAGGTGAATTTCAATCCAAACTCATTTTAAATGTGAATTTCAATCCTAAACTCAATTTAAATGTAAAATATCATAAATCATGAATTAAATTAGACAATATAGATAGATTTAAAAATATAAATATAGATATAAAACTATGAATATATATATGTATGTGGATGTGATATACATGTATGTATGCATATGGATATGTGAGTTTGTGTCTATGCATGTATATTCATAGTTGTATATATATACATCTATGGGTACATATATGTGTATATATATACATGAGTATATATATATTTGTATATACAGGCATGTGTATATATATATAGGTCTTTGTGAATATATATGTAGGTTTGTAGTTGTGAAAAGTTGGTTGTTAGAGAGAATATTTATTGGGTTGAAGATTTGGAGAAGAATTGGAAATTACAACTTCTCATCTTCTTATGTAGAATTCAAATTGTGAAATTGATAGATTTAATTATATAAGTGACCTCATATTTCGATTCACATGGCAATGTCACATCATCAGAATGGTCCGCATATCTTGGTCGTTTGTCAACATTCGACGGACACGTGACACACGCCACGTCATCAAATTGAAGATTGAGTTGGGAGCATGACTCAGACATTACTGGGATCCGAGGATGTACTTGGTTTGGTGGATGAAGTCCAGGGTTCGTCGGTTGATTCTCGATCTAACTCGAGAGATAGATTTACCATATTGACTCCTGCACATCATTTTATGATTAATTAAAATATTAATCTCTTTTAATTGATTTTAACCCAAGGTGATGTCATCGTAACATCACCACCTCTCTTACTTGGCTATGACAACTTAGTTCTAAAAATTATTATTTAACTAATTCAACAAAAGATTAATATTTAAAGAAAATAATATAAATACAATAATACAAAAAGAATATCAAGGCTGATTCCACCACTAATCATCACAAATCCGATTTTCAATTGTAAACTCATTAAATATTCAATTAATTTTCACACATCTAAATAATAATTAGGGTTAACTTCATTTACACCCCCTGAGGTTTGCTTTTACTTCAATCGCACCCCCTCAGGTTTGAATATCTTCAATTACACCCCCTGTAAGCTTTTGATGGTATGAAATGTCTAAACTACCCTTAATCCAAATACTACTTATTCCTGGAAAAAGCTAACCCAATATCCACCTAAACCTAACCCTATTCCAAACACTCCTAACCTATGTCCAAACATACCCTATCTGATCTATATACACTTAAGACATATACACTACACATATACACAATCTTATATACACAATACATAAATGCTTCGTTTCTCTCTCAAACCCTAACACTCAGATACGCCGTTTCTCTCTCAAACCCTAGATCTGATCTATGATTCGTTTCTCTTTCAACCGTTCGTTTCTATCAATTTCAAACCCTAAACTTCACATGCGTCGGTTCTCTCTCAACCCTAACACTCATACACGTTGTTTCTCTCTCAAACCCTAGATCTGATCTATGTTTCGTTTCTTTCTCAACCATATGTTTCTCTTTCAACCATTCGTTTCTCTCAATTTCAAATCCTAAACTTCACATGTGTTGTTTCTCTCTCAACCCTAGATCTGATCTTGTCAAATCTTGAAACCCGTCATCCAAATATATACTCTGCAGACCCCTTTTCTAAGATCATGAACCGTTTATCTCAATCCCTTGAAGGAAATCCTAGATCTGAATTCGTTCAAAGTTTGGGTTCGTTCGCAGTAAAACCCTAGTTCTGAAGCCGTCTCTGTGTGGTTTCGTTCGCAACACCTGGAAAACCCTAGTTCTGAAGCCGTCACTGTGTGGTTTCGTTCGCAACACCTAGAAAACCCTAAATCTGAAGACGTTCACTATTTGGGTTCGTGGAAGAGGGTTCTCACTTCTTGTGGTTTCTTTCGCAAAGAGGTAAGCTTTATCACTGTTTAATTTCTCATTTGAAAAATTGGGGGTTTTGTGATGATTGCTAAATTAGGTCAGAAAAATTGGGGATTTTGTATAAATTATAAACATTTGGGGGTTTCTTGATGAATTCTAAATTAGGTCAGAAAATCTGTGTATATATTTATATATATATTGCTATGTCGGTGTATATAGATCTCTGTGTCTGTTTATATGGGCTTACATATATATATATATATATATAAATTTATGTATGTGTGTGTTGTGTTGTTCAATCCAGTAAAGATGAGTTCAAGTTCACTTTTATTGTGACTTTGATTTTTTTGTTGTGATTATGATTGTTCCGTTCATAATTTTAGATCATGATGCTGCTGCTAGGCTTTTCTTAAGGATTGTTTGTGTTGAATCATGGAACTTGGGTTTAATTGAATTGGTTTTACTGGGCTGTGGTGTGAAGATTCAATTGTTGGTGGAAGTTGTGTTGAGGAATACAGAGTTGGGTTGGGTAAAATTTTGGATAATTTGAAAAAGAAAATTTGATAAGAAATTTCTAGATTTGTGAATTAAAATTTTGAGAAAATATTTGTTTTGTATTGAAAAAAAACTTTGAGAAACCGAAATGAAATTTGGACAACTTGAAAAGAAATGTTGATAAACTAATTTTTACATGTTGAATTATACTTGTTGTTTTATAGTTTATTTATACTTAGTGTTTTAATGTTCAGTTTGTTTACAGTTTATTTGTGTATGTTATACTTTTGATGCATTATTTGATGCATTTTGTATTATTTTTTTTTTTTACATTTTACAGTGATGGCAGACCCATTTTTTCTCCATAATATTCATGTTTTTTTTGAGTCAAACAGTGTAATTATCAGGAGGGTAGACCCTGATAAGTATTGCATTTTTGACTTTCTGGAAGATATAAGTACTGCATTTCTTAGTGATTATCTTGGGGGTTTGGGATTTACTTACACTGTGTATTGTGAGTTACTTGGGTCAAAGGGCAATATGTTAATTGAATCTGACAAACAAGTAATGGAGATGTTTAATGAACATGTGGGTGTAAAAGATATTAAGTGTTTTCTTAAGATAAGTGAAGTTGAACCCTTAGCTGTTGAAGTACCTGTTGAGGGAGATGGGGGAGCTGAGGGAGATGATGGAGATGAGGGAGTTGATGCTGCTGAGGGAGATGAGGGAGTTGATGCTGCTGAGGGAGATGAGGGAGATGATGGGGCTGAGGGAGATGAGGGTGATGTATATGGGCTTAAAGAAGAGGAAGAAGACTGGAGGGCAGAAGGTGACACAGATATTGTTCAGTCTGAGTCTGATGACTCTAACTCAGATGATGAAGAGTGTTGTGAAGGTGATGAGGGATGTATGGATGGTGATCAGCTATCTGATTATGAGTCAGATGATGATCCCCATTCTGACTCAAGTTCTGAGGTGTTTGAGAAGCCTCCAAAGAAGTGTAAGAGTGACCAATGGGAAAAAAGGGTTAAGGGAAAACTCTATGAAAGGGTTAAAGGGCAGAAAATTAAATTAGAAGTAAAAATGTTGTTTGAAAATGTTAGGGTATTTAGGCAAGCCTTGTTGGATTACATTGTCCAAGAAGGATTTGAAGTAATTAAGAAAAAAAATGAGTCAACTAGGGTGACATGGGAATGCAAAGCTAATGGGTGTCCATGGAGGGTTCATGCATCTCCATTGCCTGATAAAGTTACCTTCCAGATAAAGTCATATTGTAGTGAGCACACATGTGTAAGGGTAAATAAGAACCCATCAATTAAATCAACATGGATAACCAAGAAATATTTCAAACATTTTAAGTTGAATCCTCTAATGACAGTTGAGAATCTTCAAGAGTCAGTTGAAGCCAAGTTTGGGATAAAAGTCAGCCTGCAACAATGCTATAGGGCCAAAAGAAAGGCAATGGAAATTATTGATGGGAATCATAAAGACTCATATAAACTGGTGCACCCTTACAAAAATGAACTTAGGAGGTCTAATCCATATTGTATTGTCACTCTTGACCATTATGACCCTAAGGGTAATGATCTGCCCCAGTTTAGTAAGATCTTCATTGCATTTGATGCTATGAAGTATGGATTTATCAAAGGGTGCAGACCATTCATTGGTTTGGATGGGTGTTTTCTAAAAGGACCCCAAGGAGGAGTCTTACTTTCTGCAGTTGCATTAGATGGCAACAATGGGTTGTTCCCCCTTGCTTATGCTGTGGTGGAGAGTGAAGGAAGACCTACTTGGTCTTTTTTCCTGAAGAATTTGAGGGACATGCTTGGTATAGATGCTGAAACAAGACCATGGACCTTGATGACTGATATGCATAAGGTAAAATTGTCTTTATTCTGTTTTATACTATTTAATTCTTTTTGATACTGTTTTATATTGCTAAATTACACTGATTATAAACTGTTTTATACTGAATTATACAACCATGAGATTCTAATTTTATACTATTTTAAGTTGTTTCTTAGTGCTGAAAACTTGGTGACTGATATGCAAAAGGTAAAATTGTCTTTATTCAATTTTAAACTGTGATTATAATGCTGAAAACTGTGATTATATTGTGTAAAACTGTGATTATACACAATTAAACTGTTGTATATTGCTAAACTGTGATTACATTGTGTAAAACTGTGATTATACACAATTAAACTGTTGTATATTGCTAAACTGTGATTATATTGCTGAAAACTGTTTTATATTACTGAAAACTTGGTCTCTTTATAGTGCCTTAAACTGTTGTAAACTGTTTTATACTGCATTATAGGGCTTAGTGGCTGCAGTTCATGAGTATTTTCCACAAGCAAGTCACAGATTTTGTGCTAGACACATGTATAGTAGTTTTAGGAAAAAATTTCCTGGTGTGTTGTTGAGGAAGTACTTTTGGAGGGCATGTAGAGCATACAACCAGATTGAGTTTGAGAATGCCATGGGAAGTTTGTATGGACTTTGTCCAGCAGCTCATGGTTGGTTAATGGAGAGGCCTTTCAAGATATGGACTAGGTTTGGATATAATGAAAATTCAAAGAGTGACCACATCACAAATAACTTGACAGAATCTTTTAATAATTGGGTAGGGAAGCAAAGGTCAAAGCCACTGTTGGTAATGCTTGAGTGGATTAGGGTTAAATTAATGGTTAGAATCGAAAAGAGATTCAAGAAAGCACAAGCTTGGGGGGGGGGGGGGGGGGGGGGGGGACTGTGGCACCACAAATTAGGAAAAAATTAAACAAGGCAATAGAAGAATCAAGAGGATGTAGAGTTAACCCAGCTGGTAATGGAGAGTTTGAGGTGCATGAAATGGATGTGGGAGTGAGTGTGGTCAATCTTGGGTACAACATATGCTCGTGTAGAGAGTGGCAATTATCAGGGATACCTTGTAAGCATGCAGTTGGTGCAATTATGTTTAATAGAGATGATGTGGAGAAGTATTGTGATCCTTGTTATAGTAAACATAGTTACATGCTTGCACATGGTGGGATCATACATCCCATTCATGATCAGAAGTTGTGGCCCCAATTTCCTTGTTTTCCATTGGCTCCCCCTCCTAAAAGAAGACTACCTGGCAGACCTAGAGTTTATAGGAGGAGGGAAGAAGGTGAAGCAGGCAGGTCTTCTGTTTTGAGGTGCAAATATTGCCTCTTAACAGGGCATAATAGAAGGACTTGCCAAAGAGCTCAAACAACAAGAGAGAGAGCTGCAAGAGCAAGGCAAACAATGAGTTCTCAAGTTTTTTACTACTTTTATTTTATCTAAATTGTTATATTTTTGTTTGTTACCTAAATTACTTTATTTTTTTTCAATATAGGAGGTTAATGGGCCTGGAGCTTTTCAAGGAGTTGGACATGGGAATGATGAACCTGGTGGTAGTGGTGGAGTGGGACCTTCTCAAGTTACACAGCAGGTATATGAAACAACATATTAGTTGAACTATTTTTTTGTACTCTTATTTTTGGATAATAATGAAAATTCATGTATATTTTTGGAGGTGTAAATTATATTTTTGTTGACTTTAGGAGGCTAATGTGGCTCAAGCATCTCATGGAGTGGGAAGGACTGAACCTGGTGGTAGTGGTGGAGTGGGACCTTCTCAATCTTCTCAAGTTTCTCAAGTTACACAGCAGGTATATGAAACAACATATTAGTTGAACTATTTTTTTGTACTCTTATTTTTGGATAATAATGAAAATTCATGTATATTTTTGGAGGTGTAAATTATATTTTTGTTCACTTTAGGAGGCTAATGTGGCTCAAGCATCTCATGGAGTGGGAAGGACTGAACATGGGAAGGACTGAACATGGTGGAGTGGGACCTTCTCAAGTTACACAATGAATTTAGACACTGTGTATGTTTTTGAACTGTTTTTTTGGTGGTCTAAAGTGGTGAAAATTGATGCATAATTTGTTCTTTGGTGGGTACATGACACTTTTGATGCACAGTTTGATTTTTTGGACAAATGGTTAGTGACACTTTTGGTACATGACACATAGAAAGTCTTTTGGTACATGACATATAGGAAGTCATAACTGAATTGTTTGGGGTTGCTTTGATGTAACTAGTTACATATTTTGGTACTTTGATCAACTGGTGGAAGTTACATGATGCAAATGTAATTTTTGGTACTTTATTTCATGTAATTGCTTTGACATTTTATTGGATGAAATGGTTATAGTTTGGTACATTAGTTACATATATATTTTTACTTGAAAAAAATAGCATAAATGGATAACAAAATACATAGAAATGTAGTCAGTTTTAATGACACATTAGTACCTTCAAGAGCTTTTAACCTTGCCCATATCACATTGGTTTTTGCTTTCAATTCTGCAACCTCTTCAAAAATTTCAACTTCGGCTTCATGCTTTAATCCATGATCTTCACCAATCATGGGATTACACCATCTCCACAATCCTCATTTTGAAGTTTCACAAGCATAGTACAATCTTCCTTTATTGTGGTTTTTGTCATTCTCTGTAATTCTCACTATAGCGAAAATCCCACACTGACACTTGATATTCTTGTACCTAATATATCCCCTACTACCACCACTTCCATAACTGATTTCAGACATGAGCAAATAAAGGGAAGGAAAATGAGCAGAAAATGGAAAAAAAAAAATTGACTTTAAAAGAGGGCATAATGCAGAAATGAGGCAAGCAGACTTTATAAAGGCAAAAAAATTAACCGTTGCAGAATATGACCGTTGAGGGGGTGTAAGTGAAAAATTATTATGTCTTGTTTGGGGCTCACAATATGACCGTTGAAGGGGTGTAAATGAAAAAAAAAATGGGCTTCATTTTCGCGCCAATGGAAAGTTGGAAAAAAAAATTCAAAGGGTCAAATTGATAATTCAATCAATGGGCATGGATTTGGCGCCAAAATATACTGCATACAGGTCACAAAAAATATAAGTAATAAAATAAAACTTTAAAAATTAAAAAAAGTAATAAAATGATGGGAGGGGGTCTAATTGATAAAAGTGAGGGGGTCAAATTGATAAAAACATTATCATTGTTTCCAAACAGAACAGGGATAACACATTAAGGGTAGTTTAGGGATTTTAAAAAAAATTCTGGATGATGTCATCGTTCAGGGGGTCTAAGTGATGAGAATATTGAACAGTAGGGGGTGTAATTGAAGATATTCAAACCTGAGGGGGTGCGATTGAAGTAAAAGCAAACCTCAGGGGGTGTAAATGAAGTTAACCCTAATAATTATTATTAAGTTCATAAATGATCTATCCTTGTTAGGGTATATGTTCAATTCAATATTTTATTATCTTGGCCAGAAATAATAAATAAATCATTGAAGAAAAATATAAATCACAACTATCTATCCATGATTAAGCATAAATAATTATAATTTATTATCTTCTTCGTAAATTGTCAAGTAGATTACATGTTTATGGTCAGACACAAGTAACCTATATGCTAGGAATGAAATAGGTTCAATTTTAGTCTTGGTTAAAAATCATATAAAATCGAAAACATTAACATATATGTAATAATAAGAGGAATAACTCATTAACCAAAATATTCAATAATGTTTACAATTGAAAACTATAAAGTTGCACATGACTAGAGTTTCCTCTCGGCCTTGGCCGAGGGAATCAGCTATACATGAAAAATAAAACAAAAACGACCAAACCCGAAATCATAAATGGAAGACGTCGATGATATCTTTGTGCATCCACATATGTCCTATTTATAGAGGTCCTCAAGGTTTTCTTCTAGGAAAGTAAATAAGAAAATAAAAAATTATCATATTTCTTTTCCTAATTGGTGATATCTTACAACTTTTAACTAATTTGGAGAGTGAATTTGGAAGATATTAGTGAGATACTATTTTCTTGTCAACCAAGTCTTCTTACCACAACCCAACCCTTGATTTCACTCCATTCTAATCATTCATTTAAATTCTGTGATTATATTACCAAACTTATGTTGATTTTCGCACAAAACAATGAGCCAGATTTGAAATGTCTTTTTCGCCCTCTAAACTTCTTAATTATGATTTCTATGTGAAATACCAATATTCTTCAAATTGAATCAGCTTTCCAGAAACATTGGTGTAAATAGTGAAAATTAAAGGCCCAGGTCCATTTATTAGGCCCAAGGTGTATTGAGCCCATGTAAAATGTAGATAGTGAACAGCCCATGTATTTGAGCCCACCAGATATAAGTGGGACCATCAACATTAAGCCATTCCCTTAAAAAAGGGAGTAACAACCCACTACAAGAGGAAAGTGGGTAGTTATTAAAAAGAGTGGGTCATGACCCCATGAACTTAGGCCATGATCCACAAACACAAATGTATAAATACGGCCATTGGAGCCTAGATAAGGGATCTTTTTTGATGTGAGTGAAATTTGACACTTACATTTGGCGCCGTCTGTGGGAAACGATAATATTTTTCCACTTGCAACAAGTTTTATTGAAAATGGTGTCCACACGGTCAACAAACAATGAGATCAGGTTCGAAGAAGTCATGAGGAGGTTGGAGGCTGTCGAGCAAAGAAATGCGGCCCTCGAGCGGCAGAATGCTGAATTGCTCTATCAAGTTACTCAGGGCCCTTTTCCTCTCCAGAGTCCTAATCCAGAAGAGTGCGCAGAAGAGCCAGAGCCTTTCAACTCTCATCACGGGCAAGACGCATCCGCCGCCCGAGGAGATAAAATCCCGAGGGAAGAGGAAGAGTCCTCTCACCCCATAACAGGGGGAATGCCAAGGATGCAGGTCCCGACTCAGAATGACCTGCACGAAATGGCTGCCAAAATCCAGAGAGAAGTGATGAAAGATTTGAAATTGCAGACCCCTGATGATCTGGCCATCCATGCGACAACGGATATGACTCAGTCTCCATTCACCGAAGAAATTGAAGCAGCAGAATTCCCGAAGAAGTTTGTGCTGCCAACTTTTACACTATATGATGGTACAAAAGATCCACTCGATCACATCTACCAAGTGCAGACCAAGATGACTGTTTATGGAAGGAACCAAGCACTCTTGTGCAAAGTCTTTTCAACCAGTTTGACGGAGGCACCACTTCCGTGGTTCAGGAAGCAGACTCCTGGGTCCATCAGCAGTTGGAATGATCTCTGCAGACGCTTTATTGGTCAATACTTCAGCAATCGGAGGCAGAGGAAGACGATATCAAGCCTCTTCACCATGACCCAGGAAAAAGGGGAGAGCCTCAAGAGCTTTTTATCCAGATTCAACGTCGAAATGTCTTCTATCGATGACTGCGATCAACTGTCAGCGGTAGAGGCATTCCGTATGGCGGTCATCCCTGGCACAAAATTCCACTCTTCACTAGTAAAACGACCCCCTATCAACATCGGTGAGCTCAACTCCAGAGCACAAGGGTATCTCAGAATAGAAGAGGAGGAAGCAGTCAGACACAGAAGAGCCTCTCTGGTAACGATAGAGGCAAAATCCAAAGAAAGGATGAAGGATCAGAGGCCTCAACGACAAGATCCATCTCGGCAAACCTCATCATCCAGAAATTAAGACAAGCGTCAACGAACGGAAGAAAGATCCACTCCGCTCAAAACCAGCCTTGGGAAGCTCTTCCAAGAAAATAAAAATAAAGGGATTTTCAGACCACCTCCACCGATCAGACAACCGATGGAGTTGAGGGACATGACCAAGCATTGTGCCTTTCACAGCGAGTACGGTCATCATACAAATGACTGCAGAAATCTCCGAAGGCAGGTAGAGGCAATGATCGCCAAAAGAGAACTTGCAGATTACGTAATGAAGGATCAGCCGAGACCAGACAAACCACACAGGACGCAGCCGAACATCACTACATCAGGGCAACCAGTGAGGGTAATCCACATGATCCAAGGGGGTGAAGAGGCGTTGGAGGCCGAAGGAAGCAGAAGGTCAAAGCTAAGAAAAGCACACAAACTCATGCGAGTCGGTGAAGTCTGCCAGACAACCCTCCTACAGGGAGAATCAATGATCATGTTCTCCAAGGCTGACATACAGAATATTCAGATGCCTCACGAAGATCCTCTGGTAATCACTCTTCTGGTAGCAAATTGTCTGATCAAACGCGTAATGATTGACCCAGGAAGCAGCACCAATATCATGACAAAATGGGCCTTCGACAAAATCGGAATTGATGTATCACAGCTTCAACCGGCTCGGATTCCTCTGGCCGGCTTTGACGGACGACGCGTAGAGCCAATAGGCGTAGTCCATTTGTCAGTATCAGCAGCACGCCGAACCCTGAGAGGAACTTTCGTAGTGGTGGACGTCAAACCATCGTACAATCTACTGATGGGACGCGGGTGGATCCATCGGATGCAAGGTGTTCCTTCGACACTCCATCAGGTCATGCGTTGTCTTGACCCGAATGGAGTGGACGTGACAGATATTCCTGGAGACCAGGTATCAGCGAAGGAATGCTACTCAGTATGCATGAAGGACCTGAACCAGAGAAGTAAACAAGTGTTGGAAGCACCAGGAGAGTCCCTGTACAACGAGAAATAGCAATTACAGTCAGACCCTACCTCAGAAGGTCAGGGGACTCAGTCAACAACGGAATCCCTAGAAGAGGTGAAAGTTTGTCAGACGGATCACACCAGAGTCACGTTCATCGGATCGTGTCTCCAGAAAGAAGAAAAGGACAGGCTGATTCATTTCCTCCAATCAAATTCAGACGTGTTCGCCTGGTCTCATCTCGACATGCCGGGCATTGATCCTTTGATCGCTCAGCATAACCTGAATGTTGATCCAAATGTCAGACCTGTAAGGCAGAAGCAGAGGAGGTTCGGGATAGAAAGAAACCAGATCATATCCGAGGAAGTGGAAAAACTGCTAGAAGCTGGATTCATAAGGGAAGTTAAGTACCCATCATGGTTATCAAACGTGGTAGTAGTCAGAAAGAAGAACGGAAAATGGAGAGTCTGCGTGGACTTCACCAACTTAAACAAGGCTTGCCCGAAGGATTGCTTCCCTCTGCCGAAAATTGATCAGATGGTAGATGCCACCTCGGGATATGAAAGACTCTCTTTTCTTGATGCATACTCCGGCTATAACCAGATCCCGATGAGCCAGGCTGATGAGGAGAAAACAGCCTTTATTACCGAAGAAGGTACGTACTGCTACAAAGTAATGCCTTTCGGACTTAAAAATGCAGGTGCCACCTATCAAAGACTTGTCAGAAGGATATTCAAAGGTCAGATGGGCAAAACGGTTGAAGCTTACATAGATGATACGGTGGTAAAGAGCAGGAGGAAAGGCGACCATCTCAAGCATCTGGAAGAAGTGTTCGATGCACTCCGAAGCTACAAAATGAAGCTCAATCCAGCCAAGTGTTCTTTCGGAGTCTCCTCCGGACAGTTCCTCGGACATATAGTCAATCGAAGAGGAATCGAAGCCAGCCCATCGCAAGTCAAGACTCTGATAAGCTGCGAAGAGCCAAAAACACAAAAGGAGGTCCAAATTCTGACAGGAAGGGTAGCCGCACTGAGCAGGTTCGTATCCCGACTGACAGACCGATGCAGACCATTTTTCCAGGCAATTAAAGGCAGAAAGGGCAGCGTATGGGGGCCAGAACAGGCAGAGGCCCTCCAGAAGTTGAAGCAGTATCTCCAAAGTCTACCGATCCTTGCCTCACCAAATCCAGGAGAACCATTGCATCTGTATCTTGCCATGTCAACAACCTCAACTAGCGCAGCACTGGTAAAAGATGACAAAAAGTGCCAGAAACCAGTCTTCTTCAGCAGCAAATCCCTATCTGATGCGGAAACCAGATACACCATGGCGGAGCGAGCTGTTCTTTCTCTAATCAACGCAAAGAGACGACTGAGGCATTATTTTGAAACTCATCCAATCGTTGTGCCAACCACCCTGCCGATGAGGTCCATCATGTCCAAACCCGATCTGACAGGAAGAATAACCAGATGGGCGTTGGAACTTAGGACATTTGACATCACGTATGTGCCACGAACAGCTATCAAAGGTCAAGCCTTAGCTGATTTTCTCCTAGAAGCAGAGCCAGAGTCAATCCTCCAAGATCCAGACGAACCCGAATGGACGCTCTTTGTAGACGGATCAGTTGGTTCAGCTGGATCGGGAATTGGGCTCGAAATTATAACACCAGATGGGACCCGAATCCAGCAGTCAGTGCGCCTGGAGTTTCCCGCCACCAATAACGAAGCTGAGTACGAGGCACTCCTAGCTGGGCTGCGACTAGCTCAGAGCCTCTGTATTAAGAGGCTCCGTATTTTCAGTGACTCACAACTGGTGGTAAAACAAGTTCAAGACGAGTACGACGCTGGAGAAAAACTGCAGCCCTATAAGAAGTTGGCTCAGATGGAGCTAGACAGACTGGAGCAGTATTCCCTCAGTCAGATCCCAAGGGAGGAAAATGAAAATGCGGATCGATTGGCCAACATGGCTTAAGTCAATAATCAAGACCTGACCAGAATCGCCCCGATCGACTATCTTGATGTCCCAAGCATCCATCAGACAGATGTGGTGTGCGCAATACCTTGGGAGCCGAGCTGGATGGACCCCATAGCAGAATACCTCAGAAATGGTGCACTTCTTGCTGACAAAGCAGAGGCTCGGAAAATTCGCATGAAGTCGGCCCGATATGCCTTGCTACATGGCCAGTTATATAGGAGATCTTTTGGTGGACCCTACCTTCGATGCCTCACACCTTCGGAGGCATCGGCTGTAATGAGGGAAATCCATGAAGGCTCATGCGGCAATCACTCCGGGGGACGAGCTTTGGCCCATAAGGTACTAAGCCAAGGATATTTTTGGCCGTATCTTTCCCATGATACTGAAGCCTTTGTCCGAAGATGCAAAAAGTGTCAGTTCCATGGAGACTTCATCCATCCGCCACCAGAACTGCTTAACCCCATATTCAGCCCGCACCCATTTGCGCAATGGGGGATTGATGCAGTTGGACCACTTCCCATGGCTCTCAGATCGGTAAATCAAGCACTAATAGCAACTGACTATTTTACAAAATGGGTCGAGGCAGAATCTTACTCCACCATCACTCACAGACACGTAATCAAATTCATATGGAACAATATCATCTGTAGGTTCGGAGTGCCGAGGGTGATAGTGATCGACAATGGATTAAATCTGGATAATCAGTGGACCAGACAATTCTGTAATGAACATGGGATCCAGTTGAGAACCTCATCGGTCGCATACCCTCAAGGAAACGGCCAGGCTGAAAGATCCAACAGAACCATATTGAATACCCTGAAGAAGAAGCTAGAAGAACACAAGGGAGTGTGGCCAGACAAGCTTCCAGAGGTATTATGGTCTTACAGAACAACATCAAGAGTCCCTACAGGAGAAACACCATTCTCAATGGCGTATGGGACAGAAGCAGTCATTCCAACAGAACAGATAGTGCCAACAGCCAGAATAGAGCTGTATCAGGAAGAACTTAACGACCAACAGCTGGTTGATGGACTCGATCTGCTCGAAGAAAAAAGAGAACAAGCTGCCATCAGACTAGCAGCCTACCACCAGAGGGTCAGGAACACCTTCAACAAAAAAGTCAAAAGACGAGAATTCCAGGTGGGCGATATGGTATTGCGAAAGAAAATCGGGTTTATCGGAAAGCTCAGGGAAAATTGGGAAGGACCATACACAGTCACAGAGGTCATTGGACGTGGGGCTTACCGCCTCATGAATAATGACGGCAATATGGTACCCAATTCACAGAATGCCTCACGACTGAAGAGGTACTATCCTTGATATTTATTTCATTTTTAGAATAATTAAACAGAGGCGTCTGAGCCTAGCTTTATAGATAGCTTTAAAAATTCCATGTTTGTTATCCTGATTCAATCAGATGTTCTAATCTTTGTAATTTCACGGTTATAATAAAAGATGGTCATCCTTCTTGCAAACAAATAGCCTAAAATTAAAATATTTCCTAAGTGGTGAAATGACAGAGGCTTACAAGCCTGATTCACTCCCAGAGGAATAACATTAAAATATTTCCTAAGTGGTGAAATGACAGAGGCTTACAAGCCTGATTCACTCCCAGAGGAATAACATTAAAATATTTCCTAAGTGGTGAAATGACAGAGGCTTACAAGCCTGATTCACTCCCAGAGGAATAACATTAAAATATTTCCTAAGTGGTGAAATGACAGAGGCCTACAAGCCTGACTCACTCCCAGAGGAATAAAATTAAAATATTTCCTAAGTGGTGAAATGACAGAGGCTTACAAGTCTGATTCACTCCCAGAGGAATAACATTAAAATATTTCCTAAGTGGTGAAATGACAGAGGCTTACAAGCCTGATTCACTCCCAGAGGAATAACATTAAAATATTTCCTAAGTGGTGAAATGACAGAGGCTTATAAGCCTGACTCACTCCCAGAGGAATAAAATTAAAATATTTCCTAAGTGGTGAAATGACAGAGGCTTACAAGCCTGATTCACTCCCAGAGGAATAAAATTAAAATATTTCCTAAGTGGTGAAATGGCAGAGGCTTATAAGCCTGATTCACTCCCAGAGGAATAAAATTAAAATATTTCCTAAGTGGTGAAATGACAGAGGCTTATGAGCCTGATTCACTCCCAGATAAATAAAATTAAAATAATTCCAAGTAATGAGATGACAGAGGCTTATAAGCCTGATTCACTCCCAGATGAATAAAACTAAAATAATTCCAAGTAATGAAATGACAGAGGCTCATAAGCCTGATTCACGATAAAAAATTTGCCTGACTCGTACCAGAGAAAAGTGCATATTCCATTAAATAAGCAAAAAATTGCTGTTTTGTATTACAAAATTGCCTGAAAGGCATGTTACAAAATACAACACTACAAAAGGAATACGGAGTGACCTAAGCTTGGCCTGAACCACTAAAATCCTTTCATAAGGTATCCACATGTGTGGTCGGAGGGAATAATTCTATGGAGGGGTTGAGAGGGTCAGCAGGGAGATATCCCTTAAGGAATTCTGTGAAAAGATTCTGAGCATGACTAGGCTCGGGGCTGGAATATGGCCTCTGCACCCCTAACACCTTATCCATGGCATCTGGATCTTTGATCTTCCTCCTTGCTGGATCCTTCTCTCCAACAACAAAGCCCTTCCTCCAGAATTCACCAGCTACAATCCTATTCATCTGTGAATAATGCTGATGCATGTCAAGCCCTCCTTTCTTACACATCTCCAGGGCTGACTGAGAGATGCCGAATTGGTGTTGAAGAGCCTCATGGTCAGATGCCAGCTTCTCCTTCTCACTGGTCAGCCTGGCATTTTGCTCTTTTGCTTGAGCCAGTTCCTCTTCTAATTGAGCAACCCTGGATGGGAGGTCTCCTAGCTGAGCTTTCAGTTTTTTCTCCTGATCGTCCTTCTCAGCTAGGTCAGCTCTCAGGCGTTCAAGCTCCTTCACACCCTCCTCGTGGGAAAGGCATAACGCATTGACGCTGAAGAGAGCCTAAGAAGAAAAGACAAAATGGGTCAGTAATGTATACAGAAGTAGGAATAACATGGAATCAAGCAAATACGTACCCCCAATAACAACCCCAGAGTTTTGCGCACAAGGCGGTCAGGGTCAGCATGCCTCTGTGCCTCGAGCTCCTCCGACGTCCAGAGCGCCTGCGCCCGTGTTATCATGGCAGACATAGAAGTAAGGCTGGAGGTTGATTGGTCAGAAGAAGCAGAACTCTTCTCCTTACCCTTATGTTTCCTCTTCTTACTAGGCCTTTCTTCCCCCACCGGTCTGGTTCGGGCGGAAGAAGGTTGAAGCAGTGCAGGGATGGTGGTCTGCACAAGTGCAGACCCAGAAACATCACCCGCTGAGTTGACATTCGCAGCCTGAGCATTAGATTCCAGAGGCATTTGCCCTTGATCAGCCGAAGGAGCAGTCATCTCCTCGATGTCATCATCATCATCCTCAATCACTGGTCTGATCGGATCCATAATGATCTTGTACTTGGCTCCTAACCTGGATATACCCTGCAAATTGGCAGGAGTAAGCAGGTCAGCGCATGACATACGGTCCGACCAGACCTTAGATTTTAATAAAGAAATACGGGCTTCTACATCCTGAGCCACTATATCTGTATCCCTATAACCTAAAGACTTATAAACAAAATCCGCCCTGAGCTGGTCGCATCCGGAACAGAGGCAGGATTCCTTATGGATAAATGAAAAAGGAAGAAGGGCTAGATGCTTGAAAACACAGGGGATCGGCCATCTCCTAGAATAGGGGTAAAACCAAGCCCCCTTTACCAAAACCATCTTCTCCTTCCAGTATTTCTCTGTTTTCTCAGTCCCCTGACAGATCGCCCGACCCTTGAATGGGTAGAAGTTGTACCTCCCCTCACAATCTTTCAGACCTACAATCTTGTAGCTAAGCAGAAGATCTGCCAGACCCAAGGAAAGTTTTTTCTTTCTGTTGATCAGGATTAACATGGAAATTATCCTGAAGAAGTTTGGATTGACTTGCAGAGGGGCTATTCCTAGGGTGAAGAAGATAAAATGAAACAGAGGATGAAGAGGAAACCGAAGCATCTTTATCTGAAGGGCCGATAACAACACCTCGTCCGGACCCACTCCGTCGCCCACTCTGAAGTCACGAGAAGAGTCGTACTCCGTCAAGATCACCTCTTTTGGGATCCTACAGTCCCTCCTCAGACTTTTAAGGTTTACGGATTTTCTTTTATGACTTTCAAGTGGTTCTGCCACAAAAGGGGCTGATTCAGTGGAAGATCCAACGGGAGCGCCTCCAGGAGCATCGGCCCCAATCGGGTTAGATATGACAGAAGTCCCGATCAGAACAGTATCAGCAACATCTGTCTGGTTTTTTATCTCCGAAATAGTTGTTCTCAAGCCAGATAGCTCCGGACGACTAGGCATGGACAAAGGAGGAGAGGACGAAGAAGATGGATTTGTAGAAGGGGGGCTGGGAACCTCAGATCCACCATACTCTTGGTGAGTCATCTCCTCGGTAGACCTTGTGGCACTACTATCAGACATGATGAGAATGAGAATGACAACTTACACAGAGAACCGGTTGAAGAAAGAACCTCCGGCAACCAAAGTATAATCGGCGGTCAAAGTTTGAACACTGCTGAAGATTGCTTGCAAGATTTGAAAGTGATAAAGAATGAAAATGAGGCTACATAAGGATTTATATACACACGGCATACCAACAGACATCATTAAGGCTGAAGGGGTGCGTCGATTCCCTATGCCTCGAATACAGTGAAACGACGGCCGCCATTATGAAATTCGAAATCACACGTCTCTCCACAATAATGACGCTGACGTCATCAAAAACGGCTGCCATCAATCAATTCAATTAAATTCGGGTCAGGCCCACGAACCGTATGTCAAACCCGAATGGGGCTAGTGTAAATAGTGAAAATTAAAGGCCCAGGTCCATTTATTAGGCCCAAGGTGTATTGAGCCCATGTAAAGTGTAGATAGTGAACAACCCATGTATTTGAGCCCACCAGATATAAGTGAGACCATCAACATTAAGCCATTCCCTTAAAAAAGGGAGTAACAACCCACTACAAGAGGAAAGTGGGTAGTTATTAAAAAGAGTGGGTCATGACCCCATGAACTTAGGCCATGATCCACAAACACAAATGTATAAATACGGCCATTGGAGCCTAGATAAGGGATCTTTTTTGATGTGAGTGAAATTTGACACTTACAATTGGGTTCGCACAAATCTAATAAACGGGCTGAAATATATGGCCTAAACACTAATACGTGGTCAAAGAATATTTTGGTTTTGTTTAGATGGATTTAACCAAAAATCACCAATAATCTACAAAAACATAAAAACACAAATATTAATTAAAATAAATGACTAACAAATATATTTTTAGAGATTAATTGTATATTAATTATGCACTTATCAATATGTATATATATATATATATAGATAGATAGAGTTGTGTCCATTTGTGTGCTTCTACATGATTAATAATCTTATGAATATTCAAATTATACAATTTCTTAGATGGAATATTTAGGCAATTGTAACAACTGGAGGAACTGAAAAGGTGCAAGGAAATAACATCCCATATTTTTCTCTGGAGTTGTAGGTTAAATTCAATGTCTTGCATAAAATAGTAATAATTATTTAACTTATTTTAAATGACAAGAAAACGTTAAGCATGCATAGTGTATTCATACATTCTACAATAATGGATTGCATTCAATGTGTATATAATGATATTTAAAATTATACTAATGATAGTATAATATGATATTAGACTTTTGGTTGCAATATTTTATTTATAAAATTATTTAGGCCCTTTGCATTCTCTTATCGTTTTAAAAATAATGATTACTGTATTAAACAATACAAGGTCATATGAAAACAGATTTAATATACTTTTTTTAATGAAATAGATTTAATAAATAATAAAATAATTATTATTATTTTATTTAAAATGTTATATTAAAGTGGGAAGAAATAATCCAAAGATTACACTTCTTTAATGAAACAGATTTAATACACTTTTTAATGAAATAGATTTAATAAATAATAAAATAAATGTTTTTTTTATTTAAAATATTATGTTAAAGTGGAGAGAAATAATTCAAAGGGCTTACACTTTTGGAATTATATATATATTGTATTTCTTTCCGGTTAATTGTTAGTTTTACTTCAATAAATATACAAATATATGTTAAAAGTTTTTTATTTATCTTTTTTGGAATTGGAAACTGTTGCCATAATTTCTCACTAGATGGTCATTTCCTATGAAGCACGGACACGGACACGGGACACGACTCGATACAGAATGACAACACGATAAATTCTAAAAAAATAGGACACGATACGCCCCAGACATGTCTATAATAGAGTAAAATTTATATATATATACATATTATATTGCACAAATATTTCATTTATCACTTAAATGATGAGAATCAAATAAACTTACCATAAAAAATAAATAAATAGGTTAAAAGAAAATATTTGACATGTTCAAAATTCTTCATTCCACTATCATCATCCAAGGAATCATATGCATCTCCCCCAATATCCCATATTTTAGTCTCTCACTCGTTATATTGTGAAAATTTTCTTGATAAAAGACGTAAATTGAAATGTACAAATACTAAATATTCGGTTATTTGTGGTGTTATCTTGTTCATCTCTTCAAAAGGTGGATAAATAAATAGGAGGTGATCCAATTCCTCTTACAAGATGAGGAAGAATAAGAATGTCCAAATATCTTCAAAGCCAAATATTGAAATAGGGGTGTTGAAGTTTTATAAGTGATCCACTAAATTAACGATTCCATAAGCCCTTTATCTTTCACGGAATTAACCGATCCACCGCATGTCTACCGAGTATTCCGAGTGTCTAATTTAAAAAAAATCCAGGACACAATTTTGATATATCGGACAAATATTTTTGATGTATCCACATCTCCGACATTAACACTATGTGTCGAAAATGAACATGGAAGTGTTTGCGCTTCATAAGTGATTTCTTAGCATAGAAGGAAATGAACTTTAAATTATTATTTTTAATAGTGTACCAATTAACGGTAGTACTGCTGTCGTCTTTGAATTAAATCATGAAGGAGAATGGGATTCGTGGCTTCTCAATGTCACAAAAAGGCATAAATCCATGTGAAAGGTGCTTTGTATGTATTTATATGCAGTTATTTATAGGTTGGTCCTATTCACGCACTTCAAATATGCTATATATATATATATATATATATATATATATATATGCGACCCTTGAGATGAAAGGTTTTTCAATGCTAGCTGGCCTTTGTTCCTCTCTTCATAGAAATTCTAGTTCAAAAGTTGAAGCAAGAATCACATATTGTTTCAAAAATGAAAAGGAAAAGGAAAAGGAAAATGAAAAGTTATTGTAGACAGATACTGCTCTATGATTAATTGTCTCTGCTTAATTTTCCATGTGTAGTGTGTAAATTCTATGGACATGATTCTGACACTGTAAATCGTGTGTGGCTACCATAATTCTTGTTGAATGATTGAGGGAGGCCCAGCACAAAAACATAACATTTTTATAAGATCAGTAGCTCACCCTCTTCTTTCTTTTGTTTGTTTTTTTGTTTTTGTTTTTTTTCACACAAATTCTAGATCAAGCAGAAAAACTCAACAAACTAATAAAAATATAATATATGACTTAATTATTATTATTATTATTTTTTTCTGTTTTTCTTTTTGGTAATTTATTTAAGGAGTTTGATCCTTTAATTGATTTGTGTGCTAATTAGGCTAGCAAAATTACAGCAGTTAACAGAAATCAGTTTCATATTATGCATTTAAGCCAATATTAACAATGTGGAGTGTGGGTTAGAAAAGAGCTTTACCTACTCCATTTTAAAAAGTAATATTGGCAAGAATATGGATACCAAAAGAAGTGGAGAATTATATAAGTAAGAATAAAATTAATCCGGATATCATGATTATCGTCAATAAAAAAATAAATAATAATAATAAAAAATAATAGTGGTAGGCGAAGAGCTTGTGTTTGAAAGCTTAGGCTAGCTCTTCCTGTTATTACTTGTAACCGAATTATTCTCTCCTCTTCATTAAAGTTCATCATCCCTTTTATGGGTTTGTGGCAAAAGTCACAAATATTCTTTAAGTTTGGAATATAAGAATAAAGTTTATCTCTATTAGAGTATTGCCTAAATTAAGTTCTCTTTTAGCTTCTTATTTTGCTTTTGGTCTTAACTTTTACACAACGTAGAAAGTTCATACTCCTTCCGTCTCATAATAATTATTAAATTTGATTTTTTTAATATTTTATTGATTTGGATTGAGTAGTATGCAATTTTCAATTTTGTTCTTAATGATATAGTATTATGGTGGAGTCCGGTATTTATTTAAAGTTAGTAGAAGAATGATAATTGGAGAAAGTGAAATGTTAAATTATAACAAAAATTTTGAAACAAGTAAAATTACAATAGTGAATAATTAATATAGAACCGTGGTAGTATCATCTTTGACAAATAAGATATTATTTGTCAAAGATGATATAAGTTTGAGATATTATTTTGAGTTAAGACCAAAATAATATCAAGTTTGAGATATTATTTTGAGAATATTTTAATTTTCATCTTCTGAAAAATGTTATTTATTTGGTAAAAACAAATTTTGTCTTTTCTTTTTTCATTGTGCAATTAACAGTGTTTGTTCATATATAATATTACCGTTTGGATACACGCCATTCAGTAATCAATATAAAATATGACTTAGGTGACTCTACCCCACGTGACCACCCCCTACCATCATCACTCTGCTCTGTGAAGCGCTCTTCAGACTGTTCTCTATCTCTCTCTGTCGGCCTATATTGTATCTCTCTTCCAAACTCCATCTTCATCAAAATCAATCTACACTCTTCAACTTCATGGCCAATCTTAGTTTCTCTTCACCCTTCTTCTTCCTCTTTCTCTCCCACTTCCTTTACATAGCAAGTAAGTCTCTACAACTCCCTAATATATCCATATATATATATAATTATATATAGGTATATATATTAAATATAATATCACAACGTTTTGACTATTTTGAATTCCTTATGTTGTTTTTGCAGTGTCACAATCGTTTATTGGTGTCAATTACGGCCAAGTCGCCGATAACCTACCACCGCCGGAGGCCACCGCCAAACTTTTACAGTCCACCGCCATACAAAAGGTCAGATTGTACGGCGCCGATCCAGCCATCATCAAGGCCTTGGCCAACACCGGCATCGGAATCGCCATCGGCGCCGCCAACGGCGACATTCCGGCCCTGGCTTCCGATCCCAGTTTTGCCAAGAACTGGATCAATTCAAATGTAATTCCTTTCTATCCTTCCAGCAAAATCATACTCATCAACGTCGGCAACGAGGTCATGAGCTCCGGCGACCCGAATCTGATGGGCCAATTGTTGCCGGCGATGCAGAATATCCAGAACGCCCTCGATTCGGCTTCCCTTGGCGGCAAAATTAAGGTGTCGACGGTGCATTCGATGGCCGTGTTGAAGCAGTCCGACCCACCGTCGTCGGGGAGCTTCGATCCGAGTATTGGAGATTTGTTGAAGGGAATTTTAGGGTTTAATGGAGCCACCGGTTCGCCTTTTACCATCAATCCGTACCCTTTCTTTGCTTACCAGAGTGATCCCAGACCCGAGACTCTGGCTTTTTGCTTGTTCCAACCTAACTCCGGACGAGTTGACTCGGGCACCAATATCAAGTACACAAACATGTTTGATGCTCAAGTGAGTTCACTACAAAAGCAAGTCACTCTATTTAAGATTTCAGCATTTTAATTGTCCTTGTATATATACTATATATATGTAAGTAAGTAAAGGTTATATATTACATTGCTACAAATACTGGTTCACTACTTTTTTCCATGATGGATGGCAATTCAACAAATTTTGCTGATCCTGAATTCATGTTTGGCAGCATCAATCAACGTTTTCAATTAATGTTCCAAATTAAACACTAGTGTATTCAATATGAATATCACACTCACTTTATATAGGAATTGCGCAGGTTATAGATTAATTAGTCTGTTTTGACACTCAAAGTCTTGGATAAAGCTAAATATGTTTTTATAATGTGATTAGTAGCAAAAACTGGAGATATAGTTGGGCATGGGATTTACAACGTTTTGATCATGTGCAGGTGGATGCAGTTCGATCTGCATTGAACTCTATGGGATTCAAAAATGTTGAGATTGTGATTGCGGAGACGGGTTGGCCTTACAAAGGTGACAGCAATGAGGTTGGGCCAAGCGTTGAGAATGCCAAGGCATACAATGGCAATTTGATTGCTCATCTTAGGTCAATGGTTGGAACCCCATTGATGCCAGGAAAATCTGTGGATACATATCTCTTTGCATTGTATGATGAGGACCTTAAGCCTGGACCAGGTTCTGAGAGAGCATTTGGGATTTTCAAGCCTGATTTAACCATGACTTATGATGTTGGCGTTTCCAAGACTAGCCAGGTTAACACTAACTCTTGAATATTTCAGATTGGTTACAACAAGTATGCAACATGTATAATAGAATTGAATCCTTTGAAGTCCCTTCATTTTCCCTTTTCGTAGCATCTTGTGCATGCACACATAGATACATATATTTCAGTTGTATAACTAGCTATTGTTAATGTTTGGTTTGTAAATGACCTCAAAAACACGCTTGCCTCACCGACTTCAATCATGGGAGTGTAATCTAGAATGATCTAAAGGAGAGAGAACCCATTTTTTGACCCCTTTGCGTAATTGTGGTGTGTGGAACAAATGTGCTTTTAGGGTGAGCCGAATGAGAGCTCTTGTTCTACTGTCTGCGGTCCTCGTGATAGGTTTTTCTTATATCACGTCTTTTGCACAATTGATGTAGAAAAGTCAGCACCTTTATCTCCTGTCCTGACAAAGGATATGGCAAGTGAAATGCACCTTTTATTTCACTCAATTTTCCACTTAAAAGATGTAAATCAACTATTGCTTTATTGTTGATAATGCCCCTCAATACACTTCACACCAACCCAATTTTGACTATCCACATATTGTGAGATTGTTAGGGGCTTGTAAAAGAGAGCCATTTTGATTTTTTTTTTGATCCCATATCAGGCAGCACTATACATTTGGTTAAATTTGAGAATTAATGGTGTTTATATACGCAAAAGCTAAGTTCATTTAACATATTCATTTGGCTGTAAGACCCCGTCGACGCCTAAGACTCCAGTGACACCAGCGACTCCAGGACCAATGCCTAAGAAAGCAGCATGGTGTGTGCCCAAATCAGGTGTATCAGACGCCCAATTGCAAGCAAATTTGGACTATGCTTGCGGACAACACATTGATTGCAGTCTGATTAACCCAGGCGGAGCTTGTTTCGATCCAAACACTCTGGCATCACACGCAGCTTATGCCATGAATCTCCTCTACCAAACATCGGGGAAGAATCCATGGGACTGTGATTTCTCACAGACAGCGACGCTCTCATCTGACAATCCTAGTAAGTCCTCTCTGTTTCTAACAAATCATTCATACTTTTAAATATCTATGCGTATACAACATCTTAATGGGTGCTCTATATAATTCCTCGTCTTATAAAATTTCCCCAATTTTATGTTTGTGTGTTTACAGGTTACAATGGGTGCACCTACCCAGGTGGGAGTACCTGAGAGCGCAGGAAGGATAATGTTAGCAGGTATTTATTATTGTTGGTGGTCTACAAATAATTGGAGAAAGGAATATTCTTAAATTAGCAGAAGAGGTAGATCAACTGTGGGTAGAACTAAATGGAGAAGGAATTATAGCGTGTAAAAGGATTAGCTGCTGCACTGTATGTAATATGCTTGTGCATTGTTCACCTTAGAAATTTCAATTTCTGTATGTATATGAGAAGCTAGTGACATAAATTAAGAAAATTGATGTGGTTCGCTTCTGAACATGTATTTTTGATCCATATGATGATAAAATATTGTAAGTGATGCAAATGAATAAAGCAGATGTTATTCGTGATATTAATTCTTAAGCAGAATTGCAGCCTATTTATGATTTCTGATTATAAAGCAATAATAGACCGTCTGAGATGTGAAAACTATGAAGTTAATATTCTATTGCTGTCTTATTATTAGTTCTCGCATATATGCACCTGAGGAAAGAAGGGTAATGAAAGGTAAGGTATGTGTACAATTATCTTTTTATTTTTATTTTTTTTATTGGTATGAAATGTGAACTGCCTTTGTTTGACTAGTGACGTCACTTGATTCTGCTTCAAAGACTTGGAGATCTGAAGCAAAAACTTTTGTTGTCTCACTTTGGGTTGGACCAAACTAGACTGAATATTAGGGTTGAGGTTACTTCACTTGGCCACATATATATGGTGGAAGTCAACCCACTGTATTGCCTAAAAGGTTGACCCAAAGTAATCTCTTTCTTTCCATTTTAACCTAAGAAAAGAAAACGGAGAGGAAGAGAAAGCAGGAAAAAGTGGGAACACATGAAATCTGCTTGAAAGCAGAATCAGTTAAATCAGAGGCCATACGAAAACTGAGGACTGAAATTACAAAATCCCATGAGACTTTCTGCTTACTTTGAACCGCTCTTTTGACTGTCCCTCCCTCCCTTTAGGGAGAGCCTACCATTTTCTCTTTTTACCCCTCTCTCTCTCTATTTGTTGCAAAGTTTAGTTTCTTCAGAAACAATTCACAGCACTTTCTTCATGGCTACTCTGTGTTACACTTTTTCCCTTTTCTTCCTCTTTCTCCCACACTTGTTCTACTTAGCAAGTAAGTCCTTTTACATATACAGATTTTTATGTTTTATTTCTTATTATAGAAAATTGTTCTGGTTATATACTAGTATGACAGCATTTAATATATAGTTCCAAATCTCAAATGGGGTAAATCACAGTTGGAGGTACCCAAAAGCCCTCGAAGGTGAGTGAAAAAAGTAAAAAAATTATGAAGCAGAGCAGCAAACAACCAAACCTTTGCCATTTATTAAAGTTACATGTGTAGTGAAAATTACACTTGTATATGATAGTCACCTTAAATTTTGTTCTCTCTGTTATTGTTGCAGTATCAGAGCCATTTATCGGTTTCAATTTAGGCCCTTTCTCCGACAACCTACCAACCCCGGAGGCCACGGCCAAGCTCTTACGGTCCACCTCAATACAAAAGCTCAGACTCTATGCTCCCAATGCGGCCATCATCAAAGCCCTAGCCAACACCACCATCGGAATCATCCTCGGCACCACCAACCGCGACATTCCGGCATTGGGCTCCGATTTCAACTTCGCCAAGAAATGGGTTGCCGCCAATGTAGCTCCTTTCTATCCTTCCTCCAACATCATACTCCTCACCGTCGGCAACGAGGTCACCTCCTCCGGCGACCTCAATCTGTTGAAGCAGCTCTTGCCCGCAATGCACAATCTCCAAAACGCCCTCAACGCGGCTTCTCTTGGCGGGAAGATTAAGGTCTCCACCACTCATTCCATGTCGGTGTTGAAGCAGTGGCACCCGCCATCGTCAGGCAGCTTTGATCAGAGTTTGGCAGATTTGATCAAGGGTATTTTAGGGTTTTACAGTGCCAATGGTTCCCCATTCATGTTCCATCCATACCCTTTTTATGCTTTCAAGAGTGATCCCAGACCTGATGTTCTGGCTTTTGCCCTGTTCCAAGCTAAATCAGGACAAGTCGACTCTGCCACCAAACTCACTTACACAAACATGTTTGATGCTCAAGTCAGTAATAACTCTGCTCCCTATATTACACCATTTTTATACAATGGAGATTGATTAGTGTCATATAGTCGTATAATTATTGGTTGCAAGACCAACTGATAGAAAACATTTTAATAAATTGTCATAAAATCAAACACTAGTCCAACCTGTTTATTAGATTGATTTGTCCTACCAATGACGTTATAACAAATAATTTCTTCCTTTAGTTAGAAAAACCAGGCTACGTTACATGATTTTAAGATCAACAATGTCATCATGATCGCAACCCTACACATAAAATCGGTCAAAAACTAAATATGTGTGACTGTCTATTATTCCTAGACAGTGTTGTTTAGTTTTTAATCAAACCATTCGTTACAATTTAGTGGATCACCAATGTGTATATTATTAGAAAGAAAATATCACTAATTTGGCAATACAGATTATGGTATATAAACATTAATCTAGCCACTTTTGATATTTGAAATCTGCATCTAGAGCTAAGCATGGTTGCAATTTGTGACTTCACCATGTATTTGTTTCCAATATGATTGTGAGGGCACAAATTGCAGAAATATGTGGGCATATGAATTCTTTTGATCATTTGCAGGTGGATGCGGTTCGATCAGCAATTAATTCTATGGGTTTCAAAAATGTTGGCATTGTGGCTGCCGCGACAGGTTGGCCCCACCGAGGAGACAATTATGAGGCTGGCGCAAACGTTGAGAATGCCAAGGCTTACATTGGCAATTTGTTAAAACATCTTAGGTCAAAGGTTGGAACACCATTGATGCCAGGGAAATCAGTGGATACATACCTCTATGCAATGTATGACGAGAACCTCAAACCTGGACCAGGTTCTGAGAGAGCATTTGGGCTGTTCAAGCCTGATTTAACCATGAATTATGACGCTGGCCTTTCCAAGAAAGGGCAAATAAAAACTAAGGGCCTTTCTAAGAAAGGGCAGGTAAAAACTAACGGCCTTTCCAAGAAAGGGCAGGTAAAAACTAAATCTTGAATCTTTCAGAGTGCTTATAGTAAGCAATACTGATAAAAGTACTCGAATTTGTTTACTTATCAAAAAAAAAATACTCAAATTTGTTTCCCTTTTTTCCTAGTTTTATTCATATATGAACTGAGCTTATAGTCTACAGTAAACATGCTTTTATTTTCTCCTCTCGACCAGTCTCGATAATATGACTAAAATAAGAATTTGGCTGCAAGACTCCATTGACGCCAAAGACTCCAGCGACTCCATCTTCGCCAATGACTGTAGTGAGAGGCTCCAAATTAGAGGTAAATGCAGCGGCATGGTGTGTGCCTTATATAGGAACATCAGACACACAATTGCAATCAAACTTGGACTATGCTTGCAGACAAGGCATTGATTGCAGCCCCGTCCAACCAGGTGGATCCTGTTTTGAACCAAACACTCTTTTTTCACATGCCGCTTATGCCATGAATCTCTACTTCCAAACTCATGGGAGGAACCCATGGAACTGTGATTTCTCACAAACAGCCGCAATCTCAGTGATTGATCCTAGTAAGTTCTCCTAAGTTATAGCAAACCAACCACCCATTCCTATTGTGAATTTATTGACAACATTTATGGGTTTTTCTACACCCAATGTTTGGTTTAAAAATTCATCATCTTCTAGTTTTTCTCATGTTATTTCTTTGTTTTGAAGGTTATAGTGGGTGCACTTACCCTGGTGTGAGCAGTAACATTACTAGCCCATCCCAGACTAATAAGGTGAAAACTAACTCGAGAACCTTTGCGATTGTTATAGTACCACTAGTAGAAGGGTTGGATCATTGCAAGTTTTTTTTTTTTTGCATAACATCTATCATATATACAAAGATATCTGCATTGCAGAATTAGCTATTGTTAATGGTTTAGTCCATTGATAAGCCTTACCACTCACTACCCAAAGGCACATAACTAAATTTCATCATTTTGGTATATAGAGATTAATTTTCCTAACGCCCACCCAGTCAGCTTCAATCAAGGGAGTTTAGGCCATCTGCGATCCAGATGTTCCACTTAGGATTCATCTGATTGGAATTTCTGGAAGTGAGGCAATGCGCTTAATCCTGTTGAGGCACAAGCTCAAATAACAGATCCCATGATAGTTTTCATAAATAACATGTCTTTCACACACTTGACTTCAGAAATGAAGTGGTCCTTTGAATCCAGAAAAGGGAGAGCTTGTGCACTCTGTATATAACATCTAGATAGATCGTATTGGTATGTAAAATGCACCTTTCATTTCACCTCGTTCTCCACACTAAATATAAAATTAGTTACCATTTGATTGTAGATAATGCACCTCAATAGAAATCACACCAAAGTATTTTCGACAGGCAATTTAACAATTACATTGCTCATAGGATAGGTACACAGAGCTATTTTGATCCTTTTGGTTCATTCCCTTGGTGACAAAGTTTTTAATTTTGTTGGAATTGGCAATGAAAGATGTGTGTGTGTATGCAAATTAAACAACTCATCTTACTAACATAATGATTTTCCTGTAAGACTTCATCGACACAAAAGGATCCAGTTACTCCATCGACGCCAAAGACTCCAGTGACTCCATCGACGCCAACAACTGTAGTGAGAGGCTCCAAATTAGAGACAAATGCAAAAGCATGGTGTGTGCCTATTATAGGAACATCGGACACCCAGTTACAATCAAACTTGGACTATGCTTGCAGACAAGGCATTGATTGTGGCCCCATTCAACCAGGGGGAGCTTGTTTCGAACCAAACACTCTTTTCTCACATGCGGCTTATGCCATGAATCTCTACTTCCAAACTCATGGCAGGAATCCATGGAACTGTAATTTCTCACAAACAGCTGCAATATCAGTGATTGATCCTAGTAAGTTCTCCTAAGTTCTATCAAACCAACCACCCATTCCTACTCTTAATTTATAGACAACATTAATGAATTATACTACACCCAATGTTTTGCTTTGAAGAATTCGCCATCTTCCAATATTTCTCATGATATTTCTTTGTTTTGAAGGTTTTAGTGGGTGCGCTTACCCTGGTGTGAGCAGTAATGGTACTGGCCCATCCCAGACTAATAAGGTGAAAACTAAATCTAGAACCTTTGAGATTGTTATAGTACCACTAGTAGAAGTTTTGAATCATTCCAAGTGTTTTTAATTTCATAACATCCATCATATATACATAATATATGCATTGCAGAATTAGCTATTGTTAATGGTTTAGTTCATTGATAAGCTTTACCGCTCATTACCCAAAGGCATCGAACTAAATTTAATCCTTTTGGTATATAGATATTAGTTTACCTGATGCCCACCAGTCAAGTGTCAACCATGGGAGTATAGGCCATCTCCTAGATGTTCCACTTAGGACTCATCTGACTGGAGTTTATGCGCTTAATCTAGTTGAGGCACAAGCTCAAGTATGAGATCCCATGATAGTTTTTCCTAGATCATGTCTTTAACACAATTGACTTGGGAAATGAAAGAGTCCTTCGAATCCCGGAAAGGGAGAGCTTGTACACCACTTAGATATGCTCGAAACCCCCCCTCCTCTCTATAAAAAAAGGTTATAACATGGGAGATCCTATTAAGTAAAATGCACCTTTCATTTCACTTAATTGTCTTAACGCACCTCAATACAAATCACACCAAAGTATTTCCGACAGTCATATAAGTATATTACTTAACAATTACATTGTACAAAGGGACCTAATTTTGATCATTTTGGTTCATTCCATGTGTGGCAAATTTTACTACAATTTTGTTGGAATTGACAATGAAGGATTTGTGTATGTGTAAGCAAATTACTAAGCTACCAACTCATCTTACTAACATAATAATAATTTGGCTGTAAGATTTCATCGACACAAAAAGATCCAGTTACTCCATCGATGCCAAAGACTCCAGTGACTCCATCGACACCAACGGCTATAGTGAGAGGCTCCAAATTAGAGACAAATGCAAAAGCATGGTGTGTCCCTAAAATAGGAACATCGGACGCCCAGTTGCAGTCAAACTTAGATTATGCTTGCAAACAAGGCATTGACTGCGGTCCTATTCAACCAGGCGGAGCTTGTTTCGAACCAAACACTCTTTTTTCACATGCTGCTTATGTCATGAATCTCTACTTCCAAACTCATGGCAGGAATCCATGGGACTGCAATTTCACAGAAACAGCTGCAATCTCTGTGATTGATCCTAGTAAGTCCTCAATTCTGGAAAACCAACTACCCATTGCTATATATATATATATATATATATAGTTTTTGAATGAAGTACACTACTACCCGTGTTTGCTAAATATATTTCCTGTTATTACTCTGTTTTGCAGGTTATAAGGGGTGCACTTACCCTGGTGTGAGTAAGTGAGAGCATAGAAAAACAAGAAGATAATCTTGGCATGCAATAATAACTTTTTGTGTTTTCCAATTAGTTGAGAATATTGTATAGAACTAAATGAAGAAGGTAGAAAAGTGATTCCCACTTGTTATTGTGCAAGAGGTTCATGTATTGGTTCATTGTAGAAATTTGAATTTTTGTAGGTTTATTAATATTGAAAGTTAGTGATTTGACGTTGTTAGCTTCCGAACCTCAATTTTTTATCAGGAAATAATTATAAATTGAATGTTATTTCTGATTCGACTCTTAAACAAATATGATTGCTCTCTATGATGCTTCTTATTTACTGAATTATGTACAAATGTATGTTTCTCTATGTATATGAGAAGCTAGGAAGAGGGTTGTTCTTGTTGGCTTCTCAATCTTTTATTTTGGACGCGTTTGATCATACATAACATAATGCAAAATAATTGAACGGTGAACATATGTGAACTAGACTTTATTGTGAAAAAAATGTGAAGTTAATATTTGAAATGGGTAAAATTTTATTGTATAAGTATTTTTTTCCGGTAAGTTAAAATTTATTACCAAAGAGCAGACAAAATATACAAACCTAGCAAAGGTTAGAAAACCAAGCAAAGGCCAAACAAAGCATCTAGGGATATGCCCCTGAGATGCCAAACAAAACCTTACCAAAGACTAAACATCAAAGGAAGGAAGAGAACAGAAGCTGATAGAACTAGCAACAAGCAAAATTATAAAAAAATGAAAAATAGTTCAAACCTCTTGGGAATTCAGCAAGGCGTTTGGAAGGTTCCATGCAGCAATGATACTTCTATCTCTGCAGGAATCAGTGAACTTGATGGACATGAGTCTCCATCTAATGCAGGCTACAATCTTTTTGATGAGGCCTCTAGAGGATTTAGTCTCTCCTGAAAAAAAGAGTTGGCTTTTTTGCTGGTTTGGGGTGAGGCCAGAAAGACAAGATAAGTAGTGGATGTTTTGGGTCAAGACATCAAGGGACTGAGGGTCACCATTACACATCAGAAAAAAAGCTTACATGAGTAATTCTGTTTTTTGAACATCTCCAATGGAAGGAGAACTCAGGGCTAGACATAATAAAGTGATTAACAGTGGCTGAGAAGACATCCGAACAAAAAAAAGGAAGGGAGAGATGGGATCACCTTGCCTAAGCCCTCGAGCTCCCTTGAAGTAGCCAACAAGCTCACCATTTAAAGAGACTGAGAAGGAGGTGGTGCATAAACATGCCTTGATCCATCTAATAAAGATTGTGGGAAATTTCAGAACAGCTAATGTGTCAAGAATGAATTCCAATTAATTAAGTCAAAAGCCTTGTGAATATCAATCTTCATGGCACGTTTGGGTGAGGAGAACAAACGGTATCATATAAGTTTGAGTATGAAAACAATTGGTTGGTCAAATATTAAAGAAACATGTTGGAATAAAGATATGTTTTGACCAAAGACGTTGTAATATGATGGTATCACATTTTCTTTCCTTTGGGGTTCGAGCCCGATGGGACTTATATACGGTTCTGTGCATTTTTTACCATTCAATATATATATATTTTGACTTAATTGCATGTAATTGATTATTCAACAAAGAGCTTAAAAACTTAAAATATGTGAGCTTAGCTAATGGTTAAGTTGGATTATTATAAAAAGTTCATAAATTGGATTAAATCTACATTTTCTTCGAATTTTT
The DNA here is from genome assembly GCA_963922005.1 of Cornus suecica. Classification (NCBI taxonomy): domain Eukaryota; kingdom Viridiplantae; phylum Streptophyta; class Magnoliopsida; order Cornales; family Cornaceae; genus Cornus; species Cornus suecica. The sequence goes on from OY998240.1 coordinate 88,828,855, forward strand.
AGGTCTCAAATTGATAACATTCCTGTTAATGAGAGTACTTAACATTCCTATTTCATAGGATTCAGATTTGCACGAAGAATTTTGGTGAAAATTTCAAAGGAAATAAGCATGACAAATGACGGAAAATTTATTTTCCTTCCCAATTCCAATCAAAACCCAATATAGGTTGACATTTATTACCCATTTTTTTTATAACAGATTTATTACCTTTTTTAACTAAGAGTACGACACAATTCACAATGTCCGTATTAAAATAAAACCTTATACCAAATATCATTATGATTTTCAAAATAAGAAATGGTAATTTTACATTTAGTAGAATATATTACTCCCTCTCTATCACATATTGTTTGTATTAAAATAATTTTCAATTTTAGATTATAATATAATATAATATATTAGCAAATTATTCCTTTCCATTAACTTCAAAAAATCTCACTAAAAATTACAAGTATAATATACTATTGATCAACAAAATTGGAATCACAATCTAATAAAAAAATAAAATAAAAAAGTCAAATTTTGGACAACTAAAATTTAGGACATGAACAAAAATAAGCTTATAATCCGATTATACAGCCAGCCACACGCGCTCTGATCGATCGTCAATCCGTTACAGTATCACGTGACCTCGTACCCATCCCGGAACTGAACTCCTCACACACGCACACACCTACCTTGCACTTGTATTTATCGATCAACGTTCACACACAGTTTCAGTTTCTCAATTCTGAATCTATCATCTTCAGGTACATGTTCAAAACCATTTTCAATTTCATGTATGTTCTCCGATTTCAATTTCATTTTTTTCTCCGCGTCAATGTTTATTTGATTATTTCTATTGCTTTGATATGCTTTTCATTAAATTCTGATTTCATGTTCTCGGATCATATATTTCTGTTTCCTTTCAAACTCGATTCAATGAATCCAACTTACCGAAAAAGATAAAAAAAAAATTCACTCAATTCAAATTATTTAATAGCCTCTATCGAGAGGTTATATAAATTTAAGTTCTAATCAATAATCGCTTGGGAAAATGATAGGAACTAGGCAATAGGAAGGAATAATATACATATGTATATATATATATATATATATATCGATAAAGTGCATACGAAAAAAAAGAAGAAAAATCTCCTCTATAAGTTGTGCGCCAAAAACACCCCACTATGGATATAAACTCCTATAATTTGAATTTTTGGAGCAAATTGCCCCGTGGTTGTCAATTTTGATAAGAAAATTTATCTGTCCAGAGGATTTTTCATTGGCATAGAAAATTCTTACGGATAAGTGTTTTTGTCTTTTATTTGTTTTGCTTTAATGGCATTTTATTTTATTGATAAACAAAAATGGTACCCAAACAAGTTGTGGACGTTAGACTAAATGTAAATGTGTTTTATATGTCACCTCTCAATACATATAATTGTAAAGTTGGGGGCCATTTGTTAAATTCGAGGGATTTATATCCCCTCACTAACTAGTAGGGGTGTTTTTCGAATATTATTTATGTAGCAGTTTTTTTTTTCTCTCTCTCTCTCTCTACCTATGTCTCTCTGTGTGTGTATATTAGTCTTTAAATTGAAAACATGTCTTTATTTGCTAATTTTAAAATGTGGCGGAGTATTTCAAATACCAGGAGAGTTTTCACAAAGTGAACGAAAACAATCTATTTTGGCCTTTTTAACAGAATTGATGCACATTCTAATTTATTTGCATCGTGAGGAATTAGAACAGGATATATGCTGGTATTAGAACAAGGGGCTGAGATTCATTTGTGAAATGCTTTGTTATTCTTGCAGATGGCTTCACCTACTCTTATCTGTGACATAGAGCCATGGAAGGACTTGAAGGTAATTAACATATTTCTGGTTTAGCAAGATGTTATTGTGTATATGTGATGTGAACCATATACTGTATGCAGGCTCATGTTGATGACATTAAAAAGACTCACTTGCGAGAATTGATGGCCGACACTGCACGATGCAAGTCAATGATGGTGTATGCTACTTCATTGGCTTTTAAACCTTTATATATATATATATATATATATATATATATATTCATGTTTAGATGTTTGTGTGAAGTATAGGCCTTATGAAGTGAGAAGTGGATTATTATGCTTTACAAATTTGTAGTGTATGAATATTGTTTCCACTTTGGTACTACTGCATACAGCGAGTTTGATGGGATACTGCTGGACTACTCAAGGCAGCGTGCTACGCAAGACACCATGGATAAACTCTTCAAACTGGCAGAGGTGGGTTGGGCCCTTCCTTTTGGGGGCATGGACAATACACTATACTAATTATGCTTCCTCATCTTCTAATGCAGGCAGCATGTCTCAAGCAAAAAATTAGTAGAATGTTCAACGGTGAGCATGTAAGTATATGTTTTACTTCACACCATTGGTGAGCCCACATAAAGTTACCTATTTATAAAGTTCTCATATTTAAAAATCATTGCTCCTGTAAAGAGAGTGTTGCGTCTTGATTCTCACTGAAATAGCAGTTTTGTCCTTTTGTGCATTATTTAGAGGCAAAATTTATGAATAGTAAGTAGTATACTAATCTTTTGTATTTCATCTAACACCTTTAGAACTCTTTTACATTAGTTGTGGTAAAACTTGCATAGTGCTCAAATCTTCTGAGTCCTGATGATTTCATCCTTTTCCATTGGTTTGGGTGTCTCCTTCAGATAAACAGCACTGAGGATAGGTCGGTCCTTCATGTTGCCCTTCGTGCTTCAAAGGATACAGTTATACAGAGTGACGGAAAGAATGTGGTCCCAGAGGTTTGGCAAGTTCTGGACAAGATTCGGGATTTCTCCGAGAGGATTCGCAGTGGTTCCTGGGTAATCTGATATATATATATATATATATATATATATATATAATTTATGTTCTGATTCTGTTATGCATCATGTGTTGACTAACATGCGAAGAATGCCAGGTTGGAGCAACAGGAAAAGCACTGAAGGATGTCGTTGCTATTGGTATTGGTGGCAGCTTCCTTGGTCCTTTATTTGTGCATACCGCCCTCCAAACAGGTTGACTCGATGCATTCCATCTTGGTCCCTGTTCTCTATTTTTTGCTCTTAGACTATTTCTTGTTTTTCAACGTCATTGTTTTATGAAAACTTGCAAAACGTTTATATTTAATGTTGTCCATTTACAGATCCAGAGGCTATTGAATGTGCAAGAGGACGCCAACTGCGTTTGTAAGTTTACATATCACTACAAACTTAATCGCTTCTGATGCTCTTAATCTTTGAACAATAAGACCTCCTAATGCCTACGTGATCAGTCATAATTTTATGTTTTTAGTTTCTCTGCTGCATGAGATGATGTCCTAATTTTGAGAGCAGATGTTGTGGCCCTTAGGATGATGAATTAGGTGAACGAGTGTTATGATTTTTGTAAGGTTATGTGAAGGAGTTGACTTATGTGGATAAGATCATTTCTCCTTGCTAAAGATAGGGTTGGAACTTGGTCAAACTACACTGTTTTTTTTTTTTTTTTTCAAAGCTTAAACGGATTACTCAGTCACATGAATGGGATTGAGGGTTAAGTATTTCAGTAATTTCTAGAGTTTTATTTTCTGTGTGGGGATGACAACAGGCGGTATGGGGCGGTTTTTCGAATCCCCAAAGTTAAAACCGTTTCAATCCCCAACTCCCATAACTGGCCCCTAGTTAAATAAAAAATCCCCCACCCCCGCCCAGCCTGGATAACGGATTTTTATCTTTTTGTTTCCTAAATATTAACTATGCAGACTCCACTTTAGCTGCTCTTGTCTTTTTTTTTTTTTTTTTTTCGTTTCTTGAAATTTCAAGCATATGTATTGTGTAAATGGTCAAAATTAGAACCCCAATTAAAGTAAACTAAAAATCAGTATTCTACTTACTTTTTTTATATTAAATAATTCAACAGAAAAAAACTGAATCCAATCCATCTAAGGTAACAATTATCATTCTTCAAATTCCAAGTGCCAATCAAACCGAAAAATTAAGAATAACATTGTAGTCTAAAAATGGAGAGGTTAATTTTGTAATATGTAATATTTTCAAGGACATATAAGTAATTTAAATATAATTGGTTTGGAGCGGTTCCAGACTGGGAGACCCCTACCCTGCCCCCGCCCCCGCCCCAAAACCAGCCTCTTTTTTTTTTAAACCCCGATCCCTGCTCCATTTAAATAAACCGTTTTCAAAACTGTTTTAAACAGGCCACTTTTGTGCGGTCCTCCGCCGGGGTGGGGATTTCTGCCTTCCCTCTTTCTGTGTTGTCATTCTTTGGAAGCACCAAGTATATACTTCAAATCTTGAGGTTTGTCAAGATATGCTTATGGCCTGATTACAAAAAGGAGGAGCTATAAATGTTCCATAAAAGGTTTATTGAATCTCATGAATAACCTTAGAGACCACTCCATTGTGTATGATATCCAGTTCAATTCAGGTGAAACAATTGAGTCCACTCATGATACAATGCATACATTATGATATGGTGCATGACTTGATGGGGGTTGTCTTAAAATCTATGGACTTCTTGTACCCAGCAAGCTTGCTTATATATGCATGCAACAGTGACTTTCTGTGATTGAGAAATGAATTGTCTTAAACAACTATATTTATTTCTCATTGTTTGCAGTCTTGCAAACGTTGATCCAATTGATGTTGCTAGAAATATCACAGGATTGGACCCTGAAACTACATTAGGTATCAAGTTTTGTTCTACATTTCTGCTACACTCCAGAATGTGAGCTACTGTTAGGCTTTCATGGTTTAGTGATTGGGTTTTCTTTTTGTTATTTGCAGTTGTGGTGGTTTCAAAAACCTTTACAACGGCCGAAACAATGTTGAATGCTAGGACACTGAGGGAATGGATCTCATCTGCTTTAGGGTTAGTTCAGATTACAGAAATGGTTTATAATGTGATGCTGGTTTCATGTTTTAAGATTTATGTCTGCATATCGCATTGAAAGCTTAGAAGAGAGGGAAAGAAAAAATTGTTTATACAGGTTTGATCTATAACTGGAGACCTACATAATCTTACTGTTGGACTGGTTTTCGGAACTATCACCATTATTGTGGAGTTGGCTGTTATCTTACTCCTTCAGGTCATCGTTCACATGGATTAAGTTGTGTATATTATTTTTGTCAGGCCTCAGGCAGTTGCAAAGCATATGGTTGCCGTCAGTACCAATCTTACGGTATTATCATATCTGTTCACTTCTTGTGCTTCAATGAACAAACATTTGCTAAGATTCGTAATTTCAATGTAACTCTGTATTTATTTATCGTTGGAAGCTCAGATTTTTTTTCTGTGGTGCATTTTTTGAAAGCTTGTTTGAACTTGGCTTGATTTTTGTAGTGCATATCTTAGTATTGTTTGATAACTTAATTCATCCCTTGATTCTGAAAAAAATCAGCACTTATTCAAATGAGTGTGTTCGATAATGCAAATTGAATATTACTGAAAATGATAAATGTCTCTTAAAATGGGTAAATTATAAGTGGTGGAGACATCACTTATTACTTAAGGGTCTGAACAGTCATAATTCTGAAAAACGGGAAATGAACAAAAATAAGTTTTTTAATTGCCACTTTTAAGTTTGATTATTTAGATACCTCACTTTTAATTATATTTGATCTTTAGTACAGCTTGTGGAGAAGTTTGGGATCGATCCTAATAATGCATTTGCATTCTGGGACTGGGTGGGGGGCCGATACAGTGGTGTGTATATTTGCTCTCTTTCTGATATTGTTATTGTTTGCATGCCATCTGATTTGTCTAAATTTTGCCTATTGCAGTTTGCAGCGCAGTGGGAGTGTTGCCTTTATCTCTCCAATATGGTTTCTCAGTTGTTGAGAAGTACAGTAACTTCCAAATTTCTTCTACTTAATTGCAGCACATATATTGTTAGTAGACTCATTTCATAGAACACTCTGGAATTGATATTCATTTGTAGATTGATTTGTAACACCAATATGTGAGTGTGTAGAAGGTGGATATCTAGATTCTCCTGCTGCTTGAATATGTTCTTTCTAAGAATATTGATTGTAAAAGCCTATTTCTTTTTTTCGCTTTCCAAAAATATTATGCAATTGTTACTTGTGTCAATTTTTATGAGTCACATGTCACATACAGGCTACACAAATTGGTGAGATTTTCTTTCTGGGTTTTCAATCTAAAAGTGCTCTTTTTAATAGTTTTAATTTAGTAAAGGTACAGTTCAAATTTTCCCATTTTTAACCCATCATTTTTACATGAGCACAATTTTCATCATGCATTATTTCACTTAGACTTTGTTTTGGTAGACTTGACTGAATTATTTTATTTTCTTACTTGAAGGTTTCTGAAGGGAGCTTCAAGCATTGATCAACATTTCTCTTCAGCTCCTTTTGAGGAAAACTTACCTGTATGTGCCCCTTTCATTCTGTGTTGTATTCAATATAGCACTAGATAATCTTTTATTAGTGTCATGGTACTTGGATTCCTTTTTCAAGGGATTCAGCAAAAAGGTTGTGATTGTCTACTGTATAAATGAATGGGAGTGATCTTCTGATCTTTGAGGTTGGCCCCATTAAATTCTAGGTTTCTTTCCTTCGCATGTGGATCATATGTACTCTACTATTCCAGAGGGCGAGCAAGAACATGATGTTTGTTATCTCATAACTGATGAATATAATGACCACAGATAACAATATAGCATACCTCTTATCATAACTTGGTGGTTTAGAAGGCTGTGAAACCCCATCCGTATTTTTTTTTTGCATTTTAGCATAGGAAAAGAAAAGTGCCTGAAATTTCCAAGACGCTGTCAATATCAGTGGATTGGACAGGATACTTGCCTCCACCAATCGATGCAAGGGAGAAGGAATCTGATCTACTCTCCCATGAAGCCTAGTGCCCCATCAATAGTGGATTGTTCTGGTTGTTTTCACTGGATACACTTTCACTTATCTTGTCAGCTGTTTGATAACACATACCGTTATTTCAGGCGCTTTTGGGTTTGTTGAGCATATGGAATGTTTCTTTTCTTGACTATCCAGCAAGAGTGAGTAAATTATTTTCTACAGACTCTTTGATTTCCGCCTTTTATGCAATCTTTCTAATGATGCCATACATATTGTAATCTTCTAATATTCCTCCAGGCCATTCTTCCTTACTCTCAAGCCCTCGAGAAGTTTGCACCGCATATTCAGCAGGCCTGTTGACAATAGCCTTTCTGCTTGCATGATTTAAAAGCTTCTTTGTAATCTTTGTATGCCCTGACAAACTCACTCCAAATCAGGTTAGCATGGAAAGCAATGGAAAAGGGGTGTCAATTGATGGCGTGCCTCTTCCCTACGAGGCCGGTGAAATTGATTTTGGTGAACCAGGAACTAATGGTCAGCACAGTTTTTACCAATTAATTCACCAGGTAACTTGCTTGGTTTATTTAACGTTGTATGAGAAAAAAAAAATGAACAAGTAAAATAATAATATATAAAAGCAAAGTCTCCTGTTATAAAACATTCTTTTTGAATTCCATATACAAACAAAATGAAAATTGTTGCCAAAACAACCCTTAATGTTCATATTTTATGTTTCTAAAATCTTTTTACAGCGATGTTCCTTGAATTATTCCATATATGAATCTTGATAACTACATAAAAAACAAGGGCTTTGCTTCAGCAAGTAACTTCGGATGCACAACTATTTTTTGGCTGTTTGTCTTGTTGCACTGTTTTTGGGGTAACAATATGTCCCCTGAAACAATTTTCTACCTCTGCCACTGACCATGAGCCATCTCTTGCAACTTTCAGGGGCGTGTTATCCCTTGTGACTTTATTGGTATTGTGAAGAGTCAGCAACCTGTGTATCTGAAAGGTACATTGTTTCTTTTCTTCTTTGTTTTATATTCTCTTCTTTCTTTCTTTCTTTCTTTCTTTTTATTTTTTATTTTTTATTTTTTTATGTTATATGTATATATATTTGTTTGGTGCTTCTCGGAGGCACAACCGTTTTCTTTATCCGAGAAGCATTTGGCCCCAGGTCATTAGGCTTCAGCTAGGGTGGACCAACCCGAAGCTGAACCCATTTTTTCACATGCTTCGGCGTTCACAATTATTGTTGAGGTGCCAGGCAACCTGAATCCAGCCCATATTTGGCAGCCTGAGCTTAACTCGAATCTTAAATGAGTTTGTCTTTTAATAAATTGTATATTATATCTTTGATTAAGATATACCTATGTTTGTTTCTTTTCTTTCAGTCTTGTAAACTACAGAATAATTAATTCCCAAGTGTTCGGCTAGATCAACCTGATTTGCTCAACCAAAGTCCAGAAATTTTTAGCATGGTTTTGACTTAGGTTGGGGAGGTCAGGTTGGGTTGGTTCAGATTAAAGGTTGAATAACTTGGGTTAAGGTTGTCTTACCCGTCAATCTACAGAGCCCACCCAATTTTCACACCTAATTGAATATTATCACAACTACTTGATGACTAATGGCTTAGAGGAAGTGTCCTTCTAATGCATTTACCAGATTTTCATGTCATTTTATTTGAAATGCATTTTTATTGCAGGTGAAGTGGTTAGTAACCATGACGAGCTAATGTCTAACTTTTTTGCACAGCCAGATGCCCTTGCTTACGGGAAGGTATAGATATAAGCTCTTTTTAAATATCATTGTTTTCTCTCTCTATATGGTTGAAGTTCATGTTTTATCCAATACTAGAAGTTCTTTGAATTTAGTTTTGGCCTATTGAAAAAGGGTGTAAAATTTAGAGAAGATGAAAGAGGTTGTGAAGAGAACAAAAAAAAATGGCCTTTTAGTTTTGGGTCCACAAAAAGAAGCTGAAGTGAACTGCAGAATCGGTGCACTTTGATGCTGAGTATTTTGTTGCGAAGTGTTGGTTTTGCATTGTGCAATCTTGTATTAAGATTTTGAAGGGTGTCTTATACAACTCCACTCCTTTCAATGTTGGTTACTAATTCTTAGAGGTTTGTCCTACATTGGATCCAAATGGAAGTGAAATGGGTGCATATGGTTGTCTGTTAGCCTCACCTAACAGCTTAATCTTTTAGGTTGAACAGCGAAGCACCTAACATGTTACAGTCGGTATAAGAGCTAGACATATTCCTTGATTTGATGTCACACCAAAAGCCCAGCCTAGTACCATTAAGGTCACCCACACGGTAGGCAGGATTTTCCGATTGCAACGAAGGTGTTTCGAGTTTAATTAGGGGAGAATGTTAGAGGTTTATCCCACATTGGATTTGGATGGAAAGAGAAATGGCTATATATACGTTGATGTTAGGCTCACCTAACAACTTAAGTTTTCGGGTTCAACCGCATTAACATCCTATCCATTACATTAATCCTGTATCTCTATTCTCACTGTTTTATTTTCTTAGATTGATTTGTACTATAGTATTTTCTTCCTTCCCCCCTTTCCTTTTTCCAACTAGTGGCTTGGCTATCTCATTTTCCAATTCCGAAGATGATTATCTGGGGAACTAGGACATGATACACATATCATATCTATTTATTCGAAAAAGGAATCTGACGTATATAACCTGTAGGGTTTTGAAGTACCCAATAGAAAAAAAAATGAAATAAAATTTTAACATCGTTATTTTAGTAAAACCTAAGAATTTTTTATGTTGAGATTGATTATTTGGAATGAGATGACTAGAGCATCTTCTAAATTTTCTTTCCCTCTATATGCATACACACAAATGACTGCAGTTTATATAGACAGATGTAAGAACAACTACCGATACCTTTTTAAAGAATAAGAAGTTTTCCGCAAGAAGAAAAGTTGCATCGGACTTCTACATTCCGATACAAAGCAACAAAACACCTTCCTAATACTATTTATTTGCTTCATGAACTAATTGCCATATTCTAGAGAATCAGTAAGGGGGTTAGTTTCTTTTGTTTACTTTGAACTGCTTGGATTCATATTGCTGATCAAAAGATTTGTCAGTATTGCAGAGTGAATATCAGTGTATCTAACCAAATTTTACTTTCTTATAGACCCCAGAAGAGTTGCAAAATGAGAATGTTGCCCAGCATCTTATTTCTCACAAGGTGGATTACCTTTCAGTTTCCTTTTTTTTTCCTCTCTGCTTAAGTTGGATCTATAATCTTAACAGTTGATATTACTTTTGGCAGACCTTCTCTGGCAACCGACCTTCTCTTAGCCTTCTACTTCCATCGTTAAATGCTTACAGTATTGGACAGGTTTGAGGCTTCATTTAATTTTGTTGTCAACTCGGGAAGTTTCATATTCATTTTGGTAATTATTGGAAGTATAGTAGGTATCTAAGAGCTGTTGTAGAGTCCACGTGTCTTCACTACCAGTGGCATTAAGTTTCCTAAGAACCATTTAGGTTTAAGTTCACTAATTGTTCAAATTTTGATTAACAACTCGCAAGATGGTTGAGCATGTTGTTTTAGTATCCTTGTTATTATTATTTTGTTTGTGCACTTCTTTTAACTTCCTTTTTTTGGCCCATTCATTGTATCTTTTTGGTGTCTTTCTTTGTGCATTCGAAAAGAGGGAGGGGGTGGTGTGAAAGAAGTTCTGAATCCCAGTCTGTTGAGGCAAACTCCATGCCACTCGGGCTATAGGTTATTGATGTAAGCCATTTAATCCAATCTTGCATTTGAAGCTTGCTCTAGAGTTGCAAGTGGTAGTCTGCCTGGTTGTTATACTGTGGTGTGAATACTTTTTAGTGTCAATGCCAAATATTGCAACTGCTATACTGACCAGTAACCACCCTTCCTGCTTAATTTATACCATTATCGTCGTCATCGTTGCCTTTCTGGTAAAAAAGGGGCCTGCCCCATGGATTCTATTTCTCCATTTTATTTCATTACACATCATATATTCTCTAAGATTTACTGTTTTCATTATAAATTTCTTCATTCCGTGTTAGTTATTGTCGTCATTGTTTTCTCTTAGAGTCGATACAAGCTACTTTTTCCTTGTTCATGGACTCATCAATGGGTCTATGTTCTACTGTCCGTACCACCCAAGTCTATTCAAGCTTATTTTGTCACCGATAGGCATGTTTCTTACAATTCTCCCTCCTATTTTAATTAGTAACTCTTTATCTTTTCTAGTCACTCTTATAATCCATATCAATATCCTCATTTGGTCGCGTGAATTTGTGTTCATGTTTCGTTCTATAAAAAAATTCCTTGGACACCCAACACTCTGTCCTGTGTGAAAAGCTACCCTAATGAGTAATGACCGTTCTATAAAAAAATTCCTTGGACATGTTTGGTGTTCTTTTTATCACAAAGGTACTACTAGCTTGTCACCATTTAGTCCAACATATCCCAATCCCTAGTAAAATCATCTGAATGTCTCAATTTATTAAATACGGATCCCAAGTATCGGATGATGGTTTTTTTTACCATATGATCTTGGATTGCTAGTGACATATATCATTACGTTCTAATTCTTCATTAAATTCTGCGTTCCATATATAACCCCTTCTGTTGGTTTAGAACTTTTGTTTAGACCATTTGTTCGTAGTGCACTTTGCCAAATTTCAAATTTAATACCCCAAGTCTTCCTAAGATGCATCCACCAACACCATGTCATCCAGAAACAACATGCATTATGGGATGTCTTCTTAGATAGCTTTCCTGATTTCATCCATGACTAGTGTCAATGTTCTGGGCTAAGTACTGATCCTCAGGGATGGAAGGAGTTAAGGCTATAACCCCTCTCTGGAGTTTCTCCCTCCCATATTTTGTACATATGTCTTCTTATATTTCTAATTTAGTACCTCGTGACACTTTACCTGTTTTCTGAGCCCAACCAAAACTCAACTTTGATAATGACGTAACTCAGACACCACATTGCGGGTGATGAAAAGGCAAATTTAGATGTGGCTCTGGTGTTTAGTTTGTGTTAATCTAATCTCATAAAATTACAGTTAAGGCTTGGAACTGGAAAATCAATTGTAAATCCAGGAGCTTGCCCGAAAGCCACTTTCTGGAGTATGAGTAGGCAAGCGCAAGATTGCCTTTCATGTTTCATTTGAACTATTCCAAGTCCATGGACTGGCTTCACCAAAAGAGTTTTTCTTCTGGCATCTGCGGTGTCTTGCATGATTTTGGCATATGTATTTCTTCTAGATAAAAGTGGACCTGGGGAACCTATTTTTCCCCGGTTGCGATGAGATCTGTATGAATGCCATCTTTTTAACCACTTGTCACATATTATTGTCTTCTTTCTTGCTATGTGACCTACATATTTACATTTGTCCACGTAATCCACTGATTCTTACTTTCTTTCAGCTGTTGGCAATCTACGAACACAGAATTGCTGTGGAAGGCTTCATATGGGGTATCAATTCTTTCGACCAGTGGGGAGTTGAGCTAGGAAAGGTATTGTGTCACCTACATCTCCATACGGGGACCTTTTTTTATATCGGGTAGAAAAGGGTTCGAGTAACTTGCTTTTGTAGTTGCTCTGCTTCAAAGTCATACTGTTAAATGAATTCTTTTTGCTTGTTTAGTATTCTTTGTGGTCTTCCCTTAAATCACTCTGTAGTTTCCACGCCTTCTGGTGGTTTAATATTATGTTATCTGTCTCGGTTCCTGAGATTGCTTCTTTTTGTTTTTAAATGCAGTCACTGGCTTCCCAAGTCAGAAAGCAACTGAATGCGTCTCGTAAGAAAAGAGAACCAGTTGAGGGCTTCAACTTTAGTACCACGACAGTGTTAACAAAATATTTGGAGGTATGTGAAAGCACCATTTCATTAAACAAGATTAATGAAAGTTTCCATATATATAGACCTTCAGCAAAACAATGCAGCCATTTCTAGAACGGAATTGTTACTCTCACCCTAACAAGAATCTGAACAGTGGCATTCTCAATGTCTTCAACTGAGCTTTGTATTTATTATTGTGGCATTCTAATATCCAAGGGCATCTAAATAGTTGAACATGGATAAGTATAGAGTTTGAGGAATATGGCCTGTTACGCCTGTATATGCAATAGGTAGAGATCCTTTAAATCATAGATATATATTTTTTTTATACATGTTCGTTAATTATACATCCTAAAAAATCAGCTTGCTTAGATTATTATTACCAATCATGCTCTGTTTGTATCAAGATGTAATGGTGGTACCGTAATCCTTTTACATGAAGTAAATCGTACCCCTTGTCATTTCCATTATTTGATTGACACCTTAAAAATAATGTATTAATACTCAAAAGAAGCATTATGACAACTTAAATGAGTAGGAATCTAGACACGAATACACTGTTTCGTACTAGCTTACATATTGATTTGTATAAAAATGTATGCAAGTACAGGTTATGTATCAATATCCCGGGGTGTATAGTAATTTGTATTATACATATATGGCTGAAAATTTATGCATCAAGTGCATGCATATGGATGCTTATTTTTTATTATGTGTATATCTTATTCTTAGACACATGAGTTTGGAATTTCTTCTAGGAACATGAATTTTCATGTTATATTGATCCACCTTCTCCGAAAGTTGGGGTACACTGTGCAGTTTCAAATTCGTAAACATGATAAAGAGTTTCATCCTTAAATGTATATATATACACACAATACATTAGACCAGTCCATTTGTTTGTGGAGCGAGTATACAGGTACGTGGTTAAAGTAATACAACATCATGATTTTTCTGGAAGTGTCATCTGAAATGTGATGTATTCAGCAGTCCAAATCCTATGCCTGTATCGGTAGCTGAAGCACTTTGTACATCTTGTTACAGGGATTTTCTACAGGAGCCTTTTAATTAATTGGAATAGAAGTGATTTTTGTTGGAGTTTTACTGAACTTATCTCTCACTTGGCAGGCAACTGCGGATATCCCTTCGGATCCTAACACTCTTTTGCCACACATGTAACTGCTTTTTGCCGAGAAAAAGTTTTAGTGATGAATTCGGCCATATTTATGGTGGGAACCTCCTGATTTGCAGTGATGAATTCGGCCATATTGATGGTGAGAACAGGTTTGGTGAAGGGAGCTATCTATTCCCAGCATATGGTCTTCCGTTACTTCCATTGCAGATCGAGTTTATTTGCTTTTCAATTACTGTACAAATTTTGATTGCTCTAATAAGTTTCCATTTTTCCAAGTGATTGTTGCAGTTTTCTGGTGTGGTACATTTACTTCAGAGTTTTTATTTTTATTTTTTACCTGGCGTTCTTGAAATGTGTTTACACTTGAACATGATGTGACCATGCCTGTATTGCTGTAGCTCCTCACCATTTCATATACTCAAAAGTTGTTTGGTCTGCGAAAGTTTTATGTTTTTCTGAGAACTGAAAATTAGAAAATTGTAAGATTAATATTCTATTTAATATATGGCATTATGTAATTTTAATTTCTTGTTCTTTTTCTTTTTGTAATGAAGGACAAGCTAATGATTTGCAATTAAATTAATGATAGTAATTAGAGAAATTTGTAGAGTTTTCTCGAATACTATGAGAAAAAAAAAGAGCTAAACATAAGAACATGGAATTGTGTAAGATAGAGGGTGTATAATATATCAAGTACCCCAACTTGTACCACCATCACAGAATACAAGAACGTACTAATCGTTCTATTTGCTCACATTGATTAAAGTGTAAGCAAGGGAGAGAGGTTCTTAAGCCAATTAGAAGTTGTTGATGTTCATACCGATTGATCTTAGAAGAAAATAAAATTTCTGTTTCACTCCGATTACATTTCCTTTCTTTTAATCTGTATTTTTTTTCTCGGATACAAAGGAACGGTTCTGTTTGAAAGCCAAATATGTAAATTCATGTAATTCGACTCACTTAAATATATCACATTTGACATTACATACATTGTAAATCAATAATGTATGTATAGTATTAGTGACAAACGAATATGGTATTCGTAGGTCGCTATAACTCAAAATTTAATTTTTTTTATGAAAAATATGCAGACAGAACATGTAGAAAACATTCAGCCGTTAACGGGTTACGGAACGAGGAACGCCATAAACAGTCACCACCAACCAACGCTCGACACGTCAACCACTTCACAGTTCTCAAGCCGTTTAATCTTTCCCATCGAAACGCCGCGTTTTTGTAGCTATTATCTAACCTGCACTGAACGTGGTGAAATACGCGCCCATAATCCTGTGTACATTGAAGGGTAAATATGTTATTTCACATGCAGGCGTGAATAAATGGCGCGTGGTCATTAATCAGTCCTGAACTCTTCCTATACTGGAATTAGGGTTGGACATAAACCGTGTAGTCCACTAACGTAAACCCTGGGTGATGCCTTCTTAACCTACACTCTATATCACTTTTTTCCCATCCATTTACCCTCGCGTTCTCTATCTCGCAATCGAAACACCAAAAAAGGGTTTTCTTTGGCGTCTCTCTCTCACTTTCTCTCTCTATATCTATATCCCCAATCCTCTCTCTCTCTCTCTCTCTCTCTCTCTCTCTCTCTACAGGTTCATCCATGGCTGACAAGTCCGACTTCGATTCTCGCTCCAACCAGATCTCCAAAGGTAATACACACACATTCTCTCTCGTCCCTGTATCAAACTTCATTCTCCTTGTTCATTCTCCTTGTTCATTCTCTATTTCCCGAGCTAGTGAAACCCTATTTTCAGACCCGTCATTGAGTTCTCTGTAAAACCCTAATTTGTTCGAGAGATTGGAGCTTTACTCTCTGCGTTTGTTTGTCCCCGTGGGTTTTGTTGTGACTAATTAATTCTCCCTGGAACTGTCAGATAGAAGAAAAATAAAATGCTTACACTTTTTCTGGCCTTTCTTCTTTTCTGTAACAAATTGGAGTTTACAAGTTTCTACTGTTTGTTGATTTGAAACGTATTGTGCGTATTAGGGTTTTTCAGTCTCAAAATTTTCTTTTATAAATATATACATATATATTTGTTGAGCTAGCAAAGCACTAATTTCAGACGAAGTAATTGATTTTTCAGTAAAACCCTAACATGTTGCAGAGATTGCAGTCCTGTGCCTTTTTTTCACTGATAACATTCAGTGGGGTCTAGTTATTTCGTGTTCGATTACTCCTCCTTTGGTTCCTGGTACTGTCAGAGATAAGAAAAACAAAATGCTTACTTTTTTTCTTGAATTTTTTGCTTTCTAGAACACAATGGAGTTAAGAAGTTTTGTACTAATAGTTGATTTGGAACTTATTTGCATTGCTGTTTTTTTTTTTCTGGTGCTCTACTTCTGTCTACCAAATCTCTTTAGGACTCCTTGCCTGGTTTTATTTATTTCTTCTCATTATTTTTGTATGTCTCCGCAGCTCCAGTTATCATATCACATGCAATGATTTCTTTTTAGATCTTGTATATCTCCGAGGATTTGTGGACGTACTTGCTAACTTTTTTGCTCCCCCTATATCATGTGCTTCACTTGCATTTCTGATCGAATTGTTGATATACTTTGACACTAATACAGTTTCCTGGATGTTGTTATTTATAAATTTTGGGAGTGACTGAAACATCTTTGCACCTGAGCTGACTTTATGGCATGTAATTTAAGCTTTACGTGCACATCAAACCTGCTTTGGTATGTTTGTTCTGTTCTGTATAAGTATGTAAGAAATTATTGGAGCAAGTGAAATTACTAATACTTATTTATTTATTTTGTACGTGGGAAGCGAGGGTCATACTTCAATAATGTGCTTCCTCTTTTGTGGAGTTCAAAAAGCAATTTCATTTTCTCAAGTCCAATTGGGTAGTTTTGGAGAAAACATGAGCAAGTTAATGAGCTACTAAATAAGTGGAGCGATTCCGTGCTTCTTAATCTGAAAACGTCTAGTAGTTAAAAATGGTTAGTTGAGATATGAACATGGTAATGCGATTCAACAGATATTCTACTTTTTCGTAGGCCTATGTATGGGATACTGAAAAACTGTTCAAATCAGGCAAATTACATTTTTTTCCATGTTTGAATTAAGCAATAGTATGTGTGTGTCAGGCTGTCAGCATAACCCATTAGGGGAATAATACTTACTCCTGTTCAACAAGAACGCTCTTGTCCCTTGTGGGGACTCCCAACTTCTTGAGGGACATGTATGGTTCCCTTTGAAGTTCCAAACCTACCCCTTCCAGTGTCTAAGGATATTTATCCCCTGTGGTTGCGAGCTGGAGCTGCCATAGCTTACTCCTTAAGCGTTAACTAAGGAAATTTTTGGAAGTCAATTTTAATGTGGGATACTTCAATTGTGTATAGTGACTTCTCAAATGGGACATCCCAAAGAAGAAAACTGACTCTTATTTTGGGAATTGGGATTGAGTGAGACCAACTTTTGTAGAGTCTACATGTGTGCGAGCAAGATTAAAGGACTCTTAATTTTCAATTTCAGAGGGAAGTGTTCAATCTGTAAAACAAAAGTATTTTGGTTGGTAACCATTAATTTGCATTTTTTTATAAGTTCGGGTTGAATGTTAGTTATTTTTCAAAGTTGGATTCTACTTTCAACTTTAATGGAAGTCTTAATGCTGTATTGAGACACATGATACTTAGGAAACACAATACTTTACCCATAATATGATCATTTGAATTTTTGGAGTTCTACGTTGTACGTTATTGTCTTTTATGGGTTATATCTATTAAGGATGATTCAATTTTCTTATAAATAATAAAAAGAGGATGTATAGGGGTGACAGTTCATTTTTCGGGTCTTTGGCCCCCTTAGAAGTCCTTTGTAGCTTTTGTGTAGTTCGTTGGGGATGCATTCCCCTTTTGAAAGCCTTCAAATACAATTTTATTTGTCAATAAACAAAAAAGGATGATTCAAGTTTAATGGTAGCATCATCTAAGATATTCTTTTGGCTGAAATGATGTCTAGAAGGTCATATATTCAGAATTTATTGGACTTCTTGGTGATATATTGCCTGTAGGTTTTACTTGCTTGTACTATTTTCCAGCTAATATGGTTGGCTGCTTTTGTTTCAATAAAGATTCACAGTGGATTGATTTTCCATGTATTTTGTTGGTTATTATTGCTCACCCCAATAGTATAACCTTGTCATCCTGAAGAAGGGAGAAGTTCGAGCCCGTTGTGTTTGCTACCATGGAAAAGTAAAAGAAAAGGGTGACAGTTTTCCACTTTTAAATTCAATTATTTCTTATCAAGTTATCCAGGGTTCTAATTTTTCTTTTAGATGTGTATCTTAGTTTTTTATTGTGTCTGTTATCTCTGTCTTCTTTCTCTTGGTTCCTCAATTCTTCCCTTATAACTCCCTTCTATTTTATTTTATTTTTGGTTTGATTAAATCCTTATATACATTATTTCTTCCCAGGAATGATATTTTTTTCCTACTATAGTTTTCCTACTGGATTCTTTATTGTTTGAGTTGATTGATGTGACTATAGTTGCAAATTGGTTATTTCTTTTACAGCCCATGCTATTGAAAGTATATATGTGATTCTGTTTGTCAGTTGAGATTGCTTTAGTTTTTGTGGTCTTCATCTTTTCGCTCCCCGATATGAAATTTAAGTGAAATATATTAGTACTTTAGGAGACATGATTCACCGTGTCCTACTGCTGAGTTTCTTAGCGAGTTGTTTGACATGATATTGCAATTTCTTCCTTGTCCTCCTTTTGAGACGTCGACATGTAACAGTAGCACGTAGCAACTGCTGTTGTTTTTTCTTTATAGGAAGATTAGGGGGTCGTTTGGTAACTGTTTTTATTTATTGTTTATTGTTTATTGTTTATTTAAACAGATTATGATGAAACATGTTTAAAAATTATTGTTTTGTTTATAGAAACTTCAAACACTTTTTAAACATCACTGTAGCAGAAGGCATATTTTTGTAAACATCAAAACCTTCTTTATGTATTTATGTTTATGAGAATACTATAACTAGCTCTTTTTTGCCAAACACAAACCCCTTATTTCATAACCCTTTCTTCCCCGAATCTGATCTCCACCATCACCCGTCACCTGTCATCTCTTTCATCGGCACAAGCTTTTTCGGTGATGAGAAAATTTCCTCCACCACTACCACCCTCTGTTGCAAGCTTAGCCTCTAATGGGAAGATTTGGGTTTGGACAAAGAAACTCAGATCAAAGCCAACCACCTTCAAGTGTCTCCGAATTTCAGAGCCAACCACCTTGATTATCTCCGGAATTTCAGATCTTTGTCGTGAGTCTTTTCACCGACAGCAACCATCGTCGGAAATTAGTTCCTTCATCCCAACAGATTTGGTAAATGAGTTCGTTTTTTCTAGGGCACCCTTAGATCCAATTTTGAGTTATAATATGTCCAGATCAAGCAATTGGTGAGCCTCCCTCTTGGTATGGCACCAACGGGGAAATGTCACTATTTCTTTCAATCATGTTGATCTTCTGACATATTTTTTCTCTTTTGCTTCTTGAAACTTTCGGTCAAATGCCCATTTCTTATCAATTTCCCTACTATTTTTCTATTTTGTTTATTCAAATAACAAACATGTTTTTGTGTTTAATGTTTTTAAATAAAACAAACATTTTTAAATTATCAAACGGTTCATGTTTGTCCCAATAAACATAAATAAGACATAAACACTCATTATGTTTATGTTAACAGATAAAAAATAATTAAAAACAGTTACCAAACAGCCCCTAGAACTTATTTATTGAAATCCCCTCCCCCCCACGCCCACCCCCTTTGGGAAGTGAGATGGATATTTTATAATTGATTATTATTTTTATGGTTCATTGATCAAAATAAACTAAGTGGGTTCTCTTATTCTGTTTCTGAATTAAGTAGGTAGTAGGTACATATCCTTGCTTCTTGATCTCTTGTGAAAGTTGAAAGTAGCAAAGGGTAATTGTTATGATTTATACTTCATGCATGCTTCAATATCGTTTTTCTTTGTTTCGTTAACTTTATCTTTTATTTTGAGCATTGTAATATATGGGAACGCAGAAACAGATGTCACTTTACTTTATTAATTTAACTAGTTATTCAATCCAACTGAAATTTAAAAAAAATCTATCATCTGTTCTTGGGGCATTCTTCATCTAACAATTCTCAATGCAATAGCATGGTCTTCGTCCTTCTAATCTTTGCTCCTGAATTTCGCAATCGATGTAGATATGCAAGGATCTGACAATCCTATTCCGCTGTCACCATAGTGGCTTCAATATCGTTTTTCTTTGTTTCGTTAACTTTATCTTTTATTTTGAATATTGTAATATATGGGAACGCAGAAACAGATGTCACTTTACTTTATTAATTTAACTAGTTATTCAATCCAACTGAAATTTTTAAAAAATCTATCATCTGTTCTTGTGCATTCTTCATCTAACAATTCTCAATGCAATAGCATGGTCTTCGTCCTTCTGATCTTTGCTCCTGAATTTCGCAATCGATGTAGATATGCAAGGATCTGACAATACTATTCCGCTGTCACCACAGTGGCTTCTGCCAAAACCGGGGGAGAATAAGGCTGGACATTTAACTGGGGTGTGTTATCATTTACTCCCTTTTCTCTCTTTTCCGGTTCACATTATTAATGTTTCTTATAAATAATTATTTAGGGATCAACTTCTTGATAATTAAATTTATTACTCATTTTTGGATAACTCAAGTTCTTTAATATTAATACTTTTTAACTTGAAAAGTTTTCATACTGCATCTAAATTTCTACATTGTTTTGTTCTATATACAGGAGATCCATTTCAACTCGAATCCAGGTTACTCCAGTCGTTCAGACATGATGAAGTCATCAGGAAACAGTGAGGAGGTGCATGATACTCAGAAGAAGGATGTTTTCCGGCCAACTGTGGTTGACATGGATTCTGGTCGCCGTGACCGATGGCGTGATGAAGAAAGAGACACCAATTCCTCCATTCGCAAGGATCGATGGAGGGATGGAGATAAAGAGTTTACTGATAACCGCAAGATGGATCGGTGGGCAGAGAACTCATCGGCGAGACATTTTGGAGAAGCGCGCCGTGGCCCATCTGAGCGGTGGAGTGATTCCACTAATAAGGAAACTAACTATGATCAACGTCGTGAGAGTAAATGGAACACGCGCTGGGGGCCTGATAATAAAGAGACAGATGGTTCACGTGACAAGTGGATTGATCCTAGCAGAGATGCTGACATGCCACTGGAGAAAGGGTTGTCTCATCATACTCATCATGGGAAGGATGAGAAGGAGAGGGATCATTATCGGCCATGGAGATTTAACACCTCACACGGCCGAGGAAGGGTTGATCCTCCACCTCATCAATCTTTAACGCCACCCAAACAGGTTCCCACATTTTCCTATGGTCGAGGACGTGGGGATAATGCTGGTTCTACATTTTCACATGGACGGGGAAGGGTGGGCTCTGGTGGAGTCTCTATGAACCATATGTCTATTAACACTCACTCTTCTGGACCGAACTCAGAAAAAGGTGAAAGTGGCCATACAGAGCCGTCCCCTTTAAGGTATAGCAGAACAAAGTTGCTTGATGTTTACAGGATGACTGATATGAAGTCCTGTCAGAAAATATTGAATGGGGCCATGCAAGTGCCTTCCCTTACACAGGAAGAACCATTAGATCCTCTGGCATTTTGTGCACCGACTCCCGAGGAGCTGGTAATTTACAGTTACAATTTATTTTTGAGGAGCTTTGATGGTATCTGAAGGTATAATTATTTTATTTTTTTGTATAATAGTTTATTTTGAAGGGAATTGACAAAGGAGACATAGTAAGTAGTGGTGCAGCCCAGAATTCTAAGGATGGATCTGTTGGCTGGAACTCAAATGATGCTGTGCAGTCAAGAAGAGGCAAGCTTGGTAGTGCTTGCATCTGAGTTGCACTTTATTCTGCATTTACAAGCAATCAGCTGTATGATTTTAACTTTTGTTCCTGACTTGTCTCAGGTAGTAGAGAAGATTTACCGCTTGCTGTTGATGATTATAAAGATGAAACAGTCGACAGTTCAAAAGGCAGCAATTTAAATTACCCAGAGCGCTTATCCCATGAGAAGCAGATGAATTCTCACAGGCCTGATGCAAAGTTAGAATTAGCACAGGACCATCAGATGAACCCTGGTCATAAATCAATTTTGGAAGGTACATAGCCATATAAATTGCATGGAAACTCAATTCATTCTGAAATTTGTATTAAGCTATGCAGGATGGTGAGACAGCCATATGATAGGCTGGAAGATATTGGTATCTTCATTCTACAGTTCAATTCATGAGATTGTCTATATATCCTTACCTTAAGAATTGTCTGAGGAAGGAATGAATCACTTGGTTCTGGATTTTGTTGGCCAAGTTCTATACAATTATTTATCTTTGCTATTTACTTGTTACTACCACTGTTCCATTTTAAATGTCCCTTTTTAGAACTTGTTTATTAACATTATTTATTTATTTATGGTATTTTTTAATGGTTTTAAATTATAGTGTATATTCAAATCTACCCTCTTGAAATTTTTTCTTTCTTCTATTTGGGGTGCACAGTGAGGTCTTGATTTGAACTTTGATTGTTGTATAACTTCAAGGTTCATTTTTCAAAACGGTTCTACATTCTACCATGTTGTCTGCAGGTTTGAGAGAAGATAGTGTGTATAGAACTGATGAGGTGCCCATCAATAGGGAGTCAACCATGCAGGTGAACTCCTTTGGTCATCCTAGCACTAGGTGGCAATCTCCATCAATCGGAGAACGGATGCATTCAACCTCGCATGATTGGAGAGAGAATCCAACTGATGTCAGGTCGAGAACCTCTGACATTGGCTGGTCACAATCACAGAAGGATCTAAAGAGTGAATGGGAAACTGGTTTGTTGAGACCACCTTTATCTAAAGATGAATTAAAATGGAAAACTGGCGAGGACCCATTTCTT
The DNA here is from genome assembly GCA_963922005.1 of Cornus suecica. Lineage (NCBI taxonomy): Eukaryota > Viridiplantae > Streptophyta > Magnoliopsida > Cornales > Cornaceae > Cornus > Cornus suecica. The sequence continues at coordinate 88,851,687 of OY998240.1, forward strand.
AAAAGGCAGCCATCCTCGTTGCTGGAAAGGGAACAGGAAAGCCGGAAAATTTTACAGCCTTCGCCAGAAGACCTACTCCTTTGCTATAAAGATCCACAGGGTGAAATTCAAGGCCCTTTTACTGGGAGTGATATTATTGGATGGTTTGAGACTGGATATTTTGGAATAGATTTGCTAGTTCGCCTTAAAGATGCACCGCACGACTCGCCATTTTCATTGCTTGGTGATGTTATGCCCCATTTAAGAGCGAAAGCTCGACCACCACCAGGGTTTTGTTCACCGAAACCGAATGAAATTACAGATGTGTCAAGTAAATCAAACCTCACTGGTTTTGGAAAGCTTCATGCAGGTCCAAGTGAGTTAGATATGCTGAAGCACGAACCAAGATATAAACAAAATCCAATTACAGAAGCTGAAAATAGGTTTTTGGAGTCACTGATGTCTGGCAATGCGAGCAGTTCTACTCTGGAGAATTTTGCTTTTTCTGAAGGTTGGTTTTAAAACATAACGAGTTTCAGCTTACTTGCCTTCTATCTTTCTACGCTTATTTCTTTGGCCTTTATGAGTTTTTGGTGGCTGTCTAGATCTGACATGGAGTGTTGTATTTGCGTTGCAGGTATGCAGGGATATGTTGGAAACAACTCTAGTGGTATGACCCCTTTGGGACCAGAAAGTGGAGAGAACCTATATCTCTTGGCCAAGAGAATGTCACTTGAAAAGCAGAGGTCTATGCCAAATACGTATCAATATTGGCCCGGAAGGGATGCACCATCTATGGTCCCAACGTCAGATATTGTCCAGGACTCCGTAAAGCCGCATTCTCATCCTCTTCTGCAGTCGCATTCTCAGAATGTGGACTTGATGTCTGTCCTTCAAGGATTACCTGACAGGTCTACATCTGGTGTCAATAATGGCATTAGTGGGTGGCCCAATGTTTCAGCGCAAGGTGGTTTGGACACTCTACATGATAAGATGGATTCTCATCGTGGCCAAAGTTTTCCTCCCCAAGCTGCTTTTGCAATCCAAAAGCAGAGGATGCAACCACAAAATCACCCCTCTTTAACGAATGTACTAGGTCAAACTATGGATAATTCTTCCAGCATTTTAGGCCCTGAGTTGCTCTCTTCTGGTCTGTCTCAGGATCCTCAATTGTTAAGTTTGCTACAACAGCAATACCTTTTGCAGTTACAGTCCCAGGCACCAGTTCCATCACATCAGATGTCACTATTGGATAAACTCCTGTTGCTTAAGCAGCAGCAGAAACAGGAGCAGCAACAACAGTTATTGCGGCAGCAACAGCAATTGCTTTCTCAGGTTCTGTCAGATCATCAACCTCCCCAGACCTTTGGCGAGCCAACTTATGGACAGTTGCAGGGTGCTGCACTGACAGCAGGGAATGCTCCTGTGAATCATCATCGGTTTCAGCCATCACAGGAGTTGTTTCAGACTGGTTTACAAATACCAGCTCCCAATATTCAAGATGAACTTACTAAGTTTTTAAACTTGCCTACTAGTGTTTCTCAGGATGTTGGTCATAATGCATGTTCTGAGTCCTCTTCTCTAAATTTGCCACATCAAGTGTTTGGAACTGCCACCATCCATCAACAAAGTTGGGGAGCTGCTCTGCCAGTACAAATTGATGACATTCAGCAGAAGGATTCTTTACTGGCATCAACTGTGATGGATAGTATCTCCCAAATGGAGGTGGCAGACAAATCTTTGCAGGAGCAGACATTAATAGATGATTCAAGAAGTATCGAGCGTGTAGCTGTCACATCATCCGATGCTGCTTTACATTCTGTTCCTGTTGTTGTACCATCAGCAGGAACTAGTGATAATAATCTTTTAGTGTCTGAGCAGCTAAATGACTTGAAGACTCAAACAGATGGTGCTCTTGAAGGACAGGTTGAAAGAGAACAATGCAGCGATGAGACCTCCTTGGTGAAAGAAGTAAAAAGTGCTGAAGCACGTGAGGTAAGAAAAGCTTCTGAGAAGAAGACCAGAAAGCAAAAGTCTACCAAGGCACAATCCTCGTCCGACCAGGCAAAGGGAGTATCTAAAACACACTCCTCGAAGCTATCAAAGCCTTCTGAAACTGAAGTCCCCGTTGCTGCTGACACAAAATTTGAGACACAAATTAATACTGGGGAAGTGCTTCATGGGATATCTCCGCAAGAAACAAGAGATAGCAAATCCTATGCTACTACTTTAGGAAGTGGTGATTCTCAGCAAGTCAAGAGCGCAATGCCTGTCAATGATGTTGAAACTGTGGAAGTAAAAAGTGAATCAAAACCGGGTTGGTCTGTCACTCAGGTGAACACACAATTACAGACAGGACAAGGAGCTTGGAAGCCTGCTCCTGGTTTCAAGCCGAAGTCATTGCTTGAAATTCAACAGGAAGAGCAGAGGAAAGCGCAAGCAGAATTGGAAACCTCTGAGATCTCGACATCTGTTAACTCCTTGAGTTTTTCAACTCCTTGGGCTGGGGTTGTTGCCAATTCTGATAATAAAACATTTAGAGAACTGAAGCAAGATGCAGGCAGTACTGAGCTATATGTAGGCCACTCTGAAATTTCTCTAAACCAAAAGAGCAAGAAAAGCCAATTACATGATCTGTTGGCCGAACAGGTTTTGGTGAACTCTAATGATAGAGACATGTCTAATGAAAGAGATGGGGATGTTGCAGAGGGTGTTTCAAGTCTGCCGTTACCAGTTACGAGCATTCAGTCTAGCTCAATAGACGATGACAACTTTATTGATGCTAAAGAAACTAAAAGAAGTCGCAAAAAGTCTGCAAAAGCTAAGGGTGGAGCTAAGGTCTCCGTATCCAATGCTTCCGTTGATGTGCCTGTTGCATCAAGTCCCATTGAGAAAGGCAAGAGTTCTCGTCAGGTACAGCAGGAAAAGGAACTTTTACCTGCAGTCCCATCTGGTCCTTCTTTAGGAGATTTTGTTCTCTGGAAGGGGGATTCTGCAAACCCTGCCCCTGCTCCAGCATGGTCAACAGAGTCTGGGAAGCTTTCCAAACCAACATCATTGAGAGACATTCTCAAGGAACAAGGAAAAAAGGTTTCTTCTATACAGCAACAATCCCCAGCGCCAGCTCTTCAGAAGTCCCAGCCAACTCAGTCCGTCCGAAGTGGTCCTTCATGGTCGCTCTCTGCATCTTCTCCAGCGAAAGCTGGAACTCGTATCCAGAATATTTCAAATGTATCTGCTCAAGCAAAACATAAAGGAGATGATGATCTATTTTGGGGTCCTCTGGATCAACCAAAGCAAGAGTTGAAGCAGTATGACATCTTATTTTTCTTCCACTATTGTCCTTCGATGATTATTTGTTTATGTTTATTGTTCTTGTGCGAGTTTCACATTGAAATCTTTTCTCAGCACTTTGTACATGCTAACTACTGCTGCTGCTATTTCTTGTTTGTCCTTCATTCCCATTTTCGGTGATCTTTGAGTAGTCACTGGAGGACTGTAGCCTGCTTTTGTTAGAGCTCTATGGACTAAGCCTGTTTCTGTAAAAACATTGCCCATTCCATACAAACAAATGGACTGTGGAAAATGGTTTGGCTTTTGAAATTCAGTTTTTAGGTGTGTTTAAAGTCTTATTATCTGACCCCGGCTGCTTTAGTGTGAATTGGTGTGAACCTGAATGCTGGCCATCCAAACAAATGCTATGGATACCTTTCTAATATTAAAGCTCTTAGTTTGGGATGGTTGCCTCCCCAGATCTCCCCCTCCCACTTAACACTTTTCGGATGAAGACTAATGCATCAATGTGAATATTGTAAAGAATAATGTGGGTTGGACAGCTGAGAAAAGTCTATATTTACATCACCCCCTTCGCAAAAAAGAGACCCAAGCGAGGTTAAAATATATGGAGAAAAAAGTGATGTATGCCATGCCAACTAGTTTTATTCGAAGGCTTTCAGTTGGGGCAGACTAATATTTCGAACATGGTAGATATCTAGGAATGTCAATAACTAGGAGTGACACTGATTAGTGCACCTGAGAGGGAGGGTAGTAGGATGTAAGAAGTCACCATCGGTTTATCTGTCAGTTCCCTAGGAGACTTGCTCCTATCAGTTCAGTATCATTCTCCTTCGCCTTGCAAAGTTGTTCATTAACATGGCCTCTTTTAAGTATGAAGATGATATCTTGTATTGCTTTGTGCACTAGTTGTCTTTCTTTCTTTCTTTCTTCTCTGATCTTAGCCTTACCATCAGTACTGACCATGCAACTCTTGTTTACTTGTGCTAAATCACATGGTGTGTGTAGATGCTTTCCTAGTGTAAATTCTGATATTTATTATATGCATGTTAACAGGTTCTGTGATCCTTCATCTACTTTTACATTAACCTACAAAATGATGTATTTTTTGTCTTAGGATATGAAACGATTTTTTTTTCCCCAGAAAAATTGGAAATTTTGTGGGACTTTCTTGATACTCAAGATGATCAGATGTTAGATTGTATTTGTCCTATAGGGGACCTGTTATTTGAATAACTTCAGTTTTTTTAATAAAAATTGTGAGGCACAACTAACGGGTCATTTTTCAAGCAGGCCGGAATTTCCTCACCTCGCAAACCAGGGTGGTTGGGGAACAAAAAGTACCTCTGTAAAAGGGACTCCTGGAGGTCCATTGAGCCGACAGAAGTCTGTTGGTCGTAAAGCTGCTGAGCGTTCTCTTTCGTCATCTCCTGCTTCTGCTCAGTCTTCCTTTAAAGGGAAAAAAAGTGCAATGACAAAGCATTCAGGTAAAGTTGTTATAAAGTTCTGAATGTTTGTATGCATGAATTTAATTGATATTCTCTCCTCTTGCAGAGGCCGTGGACTTCAGAGATTGGTGTGAGAGTGAATCTGTCAGGCTTATTGGGACAAAAGGTATGGAGTGTGCATTGCCTATCTGGTAGTCATTGATTATTATTTTTAACTTTTTTTTGTAAGAAACGAGTACCAGTTCTTGTATACACCTGCATATTATTCTTTTTGTGGAAAATAAAAGAAAGTCACTTTGCCCACCCGTCTCCCCCCTATGAAATTAAAAAAGATAAAAAGAAACAAAAGTATTATTAAAAATTATTTCAAGCAGTTTTGAAGGACTAATATATTTGGCAACACTATTTTAATCATATGGGTCTTTGGTTTTTGTCTAACATGATGCTATTTTCCCCCCCTCACCAGATACAAGTTTCCTGGAATTTTGTTTAAAGCAGTCCAGATCGGAGGCTGAGATTCTTCTGAAAGAGAACCTTGGGTCCTTCGATCCTGACCATGAATTTATTGACAATTTCCTCAACTACAAGGAGTTGTTACCAGCAGATGTCCTCGAAATTGCCTTCCAAAGTCGGAATGATCGTAAGGCCGAATATGTTGCCGGAGATGTGAATTCTGACATAGTGGGTTTTGAGGACTCTGAGCAAGGTAATTCAATGGTGCCTGATGGATCCATGAAGGGGGGAGGAAAAAAGAAGGGAAAGAAAGGGAAGAAGGTTAGTCCTTCTGTTTTGGGATTTAATGTTGTTAGCAATCGGATCATGATGGGAGAGATTCAGACTGTGGAGGATTAGGTGGTCTGAAGTGAGTTGTACATACATTTGTCCGAAGAACTTTGTAAATGGGTTTTTACGTTAGAATTTTTTTTGTGGTCGTCCTTTATAGAGCAACAGCAGCAGGCACGAATTTATTCTGCTCAAGCAATTTTGTGAAGTAAGACTTTAATGATAGAACCCTTGTCACCGCTATTACATTCTTCGCGTCAAGTTTACCTTGTTTCTTTATTATATTGGTTTTGGTCCCTACTTGTTTTCATCACATAATTTGTGTTTTGTGCGATTGAAGAATGCTTGGTCACCTGTTAACTTTGGATCTTTTTTTGTGGTTGGAAATTGAATCAAGTGGTCTTCTTGAACATTGTTAACCTAGGCTCCGAAGAGCCTTGATGTTTCTTGATCTGATACTGATTGGGCTATACAGGATCCTTCAAAGATTCTGTGGACTTGAGCTGAGTAATTGTTGTACCATTTTCTTTTTAGAAAAACAGAGTTGGGGAAACAACTTTGAGGTGTTTGGAGAGCCTGAAGAATTAGTTCTTCATATGCTTTGTCAATGCCCATCTGGGGAGTTGGTATTGCAGATGAGCCTTCTTAGAATTGGCGAGTCGTCCTCTTTATAATGCTTCCAGAAATTGAATATGCTCTTGGCTTTATGGTAGAAACAGACTAAACTTTGATTTTTGAGCTTTGCCTTGTTTGTTTGTGGGCAAATCGAGGAATGCACAAGTGGATGGTGTTAATTTTAATTGGAGTTGAAAATGGAAATGTATGATGGTTTACTAGGAGTTGCAGTCCCAACCATAAAGCTCTCACCTGAGAATTTTAATGATCTCCTGTTGTAGCAGATGAAGAAGGGATGGAAACTAAATTCAAAAAAGGGAATGAAAGAAAATTGCTTTCCAAAGAAAATCTCAACTTCAATTCACCTATATGTACAAGCAAATTTTTTTTTCTTTTCTTGTGTTGATAAAACAACAAATTAGCTCATTGCCCCATTCCCGTTGTCTTCTTGTTCTTGTGCTCTCTTGACATCAGCAGGAGGCAAAAAAGACTCCATCGTCAAACCACATATATTGAAATCAACCTCTTCAATCCTCCATGTCTCCTCAATCTTACCCCTATGATTCAATGACTTCCCGTATCTATAAATGGTCGCAACAGTCTTCCCGCTATGTGCTATATTGATACCATCGACGTATCTATAATCCTCGATCATGGACTCCATGTTCGTCTCCCAAAACACGCTAGCGTCCCCTTTTGAGGTCTTCATTCTCACTAGTTTGGAGTCCTCAAATTGGATGAGTAGTCCCGTTCTTTGGCTGAAGTATCCCCATATGGTGTGGTGGACAATTTCAGTGTTTGCAGTACTATGTGCCTTGAGGGTGTCGGACCCTGTCTCCAGCTTCAGTATGAAACAATCTTCGTCGTGGATGTTCTTCTCCCCGATGCATACGGCGTTCAAGAACAAGTTGGCAGTTGACCTCGGATCCAGGCCCTATCAACAAACAAGTGAATGTTGCTACTAATTATTATATATATGCAAGACTAGAGTTTTTGAGTAAGGAAAATGAAGCATGAAGGGAGGTTTAGAGCACCTGAAAGAAGCGACGAAGGGGTCTTGGAGGGCCTCTTGAAGGTTGGGAATGTTGGGAAGATGACTGACTCCATGCTACCTTGCCATCACTACCTGCACTCACCTTCAAGCCCGAAACGACCAGTTCTAGGTACCATAGGTCAGGGTTCTTCTGCCATAGCACGAACCCGCCCAACTCGCATGTACGTTTGGCGTTCACACTATTGTCACTTTGGTGGATGTCTGATGATAACATCTTCACCTGTCCCACCGCATACATACTACTCACTGAATTCAGTGCAGCTTGTCCTCCAGTTGCCGCGATGTATTGCTGCACTATATATTTCGCCGTTGAAGATTCCTGTTTCATTCTATAATTCAATACATATTATGACCTTAATTATAATTTTACTACTTGAATGAGATAGATACATGTATATATACTTGTATTGTAACATGGTCTATTGTTTCTTTCATTGCCTAGGAAAAATGAAAATTTTGATCTAGCATGAAGAAAATTCACCTAGCTAGATGCATATTATGAAAAGTTGCTTGTCAGTAATTGCTTAGCATGCCCAAAGTGTCATTTCTACGATATAACATTGCGTTTTCTTTATGCTTTTAGAGCATGTGGTGGTTACCATTTTCTGTATGGTCGTAATCTACCTAACAGAAAAGAAAAGGATTTTTGGTGATCATCATGTGGTGCAGTTTTTAGCTTTGTTGAATTGAGTTAGAAAAAAGAATATGAAATAAGATACAACATTACTGATGATATTTTATTGATTCATGTATTATATCTCCAAAATGGACACGGATTCGATTATAATAACAATATTTGGAAGGTTGAGAAATGTTGTGAGAAAGTAAAAAAGAAAAAAAAAAAAAAAAAAAAAGTGCTTACAATAGAACCATCCCTAATGGGCAAATTCCATGCACGGTCAGTTTGGACCTGGAATGGAATAAGAGGAGAGCCCACAATTTTGAGCAACAACATGAACTCATTATTGGTAGAACCTGAATGGGAAGATTTATCGCCATTGCGTTGAGCCCTCATCCAAGCGCGCATGTTCTGCCACCTCAAAGTGAGGGTGCTGCCCATGTTGTTGAACATTTCTTCCGGAATGGGAACTTCAAGGACGGTCTCCAACCCATCTTCCCTGTCTAAATTCGGACACAATGTCCTCATCGAATGGGGGTTTAGAGAGAGAAAGAGAAAGAGAGAGGAAGAAGAAGAAGAAGAAGAAGAAGAAAGAATCCCTTTTTGGGGGATAAAAACTACTCCTTCCTCCTCTTCTCCTCCTAATGGAGCACCTACTCTTTTCTTTTCTTTCTTTTTTTTGTTTTGGGTGTGTGTGTTGGGGGGCAAATTGGGGAAAAATGAAAGGGAGAGAGAGCCCTTTTTTGGGGCTTAAAGGTGGTCCTTGGTCGTAGGTGTCGTGTGGGCACGATTTGAGCGGGACATAGTCCGTTTATTTTAGGATACCTTATCCCACTACGACTTGGGCCTTGTGGGTTTGACTGATTTCTCTTCTGTTTATAATTCGTTTTCGTATAATTAATAAAACCATATCAACAAGCCTTTTTAATCCTTCAATTCTGTGGAGAACAACTCGTTGAGGTTTGAAAGGGCTTAATCTCCCTTTTACAACAGCATTTTTAACATTAAATCAAGCAGTAGTTGACAGCTATGAATCAACTATAATTTCTTCAGAGACAAATTATATTATGTAAACTATTCAGATCATTCTCTCTAAATAGACCTCTAATGACTGGGTCTCCATCCAATTCAATTAGCTAATATCAAAAAGTCTAAGCGAGCGTCAAATAAATAAGTATTTGTCCTCTAACGCTCGTCATTTTACAGACGTGTGCGACATCTGAGCTCCTTTGGTACCCTACCCAGATCAAGACATGAGCTTTGTCATTTTGGTGTGCCAGTGGCATGAAACAAATTGACAGACCAAAACAATATAAATGTGTACCAACATGTATATGTATATATATATATATGTGCAAACATCACACATGACACATAAGAAAGTGATATTATAGTATAAAGGGAATTGAATTGGTCTTTTTATCGAATTGAAAGGGTGCGATGACTCTGTCACCGTAGGGCGACGCTTTCTAAGGCCCTGCTAGACCCAAGGTGGCCTTTGTTTATTGAACTGTGTCCCTATTTCTCCTTGGCTTGGAGGGTAAATCATCAACATGGATAATTTTTAATAAAATGCTTCTCATGGCTACATTTTTTCTTCTTATTGATGATACAATGTATTATAATGGCGCATTTACCATATATATATATATATATATATATATATATATATATATATGTTCATATCATAATGTCGCAAGGGAATAAAATCTGATATCATCGCTTAGATTCCTTCTTCGCCTTAATTTCCAGTCATGGCCGGCCTTTCTCTATCTCTCTCTGACTATGTTATACTTTAGTATATTTATAGCTCAAAATGGTTACCGTTTCTTTCATATACAATCTACCAGCATATGATATATATATATATATTCATCACTCTTCACCAGAATCCAGCAAGTAGCTATCCGAGTAATGGAGAAACGCTTCAAGCTTCGGTTCTCTTTCTCTTCATTCCACATCTGTCGTCCCAAACATCATCATTCTTCTTCTTCTTCTTCTTCTTTACCGAAAAGCCCATTGCCACCATCAAACCTACTATTCTCTCCACTCAACTCTAAATCTTTTGACATCTCTTTCCCTTCCTTTAAATTTCCAAACCCTCCACCTTCAACCCCAAATCACCCTTCACCACTCACTACTACACCTCCTCATCAAGATGCATCACCATCACCACCCCATATCATCATCCAACACCATTCTTCACCAAATGACCAAAACACCCCTCCTCCTATAACACGCATCGACCCCCCTCCAAAATGCTCCAAGAAAACCGAGAGACAGAAGAAGAAGCCTATCAAAGGAATTAGTAGAAGAAAAAAGAATTATACAACAAAAACTAATACTAGTAAGGTTGATACGACGATGAAAAAGACGCTGTCACCGGAAAGTTTGTCTGCGGTGATGAGTATGCAACCAGCAGGGCTTGCAACAGAGAGCTTTGCGGTGGTGAAGAGGTCGGCGGACCCTTATGAGGATTTCAAAAAGTCCATGATGGAGATGATATTGGAGAAACAGATGTTTGAGGCCAAGGATTTGGAGCAGCTCTTGCTGTGTTTTCTATCACTAAATTCAAAAGAATATCATGGAGTTATTGTCAAAGCCTTCACCGAGATTTGGGAGCTCTTGTTCCATAAATCTCCATAACCCCTACTTATTGGCTGTAGCCTATCTATCTATATAGTGTTCTTGCATGTGGGTCGACTCTTTCATCTCGAGATCGTTATATATATATATATATGAACAATACCTTTTTTTTATTTCATTCATAAATTTATTTGATTCTTGATTTCCCTGGACCTCTATGCTTTTTAAGCTAAGAGGGATATATGTGTACACAGTCACTACGTGAACTTGTGAGATAAGATGATGGTTTTTCAATTATTTATAATTTTTGTGTGTTTCTGGAAAGAAGAGCTTTAAGGCTCCTTTTGATGTATCACTTGGCTGATTATGTAAAAAGATTGGAATAATGACTATTACCATCTTCTTTAAATCCTTCTGCAGACTTCCGACAAGAAAAACGTGTGACATGACATAACGATCAAGGGGTGTGCAATGGTCGCAGTTTTGATTTTCTGAAAACTTACAAAAATAAAATCTGTTTATGGATGGACAATCTTAAGAGTAAAATTATAATTTCCACACCTGACGGAGTGAATGATACTGATATTAAATACGGATATGTAACAGTATTGGTAAATACATCATGTATTAACGGGAGAAACGACAGCTGATACATGGCTGAAAGATCTGGATTGTATTTGCAAATATTGATAACTTATTGACCTTTCTCAGAAAGTAAGCAACACGTATTATTTCTAGGAAAATAATCATCCACATTCTTATGAAGTTCGATTTAAACTGATGAGCATTCAGCAGTACAAGAAGATAACTGATACAATGGTATACAGACATTCCCAAATGTGTTTTACCTAGCATTTCCAAAGTTCACTTCTGATTAAAAGTAGAAGAGATAATTGAGGATGGCATGTCCAGAAACAGAATTACCGAGCATTTTCAAACTTTTGTACATAGTTGCACATACCTATAGTGCTGCTACAGAAGCCTCGGAAGAGTCCAGGTTTCCTCGTCTCTGTGTTCAAGAATGGAATCAGCATTTATTAATGATAAGAAGGAATGTATCATCAGCCATTTGCTTCTGACTTGTGTGACTCTATTACATGTTTTTCGCTTTCACAGTCCACAGAAGCCATGTCATCCTCAAAAACCTTCACATGACAGAGTTCCCCACCAGCCTCATCAGCAAAGGTAATCTTTTTCCTCTCCTTGTGAATTGCATGTCCAGGAGTAGCAGCATTCTTCTCCGTTAATCTCTGCAGTTCATAGATGGAAATGCATTCAAAAATCAAACTCAAATCTATACGCTACAACCAAAGTCAATTGAACATCAAGTTCTCCAAATTATGACCCAACTAAGTTTACTTAGTTGCTCTTTCAAAAGGAGATATGAGGAGAAAAAGATCACGATTAGAGAAACTGACCATGATTTTACAAAAACGATTGCAGTCCTTTGCCATCATGGACAGCCACCGTCTTGAAGTTTCTTCTACTTTTTTTGCATTTTTTATAGCTGTTTTCACCTGTCAAAGCAAATATATATAATGAAAGGAAAATTCTAAGTGTGCATGCATCTACATGCATTATATTTTGTAATTTGCCACAGAGATCCACTATACTATATATATTAAAAGATAAATAAATAATTTACAACATTTGATCCTGTGGTGGAAGCTAATGGTTGAGCAACTTGCAGCAATTCCCGTTCGGTGCAGATAGAATTTGAAAAAATTCCGGACTTATAGATGAACAGAAATATACAACTCTTACCATTGTATGGGATCTGAGACAAATGGAAAAGCCAAAGGCTTTAATTATTAAGGTGGTCACAAGCATACATGTTATTTATCTAAACCCCAAAGTTGTCCACTGGGATAAACATCTATTCCCACCCTCGGTGGAACTTCTGAGTAAATTTTTTCTAATCACTTAAACATCACCCTATTTTGATAAATCAATAAAAATTACTTAACTGAAGGAAACATCAAGGGAACAATAGTATTTTGGCTCCAAAGGCCAGCATCTTCATCTAAAATATGGTGGACTAAATATACACAACCGACTACCCGTAACTACAGAAATAAAAAAATTAAAAAAATTCAATTGAAAGGGAGCTTAAAATTTTGTTACCAAAAACGAACTTCTAAAAACATAATAAAAAGTTCATGCATCAGTTAACAAAAGGGCACTTGACTAAGTTGACTGTATCTGCAGTAATTTGCATACCTCATGACATTCGGAGGACGCAATGCGGTTCGGGGATGCTTCCAAGTTCAATTTTCCTTCAACAAGGTCCTTCATGAATTTCAACTCTTTCAGAAGCTTTGTTGCTAAAGATTCAATGTCATGCATTTGCAGCTGTGAAAATGCAATGGCACTCTCTGAACAACTTTTGATAGATGTATGCCCAGTTTTATCATGAGGTAGCGAACGTGGAAGAGAGGAATCTTTAACTATTCCTTTAGGCGGAGAACCTTTCTTGTGATTCTTCAGTTTGTTAATCTGCATGGGGTTTATAGTGACTTTTTTCCGATTTACCTGTTTAGGCCCCTCAGGAATAAATGTTACTTCAGCATTGTCAAGATCCGATCCCACTGATGAAGTCTCATTCTCAATTTGTTTCCCAGAGGAAAGTTTCCCCTTGCATTCTGAAATAATTATAACCCCAAGTAAAGCAAATTACAGAGAGAACGTGATCAATTATCTTCCACTGTTCAAAAGGGTTGAACACTACAAGAAATTAAGACATGAGCAAAATACCAAAACTACATATAAAACAGAGAAACTCGAATAAATGCTTCCCATTCCATAATTTTATATCCTAATAATAAACTCTAAACAATATGAGCGGCCAGATATACAAATAATAGGTCAGAAGAAATAGAAGGAATCCTATTTACGAATTGGTAATAGTCTGGAAGAAACAAGAAGGACGTGGTAAAGAAGCAGTTAATATCAGCCCGAAAATCCTAAATTAATTAGAAGTTAGAAACACCTGACTTGATTTTATAAGGAAGTTGTATCGGAAGAAGACTATATTTTGGGAAGTCCTCAAAGGTTAGAAACTGGAACAATAATAGATCTTAGATAGACACATCTCAGGCTTTTTGAAGCAAAAGTCTTCAGGAACATTTTGAAATCGAAATGACAACCTCACTTACTTCGATAAAAGGAGATGAAGAAACTAGATCATGAAAAGTTTTGATTTGTACCAATAGTAAGAAATTGTGGTCTAACAATGTCAACATGGCTTCTTAGAGGCAACATTGTGTAATATTGGTTTGACTGTGTGGAGACTGCATCCACCTTTACTCTATGTTATTACTTATTTTCATGTTTTTATCGTAATGAAAACATCAAATACCGAATGCATTTATTTTTCTGATATTCAATTGGAGTGACAACATTATTTAATCATCAGAACTACTTCGCTATCTCTCACGTCCTACAGGTAACATCAAATCTATAGCAATAAGTCCCGTTTGAAGAGGCTTGCATATATAAAATAGTGTTGCCATAAGAAAAATGATCCTCGGTTAGGATTTGTAGACTTTTACTTTGTTCAGATTTATTCAAACCCAATCTAAGGTCCTAAGTTACAGAACAATGACTTATTCAAACCAGGAGTTATGCTGCTTATGCAACCGATATAATGTGGGAACACATAAACCAGATAAAATAATTATGACTTACTATAATGGTCAACGTCATCGTTTAACTCCACCAAATCCATAGCCTCACATAACCTTTCCTGAGAAGCCAGAGAAATTACCTGCAAAGTGAAAAATTCCATGTAAATGACTTCCAAAGAGTTATTATAAAACCAGATAAACACTTAAAGGTAGCATATTTAATTACCTTTCTAGGTGAAAGGAGCCTTTCTAGTTCCACATAATCACAGGACACTTCGTTAAGAGCACAACCCTGGCTTTCCGTGAGAAATACTGATTCCGGAATTTTTTCCACACAGTTGACAGTGTCAGTATTTTCATTGAAAACACCTTGACCAAAACCTACTAGCTTATTGCAACCTACAGAGGAATCATCAGGAACATGATTCTGGGTAGCATTGTACTCAGAGCTAGAAACCTCAACTTTGACATAAACAGGAGTGGGTAAATCCCCAACTGATTGCAAGGACTCTACAGCATCACAAACACTTGTACTTTGTTCAGATTTAACTGCGAAGGCATTTTTAGAAGGCCTAGAAACGATTTTCTTTGCACATTTCTTTTTCACCTTCAATTTTTTTGAAAGCTTTGATTTCCAACAATTGAGAGGCTCTTTGAGATCAAGGTCATCTTCCTCCTGTTGCAAAGTAGAATTATCTTTTGTTGGAGCCAAACCAACCGACTCTGATAAGGACTTATCAGGAAAATGAGTCGTATTCTGGTAATTGTTATACTCAGATCGACAAACCTCAACCTTGACACTAACAGGAGCGCGAAAATCCCCACCAGATTTCAGGGATTCTGCAACACTCGTTACTTCTTCAGATTTAACTGAAAATGCATTTTCAGAAGACGAAGAAACATTTTTCTTTGCACATTTCTTTTTCAACGTTGAATTATTTGGAAGCTTTGATTTCCAAAACTTCAGAGGCTGCTTAAGAAAAAATTCATCTTCCTCTGGTTGCAAATTAGTATGATCTTGTGTTGGAGTCAAAGCAACCAACTCTGGAGCTTTCCTTTTCTTTGTCTTGCACTTCTCCTTAAGTTCTCGCAATGTCATTTTTCCAAAGCTAACATCATCTAGGCCATTGTCTGTTTCATGATCACTGACAATGCAATTAAAATCATCTACTTCAACGGCTCTTCTCTTCGTTTTCCTTTCTGCTTTGGGAAGGCACAGGTTTTCTCCAAATATATCATATGGTTTAAGTGTTGATACTGTATTATGATTTTTGGCATCTTCACTTTCATAGATATCTTTCAACTTCTTGAACACAAGAGATGGCCTTCCACGAGAATCTGCATTCCGAACTTTTATCACCAAACCACCCCCTATAGCCTGGATAAAGTGCGAATGACTGCAACTTCGCAGATCCATCAGCAGAGAAGATGATTTATGTTCCTATGCCTATTTCATAGACATACAATGGACAAAATTGCTCACCCGCCAGCAGAAATCAGAAACAGTTATCAATTGATCCCGCAGAATTTGGCACCTTTCTGACCAGAATTTTCAACAAACAAAAACAAAAGGCCTCAGCCTTGTTTCCGCGAAGGCAAATAACAATTTTTTATGTTTGACAATTCTAAAAGAATCTCAACAGAAAAACAGCAGTAGAACCAAAAAACACCAAAGCATATATCTGGTTTTTGTGTGAGAGTCAACTGAGCTTAACTTTGTTATGCTAGAACCATCAGTAGCAAGAATTTTAGATTGACATATAAAGGACAGACTACTTAGGGATGTGTAACTGCCAGGAAAGAAATTTTCATGCAAAAATAGAGAGATGGGAGAGAATGCAAAGGGGAAAAAAAAAAGGCAGAACAGAATGATTCTTCAAAATTATGCACCTAATGAAGCAAATTGATGATAATTAAACCCTAAAAAATCTAAATTATTAAACATAAAGTTTTTGGCTCTGTGACTTCAACTTGATAGAATTGACCAAAGAAAGAATAAGGAAAAACATCATTTACATTCAATATTTAGTCATGTAGAGGCTAGTTTATGTTTTATCACCACTTTGTTTCAGTAGGTATGCACCTTTGAAGGCAAACCATAATTTTAATATCAACTTGAGATATTATTGACTGGGTAACTTGTATGGTCCATGAAAGAGGTCAAATTCACAACCAATTAAGGTTACATGTAAAGGAAAAACTAACCAATCTCTGAACCAATGCAAGTCATTAAACGGTGAACTATAACAGATACTTCTAAAACAGGTCTTAATTTTAGGTTTAACTATAAAATGAAGGTAATTAATTAAGCCTTTATGGCGGTGGATTAAGAAAAAGCAAGAAAAAATCTCCAGTACCCTACAAATTTTCAATTAGTAAACAAAATATTAAATGAAACTAATATACATCAGAAATTAGAATATCACTTTCTGCTTCATTTGCCCCACCAACTCAAACAAAAACTTATTACCAGCTCTTGACATTCAACTATCTCTCATCTATTCACCTCAAAAGGAAACTGGAAAACAAAATGGGACTACTCTGGTTCTCTCTTTCCCATTTTCAACAATTACAATAAAAATATATTTAAAAAAAAATTGGATTGCTTTCTATTAACAATAACAAAGAAGGAAATTTTTCAAACTTAAAGATAAGACCCATTCTTGCTTTAAAATTTTCAGAGCTAAAAAACAACACTGGTGGTAAAATGAAAAAAATTCAAATTCACAACAAAAAGAGAAAATTAAAACCTGAAATAAAGTAGAAACTAACCAAAACTAATTACTGGAAATACTAAAAATCGAGAGCTTGAAAAGGAGATCCAGATATATAAACACCCCTCTAATCACTAACAATGTCTGAATCAACATGTAGTGAAAGAAAAATAAACGATCTCCAAAGTATTGCAGTAGTTCATTAAAAAGCCAACCCAGAATCAGAAATGCACTTTCTTGTACTAAAATGAAAGAAAATGATGCAAACAAAGGGGGATCTAAGTATTTCTATAAAATAGTCTTATATATATATTCACCAAATAATGGGCTTGCATAAACAATAAGATATATAAACAAAAAAGGTCGAGAAACGGTAGAACAACTCACCAATGAATTCTCTCACTGTTACGGAGGCAGAGAGAGAGCGAGTGAGGCAAAGGAAGAACTGTGTGCCCTAAATTTATGAAATGGGGATTTGTTCCTCTTCACTCTTCAGGCAAATAAACGACGTCGTGTAGGTCATTTTTTCCCGCTTAGTATTGGCGCCAGTTTCCCCGCCCAAATGATTCAACACACGGCAACGGAAAAGGAGTGAAACTAGGCCCAAAATTGAGCCGAAAACCGGCTGGCAAATGGGTCAGAAATTAGGCTGAAATTGGGCCAGAATTGGGCCGAAATCTGACCCAAATAAACGTTAAATAATTTTCTAAATAAATACTATTTTATTGTTGGTCCTAAATAATAAAGTACTAAGTCAACTCAATTTTATTTTTCTTTCCAAGTAACGGACTCAGGGGGCAAGAAAGTTTAATACAAAAATGTGTTAACATCATTTTGGGCTAAAAAAAAATTCCAACAATCATATTTTTGAGCAAAAATGGTGTTGTAATTGGGGGCATTGTTGGCACCCTAAATAAGTCAACATATGGCAACGAAAACTTGCCAAAACTGAGCCGAAAACCAAATGAAAAATGGGCCTGAAATTGGGCCAAACCTGGGCCAAAATCTGGCCCAAAACTGGGCCGGAATATGAGCCAAGTTGAGCTGCGGAAATGGGCCAGAATCTAGGTTGAAGTTGAGCTGCGAAATTAGGCAAAAAGATAGGCTGAAAATATGTCAGATCATGAAATAATCTTGTTGATTAAGACTAGAAGATTTGTGGAGTATTGGATACTTCTAATAAATATAAGTTGTAATTGATTAGTGTTTTATTTAGAAGGTTTAGATTTAGGAATATTTATCTTTTATTTTTAGTTATTTATCTCTAGGTTATCACAAACATTTTTAGGTTATAAATAACGTACGTAGATCTCTGTTTTAAGGTCCACGACCAAATACAAAATATCCTTGCTATAATAGCAATTTTTCATTATATTTATTTTTATTGTCTCTTTTACATTCCTTACACCAATTTACTTTCTTGCTAATAATTTCAATTCCATGTTTTGCACTTTCAATTCTCTCGTACTTTATTTTTCTCGGTTACCCAAAAGTCCTCTTTGTTGAGGTAATCATAATCCATTCGTGTGAGTTGAGTTCTTTCTCACACAAATCGCTTGATTCTATTCCACATGTTCAAAAGAGACGGAGATTCGTTCCTTTTGAACTCTGTCACCGGTTCTGGCACGCCCGCACCCTACGGATATGAAAAATATTATCAGCCCTACTATTCGGCTGATGATTATTTTTCTTACGGAGAAGATGATTATTATCGGTTCTGTTATTCGGTCGATGACAAATATTATTTTTCAAAGCTAACAATCGTCGTGATTAACATTTTAACCTTTTTCTTTTTTTTTTCATTTTAATTTATATAACATTTTTTTGTTTTGTTAATCTCACACGTATTATTGGTTAATCTTGGATCAGGGACTAGGTTAATTAATTATTATGAGCGTGTAATAAAATATATTGTGAGGGTCTTCGTGTGGTTTTATTCAAATAGAAATAATGTTTACTAATACTAATACTTATCATAATAGTGTTGACGATGATATATTGGAAGTATATATATGATGGGCGTCAGGTGTGTGCAAAATATGTGGTTAAAAACGACACCTTAATGACACTTTAGGTTTTACCCTTCTGTAAGCGCACAGATCAATTGTAGACAGTTTTGCTTAAGTAAGGGAATATCGATCTCACAGAGACGATGATTGTTCACTTCAATAGTCTAAAAACACTTAATTATATTTTTCCAAAAAGAGTTTGTTTTTGTGAATTATCTAATGCTAACAAAAATAATACAGAAAGCAATAATAAATAATGGTTGTGATTCAGAGAGAGAAAACTATGGTTTCCTCACTCCACCACTAATCGCATAATATAATTCAGATTATATATCAATTGTATGAGGGCGATCCATTGATTGTGAATCAGGTCGCACCGCGCCAGTAGTTTGACCCCAAAAAGGATTATTCTCAACCGGATTGTGACAACCCATCTCAAGACTAAACTAATTAGTGCGTGTCAACTACTAACAGAAAATAAATGCAAAAAAGTAGATTAAAGCATGTCTATATCAGTTTGTCAGGACATGACCTGTGTCAACCTAGGGTATAACCACCATTGTATAGAAAATCACAGATTAAACATCCGAGTTCCAGCCCATAGTGAATAATTGTGATTGTGTAAGATAAATACATTCGAAAAGTTTAAGACAAGAATCAATTCAAATATATAAACTTGTATAACGAATAAAAACGGTATCTCATCTAACATAATCATCACAGTATAGTCACAGTTTCCCCTCTCTACAATTGAATATAAAACTATAACTACATTACTTTGGTAGGATTTTGCAAGAAAACCCTAGATACCGAGTTAGTTGATCATGGCGGAGAGAGACTGCATTGTTGGTGTAGAAACGCTCTCCATAATCTTCTTCTCCGGATCTCTAGGTCTTCAATGGTGATTATTTTCTATGGAAGCAATGAACTCATCCACCAACTCAATGAACGTGCGTGAAAATCAGAACTCTCAACTAAACCTAACATTCTCATATTTATAGACAAGTGATGGAAACCCTAATGGTTGTCCTTTTCTGTAATTTCATAATACATGAATAATGTCTCTAAAATTTGATGAAAATATATGTATAAGCCTGTATATAGAGGTCCGGAATCATCAATCACTTAAAATCTCGACGCAGGGACAAAACTGAAAAAATCCGAAAACACTCTGAAACCATTCATGCGCATAAATTGGTCACGTGACCACAAAGTGGGACTTACGCCTAGGTCATACGCTTGGGCATAGGTTTAGGGCGTAGGGTCCCCCATCTGGCTCCCAGACCAAAGCGTAGGTGTAGTCCATTTTGCCTCTTTTTCCCTTTGTCAACATAGGGTATCATGCATTTTTGCTGTAAAAATCCGTTTTTTCATATTTGAGCTAGACTGGTTGTCTTTGACTCCTGATGCTTTTGGTTAAAGTAATAATGTCTCAAAATGACATTTTTGTCATTCGGTGAAATAACAATGTCGGGAAATGACCATTATGCCCTCTGGTATCTCTTCTTTGCACTGACACACCTTTTGATTCCTTTCTCGAGATATAAACGAACACGAACTCATTTAATTCACCAAACTTAGCTCTATTTCTTCATGAAGTTCCTGAAACATGCTTACACACATAAACGGGATAAAAATACCAAGTAACGGAATGTAAAGACATAACAAACACAAGATATGGGCGAAAAATGACCAATATTGAGCATCTATCAATATATATATATATAACAACACGCAAGAAATCTGTATATATATATATTTTTTCTATATAATCAGAGCAGAAAAATATACATGCAATTTCAGGATATAAATATATATAAACTGGGCAATATATATATATGTATGTAAACAGTAAGCAGAGCAATATATAGAAAGTGTAAACAAATAATTTTTACAACTCACAGTATGAATGCTAATAATTCCCGAGAATGAGCAGAGAAAAATTAATCTGAGCCATGTGAATCTCACAGTTTTCTTAAGATAGATTTGTTCCCTCTCCGGTGCTCAAGGTTTTCGAGCAACTATCTCTCAAGATATAACGGATTTCTATTTTCAAAGAAGTAGCACTCCAATCTTTGAAAACCAGCTAACGTAATTTCTGTGTTTGTACTCTCGAACCACTATGAATGAATCATAATCTGAATATGCAGAGTGCAGGGAGAGATGAAATATATTTCTGGATATATGTATATGTGTGTATATTTCTCATGGAATGAAAAATGCATATCCAAACTGTGATGTTTCCAAATATATTTCGGGATATTAATAAACACCAAACGTTGTCCAAACTGCCTAGGCAGTGTTTGGAAATGTCATCTAAACTGTTGGCTCCAACTGTCTAACTAATACAGGTTCAGACAGTCACAATCCATGGGTCATAAAACCCGACCCAGATCCGTTTTTCATTCAATTATTTTCCAACAATACCCCACTTGAATGGAAATTAGCTTTTCAATATGCAAATGAATATGCAGACACTAGTTCGAGTACAATGAAAGGTTACTGTATCAGGATAAGTAGCCTTAGAGCCTTGAACTTTCCCTTGTGAAATACTATCAGATTTGCTGCCTAATCAGTGGACGTGATGCCTTGAACTGTCAGCTATTTGTGTAAACCAAGACAATATAATTCACACAGTTCCCCTTCGAACACAGTTGGTTCTCATGTTTGTGTCCATTTTGGCCTTGGACACCACTTGATTTCATAAGTATTTGTCAAATAATTTCGCCTTAAAAAATTCTCCTATAAGAGACCCCTTCTACTCACATAGGTGATTCTATTAGGAATACTTATACATCATCACTTGGATATGTCCAAGTAATAGAAATCATTAAAAACATATCTTACCCTAAAATATGCACTTTCTCATGATAGGAATGGGAAGAAGTTAATAATCTTCATATTGTTTTACTAAGTCATGCACAATTCAGTTGTCCCTTTGAACCTAGATCTTGGAATCTCCAATCAACTAGGTTGGGTTGTCATTATGGTGTTTTTTAATCCAGAGGCTTCAAGCCCATACCCCTCAATGATCTTTCCACTTTCTCTCTTGTTAAATCTTTAGTTAGCGAATTCGCAATATTATCCTTTGACTTCATATATTAAATGGATATTATACTATTTGAGAGCATCTGTTTCACTGCATTATATCTACGACGAATATGGCTAGACTTACCATTATACATTTGATTTTAAGCTCCATGCAAAGAAAAAGATAGCGCCAGTTATGACCACAATTTTATATTTTCTCATAATTTCAGTCAATCAATTTATTTGCTAGCTTTTCAATCTATAACATAATATTTATGCTATCTTTGCACCAACATTCATAAGTTGTGCAATCCTTATACTAAGTATCAAGATAAATTGTTCAGCTACCAATCACTTAGGTTTCTCGCCTATAATTTCAATATGAATCCACATTGGTAACTTTATTTATAACTATGAAGTTATACATTACCCCCACACAAACAAATATTGTCCAAATTATTGGGTAACATTTTCCATGAGAGACTTAAACATATTACTCCCATATGTGAATTTAGAATTCAAATTCACCATTGACAGTTTCTTTCCATAAAATGCTTCTGGAGAAAACATGGCCTCCTTAAAAGTTTGAGGATCACTCTCCAATAGATTAATAATGAAATTTGGCCCAAATGACGTTGAGGTCCTTGCTCTCTTTGCTACGTCTAAGTTCATCTTATATAGACCATTCGTCTATATTAACTTGACTATCATTAGTTGTAGCATCAACATGCCTCTTTCTCGAGACTTAACAAGAAATCGATATGCACTACTGTTATCACCAATGAACACACATTTCCACTTTTGCTAAGCACCCCCACACTTTTGAGTATTTATAATTCATAAGGGGTTTTATCTGTTTTCTTATAAAGCATTAGCAGAAAATATAGCCTCCCCCCACAAGTTTGTGGTACACCTGAACTTATTATTATTGCAATAATTTTTAAAAGCTTTTATCTTTCTGTTAAGTTTATTCTTAACTTCATTTTAAGAACATCAACTGCCTCATCTTTGCTTCTTAGCAAATATACATAACAATATCTTGTGCAATCATTATAAAAGTAATAAATACTTTACCTCCTCTAACTTACAAAACTTTAAATCACAAATATCATTGTGAATTAATACCAGAGTTCAATACATCTTTCAACTATTTTTGAAATGATATTCTTGTTAATTTTGATTCTACACAAGTCTCACATTTAGAATCAATATTTAGGCAGTTCATTAATGTTAATCTAGCTTATATCAATAATACTCAAACATAATAAACTGTGGTTGTATTAATATTAACTTTGGGTACAACATTGAGCTTCAAAAGTTCATCACATAAATAATCATTTCCTACATACACCTCATTTTAAATGTGTACAAACTTATTAGATACAAAAACTAACTTATAAACCATTCTTGTTTAACAGAGATCCAGATACTAAGTTATTGTGAATGTCAGGCAGAAAGGTCTATATTCCCGATATCATTTGATAGATAATCTACCTCAATGATATTCGTTTAAGCATTAGGATTCTTGAAGTTCCTTGTCTTTCGACAATCCTTGGGCTGATGTCCTGGCTTTCCACAATTGAAGCACTTGCCATTAAACTTATTAGATCCTTGACTTGGACCTTCTCCACTAAAATTTCTCTTTTTAGTTTTCGATCTATCCTCCACTATGTTGGTCTTTTATTCCATAGAATGCGATGCATCATTTTTATTTTCGGACTTACGATTGTCCTCTTCAATTCATAGGCAAACTATCAACTCTTCAAGTTTCATCTCCTTACGCTTATGCTTTAGATAATTCTTAAAATCCTTTCAAAGTGGTGGTAGTTTGTTCAACTGTAAATATATATAGATAACAGAATGGAATAAAAGAGTTACTTTTATATAAAAACACGCATGTATCAATCTTATCCAGTACGCATATATCAATAAACACGAAATATATATATACACAAAATATATTGCATCAGTTTATATATATTGGAAAATCAATATATTACTATATAGACTTAACCGAGATTATATATCAATATAGCATGCAGTTAAAAAATCTATCTTAAGTTGTTAGACGATGATATATTACAAGTATATATATATATATATAACAACACGCAAGAAATCTGTATATATATATTTTATATATAACCAGAACAGAAAAATATACATGCAATTTCAGGATATAAATATATATAAACTAGGCAATATATATATATATATATATATATATATATATATATATATATATATATTTGTATGTAAACAGTAAGCAAAACAATATATAGAAACTAGGGGTGGACACGGATCGGATTGGACTGGATTAAGGATATTTTGGATCTGATCAACTACTACCGTATTTCCAATTTTTGGAACCAATCCAATCCATTTGTCTAATGAAACCAATCCAAACTGGACCGCGGTGAACCGGATTGGTTCGGATCGGTTTCGTGGATTGAAATATAAACCTATATTACCTAAAATGAGGAAATACATTCATACACTGCACAATATTATTTGAACCACAAGCACAAGTTTAAAACAGCTGATGACTAGAACAAAAGATGACCAGAATAAATTCATACACTGCAGTATATTACAACTTAAGGACTTAAAAATTCAGTAGCACATTACAAAGCAGTATATTAACACAACCATGAACCCATGAAACTGCAGTAACATCAGTAGCACACTACAAAGTAGTATATTAACACAACAATGAAACTCCAGTAACGTAAGAACTTAAAAACACAACCATGAAACTGTAGTAGTACACTAAAATGTCAATCCAACAACTTAAAAAAAATAAAGAAAATTACAAATACAATATCAAATGAAATTGCAGTAGCACCACCATTTGTGATACAATGTTTTTTGTTATAACCATGGCCTAAATAACTCAAGAAATGAGATTGCGTAGCATACCCACCAAACTGCAACATAAGTAGTAAAATTTAACTCAAAGTAGTTAAATTGACTTCAATTGAGTGAAATTGATAAAATTTTCAATTTAAATTACTGAAATTCACTTTAATTGAGTGAAATTGAGTAAATTCCCCAATTCAAAGTAGTTCAATTGAGTGAAATTGATAAAAATTCTCAAGTCAAAGTAGTGAAATTAAGTTCAATTGAGTAATTTCCCAACTTAAAGTAGTTAAATTGACTTCAATTGAGTGAAATCGATAAAATTCTCAATTTAAATTAGTGAAATTGACTTTAATTGAGTGAAATTGAGTAAATTCTCTAATTCAAAATAGTTTAATTGAGTTCAATTGACAACATTCTCAATTTTAAATAGTGTAATTGAGTGAAATTAAGTTCAATTGAGTAAATCATCAATTCAAAGTAGTTAAATTGAGTTTAATTGAGTAAATTCCATTTCAAAGTAGTATAAAATATGATATTATGATTTAGTTTGAAATAGTATATTAGTGATATAAGATATTATCATTTAGTTTAAAATGATATATTATGTGATATATTATTAATATAAATATATTAAAATATATGTGAACAGTACTGGACTGGTCCGGATTAACCGGATTATCAAAATTGAAATCCAGAACCGATCCGTAAAATATCGAATTCGGGGTTTTTGGATCCATGTCCAATCCAATCCATAATGAAACCGATCCAAAATGTCCGGATTGGATTGGTCGGATTGGATTTTTGGATTCGCCGAATTTTTATCCACCCCTAATAGAAACTGTAAACAAATAATTTTTACAACTCACAATATGAATGCTAATTCCCGAGAATGAATAGAGAAAAATTAATCTGAGCCCTGTGAATCTCACAGTTTTCTTAAGATAGATCTGTTCCCTCTCGGTGCTCAAGGTTTCCAAGTAACTATCTCCCAAGATAAAACGGATTTTTGTTTTTAAAGAAGTAGCACTTCAATCTTTGAAAACCAGGGAACGCAATTTATGTGTTTGTACTCTCGAACCACTATGAATGAATAATAATCTGAATATGCAGAGTGCAGGGAAAGATGAAATATATTTCTGGATATATGTATATGTGTGTATATTTCTCGTGGAATGAAAAACACGTATCCTTAAGATATTAATTGTTGACATCCCAATTTGGCAGGTGACGTGGCAAGAAGGAAAATGAAGTGGGCTTGAATGTATGGTTAAAAGGGAACAAATTTAAAGGCTTATGTTTTGGGTCAAGGCAAGGAAAGAAAGTGACCAAGTTAGGCTGAGAGCCGCTGATGATACTTATGGCCCATCAACACTAATTTGAAGAGTGAAGGTTGTTGTTGGAGGAAGGACTCTAGGGCAAAGAAGATTACCAAAGGGATATGCTTGACTTTTGACGAAATAGATAAAGATATAGTGGTTATATCAACAAAAGGAATTTATCTAAGTTTAAATTTAAATTAGATAAGTTTGTTATTTGTAAACAAACATTTAGGAAGTTTGTTATCATGTAGTATTATAAATAAAGACCTATTGACAATTGTGCAGGGAGTCACACACCAATCAATCAAACACTTCAATTACTACATTTGTCAATTTCAATTTCCAAATTCTCATTGTTATTTCAATTTCCTTTCAAGTCTTTATTTTACAAATTTTCAGTTTAATCAAACTTCATCACTTCAATTCAAGCATCATTTATTTTTCAAGTCTTTATAATAAATTCGGCATTGTTATTTCAATTATTCAAATTATTTCGATTCAACCTCTCAAAGCTCTCTTTTTAATTACAAGTTTTCATTCAAAGTCTTTATTCTTCTCTTCGTTTTACATTCAACACTTTTTCATTCAAACATGTCGATTGTTTATATGGTATCTGTGTTTTCCAATGTTACATTCTCAATTGTATTAAGTCCTCTTAATTGAGACACAGAAAAAAACCCCAATTGAGAGTTCCATGTTCTCTCTCTCACGTGCGCCTGTAGAAGTCAAAATCAAAGGAGATTATCTTTGCTTTCCGACAACCTTTGGAGTCTAGGTCAAGGTTCATGGCACGCCTGCGCAAATCAACATATTCGGCTGACCTAACCGATTTAAAAGGAAACATTAATAGACAACAAACGTTGTCCAAACTGCCAAGGCAGTGTTTGGAAATATCGTATAAACTGTTGGCTCCAACTGTCTAACTAATATTGGTTCAGACAGTCATAATCCATGGGTCATAAAACTCGACCCAGATCCGTTTTCCATTAAATTATTTTCCAACAAATAGTTCGTCGTATCGTCCGAAACCGTTACGTATCGTTCGGTTCGTAACGTTTTAGGAAAATGGCAATACCGTTATTTAGCATTGATACTCATTTTAGAGACCGATATTGTCCAAAAACAAAACGAACCACTTTTATTCTCGGAGTTAAGGTATATGAAGAATGGCTTTTGGTCCCTTTCGTCCAATGGTTAGGACATCGTCTTTTCATGTCGAAGACACGGGTTTGATTCCTGTAAGGGATAGGTACTCATTCTCGACCGCTTTCAGTTAGTGTTCATTGCTGAGTGATCGCTCACTATCTGGCTAGAAAAGGTGGTCCGAAAGGTTACACGGAACACAAACCCAATCTCGATTAAAGAAAGAAATTATTACAACTACGAAAACTACAACAACCTCCGTGAACAGACGCTTTCTTTCTTGGAACTAATTCATAGGGGGCTTAGTCAACTAACTATATAAACAAATATAAACAAGCGTGTGATATTTATAAACATTTCAACCAAACTCTTTGTTTGTGAAGGCCGAAGGAGAATAGCTTGCAAGTTAGACATAATTTTGGTTAACCATAATATTTTTACTCTTTTCTCCAAAGCTAGAGTTATTACTCGTACTAATGGACTCTTTGACCATGCCCCAATAATTTTTCAGTTGAATCACTCAATGCAACATAATCATAAACCTTAAAGGTCGTTTCACCGATATCGAAACCGAAACCGTAACGGCTAACCATGCATACAAGTCCATGAAAGAGAGGAGAAGGAGAATAAAAGTGGACAAGTCAAAGAGATCATGAAAGTAGGTAAGCTAACCACCTTTTCTCTTGTTAAGTGTTTTTTTAATAAGTTAATTTTACCACTTAAATCTAATAGATTGAGTATTTAATAAATTACATATGTTTGATAAATAATTTGAACACTATTAAAAATATTAAGTGTCATGTAAAATGAAATCAAATTTTAGGTGAGAGAATCATCATTTATCACTCAAATTTGAATACTAATTTTTTTTTACAAATATACTAAAATAATTTCTTAAAATTGTCAACACTTAATTTTTAACTTTATGAAACAACATTTTATCTTTCTTTTCGTTGAAGCCCTCCATTTATAATTTTGTAATGGGGAACAATTTAAGATATTATGGGCAATAAGCATAGAACTTTAAAATTTTAATGGGGGACAAAATTTTTTTCTTCTTCTTCTTCTTATATTCCATTTAAAAAATGTGTATAAGTTAAAAATAGCCAAAAAAATTAAGGGGGACAATTGCCCCCTAAGTGGTGATTGTCGTGCCTGCTCTTTCTAATAAAGTACTCTCTCGCGTTAATTTTTAAGAGTTCATTCAAGATCTGTGCCTACTTTTGTAGGCAATAATAATTAGTCGAGTGATGTGAAGACGAGGTAATTTCTTTTACCTTGACTATTTTATGAATATCGAACCTCATGATCATTTTTTTATTAGGAAAGAAACCATGGAATTAATTTAGATAGCTAAAAGAGAGTTAAATGAATATATTAGCACTCAATTGAATTGAGTCGAATTGTGAGCTTTTTTGTTTCAAGTATTTCAACCTCATGATAATTTGGATGAGAGATAGAAATAATACTATTAAAACTTCTATACATTAAACAACATCAAACTTATATGACAACGCTCAACACATAGTTTATTAGAGGTTGTCAATACTTTTAAGAAATCTCGATCATTCTTTTAAACATATAAATCTCATCTTTTTCCTATAATCCAGCATGCTTGTTGGATATAATTAGTTATTTTTGACCTTTTGATTGGAAAGAACACTTATTAATACTTATATAACCTTTATCCGAGTGCTGATAATGGTTACCCAAATTTACTAATTCGTTCATTAAATTTGAGTGAGTGGTTTAAGATACAGGATGGGTTGATGAGAAAGTAGAAAAATACAAGTTGATAGCAGGTTGGGTACGGATACCCGTGTTGACCCATCACTCACCACCAGCGGCTTCTTCTCCAGCAACTCCCCACTTCTTCTCGCCTGCTCCTTTTTTCTCACTCTCACCTCACTTTCTCTCTATATATCATATACGTATATGTATATAACTTCCAATTATATATATTATATTTATATATGTATATATCTGATGGTATATAACTTCCAATTATATATATTATATTTATATATGTATATATCTGATGGTATATAACTTCCAATCTATCACTAATATTAATCTTTGAGATTATTTTGACTGTTAATCTATCCAAGAACTGAAAAACTTTAGGTCATGCTCTATGAGGATCAAGTTCGTCCTTCAGTTATGTGGTCCAATACAAGTTGGATATAAAATTTATAAATACATAAATCAAGGTCAATTCCTTTTTAAAAAGATTTATGCCACGTGTTCAACTTGTATTGGACCACATCAGCGGAGAGAACAAACTTGATCCTCATGAGGCAGAACCTAAGTATTATCCTACAAAAATTCCATAAGATTGATATGAAAATTATAAAAAGTCAAAACTACCCTCTCTCTTAAAATATATACATAAATGTGTTTATGTATATCAATCACATATGTTAAATTTGTAAATTAAAGGAAGAAGAAAAAAATCCAATGGATCTTTTTTTTTCTTTTACAATCTGTAAAAATTTCAAATTACAAGAGAGAGCAGCAAATTTCTGTATCAAACTGACAAGAGATATAAGAGGGTTTTTTTTGTATATATATATACACAATATATTTATGTGTATTCTAATTTATATTTATGTATATTAAAATAGAACTAAAATTGAGATCATGGGTGAAAGATCATTGTTTTTACATCTAATTGTATTAATGTATCATTATTTGCTTGACAATGATGGAAAGAATTTGAAATCACATGTTATTTAAAAATACACCTCTGCAGTTTTTGTTTTTGTTTTTATTTTTTAAATAAAATTATTGAGATGCGGGTCGGATTGACCCCCGTATAGCAGGTCATGAATGAGTCACTGACTCGTTCATGACCCGCCCATTAACGACCCGATCCAAACCCGCTCGTTTGCCACCTTTACTTTATTCACATTTCTAAAAAAAATGGGTTGAATTGTCAGAGGAAAAAGGAAAAAACAAAAGATGGAATTTAGATTAAGATTGACATGATAATGTTGTTAAATATGAATGGTTTAGATCGGCCACACATGTGGGGCCAGGGACTGAGTCATAAATTTTTTTTATTGGGGGTTAACCCTTAAAAGAAAATTTGCCGCCAAGAATGGGTGAAGACAAAAAAATTATCTAGAGGGGCCAAT
Organism: Cornus suecica; assembly: GCA_963922005.1. Lineage (NCBI taxonomy): Eukaryota > Viridiplantae > Streptophyta > Magnoliopsida > Cornales > Cornaceae > Cornus > Cornus suecica. The sequence continues at coordinate 88,881,905 of OY998240.1, forward strand.
ATAATTTTTTATAAGTTTATTGGTAAAATTTATATTTTTTAGGTTTCCAAAGGAATTTTTTTTTAAAAATTGGAGATGACAATGCAATTTTTTATAAATTTATATTTTTTTAGGCTACCAAAGGAATTTAAAAAAAATTAGAGGTGTCATATGCATTTTTTATAAAGATATCTATAATATATATAATTTTTGAGGCTAAAAAAAATTAAAAGATATTGGACAGAGGCCATGGTCCCCCCTAGCCAAAGAGTGACTCTGCCTCGTCGCAGTAAGAGAGAGATCTAAAGTTCTATTTATGTCAAATAAAATAGAGTTCAATTAAACAAGTGAGTTATGGTTGTGTTTTAATTAAATTAAAAGATTAAAAGTTATCGTGTGATGGATTAAATAAGCTTTGAGATGTTGGTAACTTGGTTATGGTTTTATGAGTTGTGTTTTAATTAAATTAAAAGTTATTGTATGTTTAGTTAAATGAGTTTTGGTATGTTGGTTGTGGCCTTGTGGATTGTGAATTGGGTTAAATGGACTTTGGGATGTTGGTTGTGGCCTTGTGAACTCTTAATTGTGGGTTAGATAGACCATAATAATAAAATTAGGATTTCATTAAATAATTTATTAAACTAATTTATATATTTCATATAATTTCAATAGGCAAAATTTTTTTAAAAAAATAATAGAGGTCAAATCTCATTTTAAAGGGTCAATTGACCCCTATCCTCTGCACGGGCTCCGTGCCTGTGTGGGGCCCATGCCGTGGCATACCTAATTTGAGTCGTAGCTGAGTTAGTCTTAGGGTCCATTTGGTAATTTGGTTTTGGTCTTGGTTTTGTGATTTTGGTCTTGGTGGTCTTGAGTGATTTTAGGTAAATCTAAAACCATGTTTGGTAATGAGTTGGTCTTGGTATTGGTCCAAATATTATTATATATAAACTAATATGTATTAAAAATATATATATAAAATTTTAAAAAATTATTAAATTTCAAAAAAATATATATAAAATTCTGATTTTTTTTTTATTAAATTCTGGAAAAATCTAAAATATTTAGAAAAAATATATAAAATTCAAAAATAATATATAAATTTGAAAAAATATTTAAAATTCAAAAAAAATATATAAATTCGATAAAATATAAAAAAATTCAAAAAAAAAAAATTAACAATTGGAAAATAAAATATATAAAATTCTAAAATAAATTTTTTAATTCGAAAATAATATATAAAATTTGAAAAATTATTTAAAATTAGAAAAAAATATAAAATTTGAAAAAATATATATAAAATTCAAAAATAATATATAAATTTGAAAGAAATATTTAAAATTCAAAAAAATTATATAAATTTCAATAAAATAAAAAAAATTCAAATAAAAATATACAATTTGAAACTAAAATATAAAAAAATTGAAAATAAATAAAAAATTCAAAAATCATATATAAAATTTGAAAAAATATTTAAAATTAGAAAAATAAATAAAATTTGAAAATATATATAAAATTCGGAAAACAATATTTAAATTTCATGAATTTTTATTAAATTCAAAAAATATATATTACAGAAATAAAAAAATAAAAAAATACATAAAAAATATTGACTATATATATTGCGAAAAAATACTTAAAAAAGTATTTTTTTAAAAAATATTTAAAATTGAAATAAATATATAAAATTTGGCTCAAAATAGAAATAAATTTTAAAAATTAATATAAATTTCGAAGTGAACAATAGTGGCTATATATATATATATATAGAGAGAGAGAGAGAGAGAGAGAGGAGTCAGTCAGCCGTGTATATATATATATGTGTGTAGAGAGAGAGAGAGGGGTAAACAATAGTGAGCCAAGACAAGTTTGGGTAATGATTTCGAATGATTTTTGTCTAAAAATTAAAAACCACACAAGCCAAACATGATTTTGTCCTCAAATATGAAACCAAAACCAAAATCAACCCCCAAATCCTTTACCCAAACAGGCCCTTAGTCATTTGATAATAGGAGTATTTGTTAGCTGCAACGTGTCCTTTTTATTACAGTAAAACAACATTTTGGAGACATCAAATTTTGGTCTCCCCAAAATCTATTTCCGCCTGAATTATCGAAATTTCTTGCCCTAATTCATCGGACCAACAACACACAAAATAACACCATCTTCCAAATCTCTGCAAAAATGCCCTCTTCAATTCCATCCTGATCACGCACACATACACACACACTACTTGTTGAAACAAGATCCAACACCCCCACCAAAGAAAAGCGTGGTCTGAGTCATCAAAGGTTGGATCTTTAATGGCAGCCTCTCGGTCTTATAAAGGCAAGTTATTCCCACTCTTTGTGGTTCTCTTCTTTGCTTTTCCCCATTTTCCCATTGTTTTCGGTACTAGTAGTAGCAGTGATGGTGATGATGATACAAGTACAAGTGTGTTGATCCAACACCAAATTGAGCTGGAAAAGCTACAACAGCTGGTCAATAACCTAACTGACTTGGTGTTTCGGTTAGAGTCCCGATTCTCACCCAATATCCAATGTTTGGATGACAAGAAAATTACTCTTGAGAGTCGGGAAAATGATAGAAAGATGGAAGCTGCTGATGATGATGAGGGTTTAGGGGGGCCTGTGTCGGTGACCAAGTACAGTCCCTTGTGGTCTGAGAGGTTTCAGTTCGTGTCCGCTGTCAAACTGGATTCCATTGCCACCTGCGTTAATGTATTGCCCTTTAGGGACTTTGAAGGCCTCAGTAAGTATGTTGCTGTCGGGGATGATCGCGGTCGGGTTTACGTCTTCTTCAAAAATGGGGATGTTTTGCTCCAGTTCCACACCCTCACAGATTCCCCCATCACCGCAATTTTGTCTTACATGTCTCTCTACAAGAATCAAACTGTTTTGGTCACCGGTCATACCAACGGCTTCATTTTGCTGCACAGGCTTTCCGAGGTGTCCAACGGAGAGGATTCGAGTTCCCTTTCCGTGCAAAATGATGGGAAATTCCCCTTGCCGGAAAATGGGGAACGAGGGTCCTCCATAACTCTGTTGGAGGTGCATCATATTGGGAGGACAAGATATATTCTGTCTGTCGATGCTACCAAAAACATAAGGGTTTTCAGGGAGAATGGGACACTCTACGGTTCGGCCCTTCCGACAAGCACACCCCTTGTGTTCTTGAAGCAAAGGCTGTTGTTTCTCACCCAGACTGGTGCGGGGTCATTAGATTTAAGGACCATGAAAGTTAGGGAGTCCGAATGTGAAGGGTTGAACCAGTCCCGCGCTCTCAATTATGTTTTTGATGCCACTGAGAGGTCCAAAGCATATGGATTTACATCGGATGGGGATTTGATTCATGTGTTGTTGTTGGGTGATATAATGAACTTCAAGTGCAGGGTTAGATCCAAGAAGAAGTTTGACATGGTGGAGCCTCTTGCCTTGGAGGCAATTAAAGGGTTTTTGCTCGTTGCTGACCAACACAAGGTCTCCGTGTATAATGTATCATCTCCGCATTATATTAGGGTTGGTGGCCCACGACTTATTTTCTCCGCCGGTATTGATGATATCAGATCATCATTTCTTAACTATCAATCCATGGAGGTAGATGTGCACAACAGGACACTCATACCTTTACTAGTCAGTGACCGCGAAAAGCTTATTGTTCTCGGTCTTGGAGATGGGTATGTGGGGATGTATCACTCCAACCTTCCTGTTTATAAAGGTGAACTAGGTAGCATCATGTGGACTAGTCCTGTTTTCTTCTTCATTCTGTTCCTCTTTGGAGCATGGCAATTTTTTGCCAAGAAGAAGGAAGCGCTTACTTCCTGGGGCCCTGATGATCCTTTTAGCACCACATCTATGACAAATGGAGCTCAATTAGGAACTGGATCGGCCAATAGATCATTCGTAGATTCTTCTTCAAGAAATGGAGATATGACGGATTTAAGAAGTGGTCTAAGAGGTCCATCGAGAAGGTATGCCTCCCCGTCCCGGTATCCTGGTGGACCAGCCGGTTCCTTTAGGCCTAGTTCTGCTGATACCACCACTAGACCTGCCTCTGTTGATCCCGATTTTAGAACAGCCTCTGAGCTGACATTTAGAGGATCAAATCTAGAATCTGCAGGTTTTTCGAAAAGAAGAGAGGCTTTATATGTAAGCAATCAAGCTGTTGATGCTAGCAATTGACTTGTACAATCAATTGCATAAACATGATATTACTAATGAGTCTGTGATTTCAAATTTTATTCGTACGTCTTTCTTTAGAATTTTGTCTTTTGAGCTAGCAACAGATTTGTAATCTTTCCAGCAAGAAATAATTGGAAAATGCAAGCTTTTCAGATCAGGTTCTCCTGAAACCTTGGGATTTTGGAGAAAATGAAAGCCTTTGGTGGATTGGTTTCCCGTTTTATGATTATGTTAGCATTCAGCATTGCATGCTTAATATTGCTTCTCTGAACATCCTAAAGAATGAATCTGTCCTGTTTGACTTCCCTCTATCCTCTCATCCGTGTCACAGCATAATCCTTTTTCTTTTTCCCGGTAAATAATGACGAGATACACGTCTTTCTCTGATGTACCCCGTAAAGGGAAGAAGATAGCTTGGTGGCTCACGTCACATCTTTTTAAGTTCTACAATCAAGCTTTCATTGATATTCCTCTAAACACCGAGGTAAGGTTTGGTTAAACAGGGCATCTGACTGGTGCTGCCATGTTTTTCATGCATCTATTTTTATGCTTTGATCTTTCTTGCAAGAAATAAATAAGTTGTGCCATTAATTTGACAGTACAGTGAATCGAAAGTCAAGGTACTTGGCAAGGATGGTCCTTCAAGAACTACGCTACACAACGTGGATTGTAAACAATCTTCACCAGAAACTACGTGCTCTAGTAAAGGGCCAAAGCTTCTCAAAAGCATTTCACATGGACTAAGACCAAGGGGTGGCACTCCTCAGCCTCACAGTTATACTTTTGAAGGTAACACGTATTTTTACTGTGTCTTTGGTTTGGATTGTGGTAATTGTCTCCATTAATGGGAAACTAAAAATTCAGTAAGGTTCTGTAGAATCAGAGTTAGTTCGTTAGCATTATGTATATTAAGTGCTTACTTGTTGTTTAAATACAGAAGGATTGATATAAGAGGATGGGATTCTTTTTGGGCATTTTTACATAGATTCCAAAACTGGTACATCACAGGAATTTGTGAAGCACTTTTGCATGGATGTTTGCGTATAACAATTGGTTGATGGTTTTAATATTCTTCCCAGTACAGTAAAAAGAAACGTTATTGTGAGGTCGTCTTGTTTCATTGAAGTCTGGAAAGTAATAAATTCATTCCCTCAAGCCACATAAAAGAAAACAGTATAAATGGCAAGTAGGTTGAATCATATAGTCCTTAGAATTTATAGGCAGGTTGTATATGACTATCCTCTAACCTCTTCTAATTTTAACCAGGCTGGAGAAACTGAATTTTTTTGGCACCCTTTAAGGTTGTTTTGTCGCTACACCTACTTTAATGGTGTTCTCTATTAGAGAGATTCAACAATTGGTCAATTGTTTCAAACTTTCAGGTGCAATAAAAATACATTATTATGCTCGCTTGTGGTTGCCCCCGTGTTTCTCATAGAATAGATATACTGTAATTATGATCATTGAAGTCTTGAAACAAATAACTTTATTCCCTCGAGCCACAAAAAGAAAGCAGCAGGAGTAAAAACGGAAAGTAGGTTGTACCATAAAATGTTTAGAATTTGTAGGCATATTATAAATGACAATTCTCTAACCTTTCGATCTTTGACCAGGCCGGGGATACTGAATTTTGAGGTCACCTTTTTAAGGTTGTTTGGTTACTATACTTGGGTTAATTATTTATCTTTTAGAGAGATTCAACAGTTGGTCAATTGTTTTAACACATTCTTCGCAGTTCAGTACAAAATACATTATTCTGTTGTCTTGTTGCTACCGGTGTTCTCATTGACTTCTTATAATTAAGATCATTAAAGTCTGGAACCTAAGAACTTTATTCTCAATCCATGTAAAGGAGTATAAATGGAAAGTAGGTCGCACCATTAAATCCTTAGAATTTATGGGTGTGTATAATAATTCTCTAACTTTTCAAGGTTGATTGGTAATTATTACACCTACGTCACCGATGTTCTCTTTTCTGTGAAGCAGACCAATTATTCGCAATCTATTTGCTTCTCCACCAAATCTCTGCACAACGGGCACTTCAATCTATCCTCTCATCTTTGTCATTACATGATACTTATATTATTATTTATGTATTAATGAATTTGTTTGTCCCCTAAATAACACTATGAAACTTGCCTGCCACAAGATCCCAAAGTCTACTTTTTTGTATATTGGATTCTCTGATGCCCTCTTTGAGGGTAGAAGATAGCTCTGTGGTTGTCATTACATCTATTTTTTTTGTTGTATAGTCATGCTTTCAATGATATCAAGCACTGAGGTAAGCTTTGGTTAAACGGTCATCTGTCTGGTGTTACCGAGGTTCATGTATCTATTTTCATGCTTAAACTTTATTGCAAGAAACAAATAATCTGTGAGACTAATTTGACAGTACAGGGAGTCGGAAGTCAAGGCACTTGGAGAGGATACTACCACAAGAACTAAGCTATACAAGGGGGGAAATGATATTATTGGAAAACAATCTTCATCAGAAACCACATGCTCTAGTAAAGTGCCAAAGGTTCTAAAAGGTTTTTCACATGAATCTCTCTTACAGTTATATTGACTTGAAGGTAACACTAATATTTTTTTACCGGGTCTTATGTTTGGATTTTGCTTGTTGTCTCCATTAGTGGGAAATTAAAAGTTTAGTAATGATTTGTAGAATGTGAGTTACTTGGTTAACATCCTCTGTAGGAAGTGTTTTTACACAGAAGGATTTGTATGAGGACTGAATTCATTTTGGGCATGTTTACATTGCTTCTAGAACTTGTAAATTGTAGAATCAGAAGGTTCTATATATATGGTACTAGTATTTGGCTGTGACTCAGGTCTTTAGATCATCAAATTGTATGCAAATGTGAAATATGATTTCTAAGCAAACCCTCTATCACCATTGTACATCCAGCACTGTTCGCATCACACTCCCTAAACTTCTTCCCTGGTTGCAAATGTGAAATATGATTTCTAAGCAAACCCTCAAATATATACTCTTCATCATGGAAAAACTGTTAGGACCTTAATTGCTAACAAATAGCGTCTCTGCAGAGTTTTTCACAGTCGAATCCTACAACCAGTCAGTTAACAGCCGACTGCTCTGCCGCCTATTCTTTCAAACTGGATTCAGCTTTTGCTTTTACAGAGTTGGAAGGGGGGATCTATTGTTTTCTTCAAGAAAAAGGGTAATGCTTTGAGCAAACATGCAGTAACAGGATTTCTCATGTTCAGATATTTAGCTACATTAGCGTTAGCCTAATTGATTCTTTCTCATCTAAACATATATGGCTGAGTGTAGATTTTTCTATATATATATTTGTCTTTCTTTGATGCCTAAAGGCTTTATAGAGCAGGTCATTGGGGAATAACTTGTTTAGGAGAGCTAGCAGAAATTTTGTACCATGTCTAAAAAACAGCAAACCTAGAATTGGGATTAAAAAGGTTGTGTCAATTGCATTACTTGTTTTTCACATTCATTTCATCACTGTTTGCCATTAATAAAATAATATACGAGACCGTTTATTTGTTTCAGATTACAAATAGGAAAGAACAACTAATTTTTCCAAATTCACAAGACAACTTAATTTGACAAGGAATTAATGGCATAACTTAATTAAAACAATGCAGGTAGTTTTGGGCACGTCTCAAGTACCTAGAAAAGATGAGTCAATCACTTAAGACGTGGCCCAAATAATTATTTATTCCACATCCAAATTGGACTTGTATTTTTTCAGAGAAATAAAATAAAATAAATATACTAGCACGGAGCTGCTACCGTGAAAATTCTGATTCATTAATCATGGATCAACAAAAGAGACCTGGAAATTAGAATATTTGTATGCAAACAAAATTGCCCCAAAATTAACATCAATTGTTCTGCCATTAGTACATATAATCAAATATGTGCTGAAGGGATACCCAAAAAAGAAACAAAGAAATCCATCTATCAACAGGAGAATAAATCAGACGGGTATTGCCAAGCCCTTCTTTGCCATGCTGTCGAGAACATCATTGAGAGCTTGACAGAGACCAACAATCTACAAAAACCACAAACAAAAGAAAACTCATACTGTTAAAAAAAAATATCATTAAAAGCAATTACCACTTCCGCCCTCTCTTTTCCTTTCAAGGGATATAAATTAACATTTTCTTGCTCTCACAGCCCAATTCAAAACATTTGCAATAATGTGAACATTTATGAATGAGGTGACATTCATAAATTCCACTTATCCGTTTATATAAGAGGTTCATATAGCTCTTGTTGAGATAGACTTACACTCCACAATAAGCCAAGTGATTAGTTTCATTACTCACCTGTTGATCCCATTGTTGCAGCTCTTCAGTGTCATCTTCAAAATGTATGACAGCTTCCACCTGATACATGAATTTTTTCTTTACACGAATGTCATGCATGATCCAAATTGCATGTTTCTAGTCTCAGGTTGTACTCTACACTACAGACTCAATTGAAAGGCACCCTACATACAACATTATTCCTCTCACAATATCCAAGTAGATACAATCATCACAACTAAAATCGATATTAGATATAGTAGGGGAATCCCTAGTTGGTACAAGATTTTGCAACCAAAATATGGATATCGCACCTGATCAATAGATCCTTTCATTCTATCTTCAAAGATCATTCTTGAGGCTATCTTCTCCGCCTGCCAAAAAATTCAGATGAAGTTATACGAGCTTCAAGGAGCATAAGAACTACTATGTTATCCTCAATGTATGCAAGGCAGAAAATTTAGTTCCTGTAAAATTAACAGAACATCCAGATTTAGGAAAACGGAAATGAGTGTTAAAAGAAGTTAAGACTTCAATACAGGTTTTCTTTTTCTCCAGGCCTTCAATTTGGTTTAAGAGCTCAAACACAAATGAAGCAACATTAAATAGTATAAACTGGTGGAACATCTCAATGTCAGCAAAAACACGAAAGCTTCAATCTCCAAGGAGAAGGGTTTAAAAGATGTGTTAGTGCTTGTGTGCTCTCGTCAAGGAGCAAATGATGTAAATAGATAACTGAATAGACTAAAACCGGATGACATCTTAAATCATTCTTTTCCAAGTCTGTAAGTAACTAAATTTACAATAATATTAAGCATGTTACTGCCAGAGTTTTAAATTCTCCTGCAGAATCCATGCCCAATTGGTATATTCGCACATTCATATTTTTTCAATGATGAGAATGATGTTCAGCCCAAATTCAATATTCACATTGCACAAAAAAACACTAAAATAAAACCCCATGACCCATTTGTTCCAATCTCCATCCCTCCAGAACAGTCACGATTACCGTACTGCAATGTCATACTGCTCAACCAAGATTTCCGGGGCCTACATCTCTGATTTATAATAATGTTCCCATAAAGTCTAGAACCATCGAATTCTAGATATTTTGCCAGTCCAATTGCCATTTGTAAGCCTTTTTAACTTGAACAAGGCAGAGTTGTGCTCAATGTCAGACATTCTACTGACAGAGGTGAAGCCACGTGCTAAGAAAAATACAATTTTAATCGACTGTAACAAATGAAAAAAAGAAGTGAAAAACACTAACTCTAAACCTAGCACTACCTACGCAAGATGTACTCCAAAATTCATTTTAGCTAATAATCTCTCCTTTTGTATCTAAGGAACTCCTACCATCTAACGGATTTGTTTATCCAATTTTTATCTCTCCTTGTCTTGCTATAAAATCCTTTCACTATTCACATTAACATGCTCATTTCTGAAAGATACTTCGCAACAGGCATTCTGTCCATTAAGTATGGCCAATATTAGAGTTTACCTTTTAATCAAAGAGAGATATCAGTAGCACAATATGTTAGAAGCACTATTCCGTTTAACAGAAGCTATGCTAAATATAGTTAACGTGATTTTCAATTTTTCCATCTCTGTATATGATCACGTCTATTTAATAAGGATGTTCAAATTTTGGTATTTCTTACCCTCGAGGCCTTGGTGTTTACCGCATCCCCAATTGCATTCTCTTGATTTTAGATTTCTCTCCACAACTCTAATTGGGAACTTATTCTGGTGTTAGTTTCATCAACTAAAACAATGCCACCACTAAAATGAGTGTATTCTGTTACTTCATTCACATTATGGACAAAGTAAAAGAAAAACAAATGCGGATGTAGAATTGCTTTGTGATGCAAGCATACATAATGGAAAATTCAAAATTTCCTTGAACTATGGTCATAGTTCCAATGTGTATGCCCATACCGTATTTGTATATTCTTTGTTTCCCCAAGTACTAAAACTCAAGGGACCCTAAAACTGTCTTTCAAATCTACAAAACCATATGGATATCTTTATTCTTTTTCACTTTATCTTTTACTAGTGTCCTCAATAAGTAAATAGTTTCCATTGTTGATTTTCATTATCATTATAGCATAAATTGTGATGTTGGACCAACCTGTATTACACACACTTGTGAAAGGCAAGGCATAATTCAGGCCTCCGTCAGGGATTAAAAGCAGGCTTCAACTATCTCATTCATTAATAAGGATGCATAGAACAAGTCATGGGTTTTATTTTGAACAAAATACTGTTATCTACTTGTGTGATAATGATGTCAAGGTAAACAAACAATAATCATTTTTCAGAAATTTGTGCATGACGACGAACTAAAATAGAAACCATCATATCAGACAAAAAGTATACTAAAGTTTCTAACAAAAGAACAGCAGAAGTGTTTGGGGATTTCACATAGATATCTGGACAGGACTGTACCTTGTGAGGAGCAATGCCAAGCAATGTGCCTAGTTCATCGAAACTATTCAGGAAACCAAAAAAGGTATAAATTAAACATCATACATGTTAGTATAAATTAGAGAAGAAAAAGAAAATGTCAAAGGCAACACTGGTTACCGAACCTTATATTTGTGTAAAGTTTGCTTGCACTCAACAGATTATGTTCAATCATAGCACGATCCAGCACAGTAAAATTATCTGGTAGAAGTGCTTTCTGTCGGCAATATAAAAAATTAAGAATCATAACCAATTGCTGCATGACAATGAAACGAAACTTCTGCTTTTGCTAAAAATAGAATCAGTTACCTGATGTGCTTTTAGTTCTTCAGCAAATGCATCAATTTCTGGTTTCCTCAAAATTCTCTCCAAATAGACCTGAACAATTCCATGTTGAATTCATCTCAGATAATAAATTCAAAGATCTTAATGTTTGAAGAGGATAAATACCGCTAATAGTAACAAAGGAATCCGTGTCTATGTGTGTGTGTGAGAGAGAAAGAGAGAGTACCTTCTGCAAGATTGGATAAATCTTCAACTTAGAACACCGCTCATCCTGGAACAAAGTCGCAATGTTTTAGCAAATGCAAATTCAGCCATACACATCACACACATTATACCACAATCCCCTGACACTTTTACTGACAATATTTTTCCAGCCTAGTCGTAACATGAGCTTCACACTCAATCAAAACCGGTCACAAGAAGATAACCACCAAGTAAAAGTGAAAGAGCCTTCAGTAGTATAACCGATCACAAAATGACTCATGTGAGACCATGCGAGGTTCCATTCAGCAAAAGTTAGAGAATGCTATGAGTAAACGTGTACCTCTCCGCCGGAAACAAGCATGCAAATTTTCAAGGGTTTTCTATACATAAGCTTCGAAATCAAATTATCATATACAAGTTCTCGTGATTCGTGCAATATAAATGCATCTGTAAAAGGTGTTTATCTCTAACACACATAAAAAAAGGTTTTCCCATTATACTCTGTTCTCATTTAAGCTATCTACATTTTGAAACGGCATCTATGGATCTCTTAGATTGCAAATTACCTTCAAGAGAGAGAGAGCACCAAAAAACCTTACTGATTAGGGATAATTAGCATGTGAAAGAAGATAATAGTAATTAGATTTTCAGCCCCATCAGAGCAACTACAAGCGGGAAAACAGAAAAACATGCACACCATTTATAAGTGGGTCGTCTATCAAAGGAAAAGAAAACATTTAAAGAAGATCAAGACCGCAAATTCAACTCTTAAATGATTCTACTCATTAACTTGAAAAGGAAAAATTTAGGAGATTCAGGAATAGAAACTTATTCTAAAACAATCTGCTATTCATTGAGCAAGAAAATTTACTTTGTACAGAGTGGCAAGAACACGAGATCGTTGAGGACCAGCAGCAGCCAAAATTGTACAAGTCACAGCGGCAGCCAAAGCTTGATCTAGTGCTTCTTCCTCAATCACTCTGACCGAACCCAAAAGTAAGGAGATCAATTAAGTAACATACAAACACCTACATATAAATATAGGCATGCAATAGAGAGTACGCTCTGTGGCTTGCATCTTATGGATACTTCCATATATAATTAACTAACAACTGACGTAGCAATCCCTGAAATTTAGAAACTTCCTAGTACACCTGATCCGTAATGCTTTCATCTCATATGCAAATGAGTTAATTAAAAAAAAAACATAAAAAATATGCAGAGGAGAAAATAGTTTCGAAGCCCAAGCACATGCTTCTTCGAAAAGAAGAAGCTCATCCAGCAAGAAGATATTCCTTCAAAGTTCAAACATAATTTTTCAAAGACAAATAATTAGCCTAAACGAATACAACATAGTCCCTTGGACCCTTATAATCCCAGCTGAAATACTTAGTTTAGGCCCCATGTTCGTTTCATTGATCAAGTCAAAATATACTACATAAATAGAATGACCAAAGGCTTCTCGTGCAAATAATCAACAGAGTCAATATGCTTTTCACAGATAGTAACCCATGCCTTAGCAACCCTAAATGCAAATGCCAAAAGATGAACTCTGACAAACAGATTGGAGAAGACCAACTGCATAAAAAGTTCCAAAATACTAAACAAATCTTGTAGAGCACATACTCATCGCCAATTTGCCGCTTCTCAATTTGGGAAATGTCATAATAACGAAGTGCAGCTTCCAAGAACTTCCTCTTTAGATCTAAAATCCTAGCATAACAAACCTGACAAGGAAAATGAACAAACAAAATATTCAACAAAATGATACATGTCTCCACCTACAACAGAATAATCCTCACCATTAACCAATATGAACCTTGTATTGCAAATTTAACACTTCATGCTGACTGCTGCTAACCAAGAACGAAGCTTTATTGATAAAAGCTTCCGCATTCACAGCGTCATCATCCTGTCAAACAAGCAAAAGAAGTACTCATTTCCAGAAGTGTACAGTAGCTAGGAATGCAGAATGCTTAAGCTAAAACCTAGGCTACGCATATGAAGATGCCGAATCATGACCACCCTAAAGCTACCAAGACCTTCACAACAAATTGATGGACAATACAAATTTCGATGGGAAATACTAATACATTCAAAAGATACTTTTGCATTGACATGAAATCATGGGCCGATTGATTGATAAAAGGATCAATTGATATCTATCAGCTAAAAATGTATTAATGACCCATCTATATATGATATCTCTAACATACTTCATCATCTAATAATTAGAAGCAAACAGCAATGAGTTAATGTAAGAATTAACGGATTTTGTACATGAAAAAGAGGGCCTCTATTTGCTTTTAAAATATGCAAAGTATATCCCACAAAAAAAGTTAGATATTACATTATAGCAATGCTTCATGATGAAATAATCCTCAATGAAAAATAACTCATGTTCTAACATTATTTCTTTAACCTAACAAAAGAAACCATGCTTTTCAGAACACATACACAATGCAGCATAAAAAGATGAGTAATGGCCACATAATCCGTTTCCCTTTCACATACACTTCTCTTTCGGTCTTCACACACAAATTCCGTACCGACATGTAAAATTAGAAAGTTGCCTAGTTCAAAAGCATGACAATTGTCAAATTAAATGTATAATGTATTACATCATCTACTCTGACTTAATGACTTTAAGTGTTGAGTACCTCTAGGTATAAGCGAGCAATCTGGACACACTTTGACAACTTGAACGTATCATCAATTACTCTGATGGACATATCACAAACAAATAAAAAAACATAAATTCGAGAGGATACATAATAGAAGTGCTCCGTGAACAAATCAAAAAGAAGAAGCTTACTCTCAGACCTCATTCCAGAGTCCAGATCAATGCCACTGAGCATTTGAGCTGCTTTTGACCATTGCTGTTCGGACTCATACAACTCGGCAAGTTTCTCTCTTATGACCAACACCTGCAACATTAGAAGAAAAGAAAGAAATCTAAGAATAGGATTTGTCAGTTTAACTAGCGAAGCCCGTGCATTAATTCTGTCAAGCAGGACAATGACTAGCACAATAAACCTGCTTAAACTCCCCATTAATCCTGATTACCACAAGAAGAGAACCGGTGCAAATTTGAAGTCCAGTTCCCATTATTCACCTTTTATAGACAGACACTCGCCCACTATGTCCCAGGCATCACACAAACCTCATCCTCTTTGAAAGGTGGAGGAGATATCCTCCCAGCATTAGCTTGATGGTCTGGACTTATTTCATTCTCAAACGAAACTTGCCGATAGGACATGCAATTACTTATAATGCATGTTTCCAGTTCAGCCAATAATATATATATATATATATACACACACACACACACACAAACATACATAAAACACGTTATAACAAATTATTAGTTAGGTAGGTGTCTAGAGAAAACGAAGAAGAAAAAGTTACTTTGAAGAGTAGTAAAAATGTATTCAAAAATCAAAAGGGGACATCCCATGGAAACCATGAACCATTAAGAAATTCAGATGAACTTGTTTGGCTTTCATGGAAGAATGAATCTGGGAATTCTTTTTACTGTACTAGCTACAAGAAGAAACCACATGATTTTCTATTTGTGTGTAGTGAAGCTTTGGTTGTTTACAAGCAGGATTGCCAATATTTATTAGTGGCAACGTAGAACAAGATATAACCATGGAAGGAATGAGAGTCCATAAGACAGATTATTATAATAAATGAAAAGGGATAGAAAGGAACCTGTTCTTCGAAGGAAACAACCCGAGGCTGAATCTGGTTAAGGGTATAATGGGCAATCTCCTTCTGGGTGTCGGCCTCCAACCTACCCAATTCCTGTGCGAATGTCTGCAAAAGCTGCCGCGACACCACCAATGCCACATCGTCGGACAACACTGCAAACATTCATACCAACAAATATCACTGTAACTATTCCACATTCACAAATAAAAGACAACCCTAAAAATATCTAACAATATATGTGTGTGTATGTATATATGTGTGTGATATGTAAACGTACTGTGATCGATGAACTTCTTGGCTTGAGCGATGTCATTGGAAGCGATAACAGAGGAGAGAATGTGTTTGTACTGTTCGATCTTTTGCCTCTGATCGGGAATTGCAGAGGCACTAGCGAAGGCACTATCCATGTTGGAATTAGGGTTTGAGTGAGTATGTATGTATGTATGTATGTATGTATGTGTGCGTCCCAAAACTGTGAATATGTGAGTGAGTGGGAAAACGAAAATCTCCTCTCTTGTGGAAGCCTATATAGCCTTCTCTCTCCGTCTCCGGTTTTTAATATAGGGCACGCCTTGGTCGTAGTAAATACCAAGGGAGGGGAGTTCAGTGGCCTTTCTTTTCACTCTTACCTTGTTTTATTGCATTTTTTTACTTTATTACATGGATTTTGGGGGTTGGGCTGGGCCATGTTGCGTGGATTATGAGGAGGATACACACAACCAAAACTTAAATTCAACATTTAATTAATAAATTTATAAATGAAATTGGACTCTTTGGTTGAAATTATAATTTTAGTAATCAAAACAACAAGTTTATCTATCTTAAATCATAGTAAGAGTTAAACAATATAAGCAATGGGAGAAAAAAATTAAGGTTCATAGTATTTTTTATTGAATTTGATCTGTCATAAATTAATCACATAATATTCATCACCTTCATCGATGAATAGTGTGTTTATGTATCATCTATTCTTTAGACATCAATCTTGCGTGCTTAAAAATATTCTCGCATCCTATAAAAATACTATTAAATACTTATGTGTGGTACCCATAACTTATTGCATACATAAATGTCGGATGCAACAATCCCTTAATAAGTATTGATCCATATCAGCGTTCATGAAAAAACACTTTGATATTAACATGACACAAACGAATTAATGAAAGTCCTTACAATAAATAAAATAACAACATGCTATTTAAATACTCAAATTCACTCGATTTTGTTAGATTTACTAAACTAAAGTATGAGAACTAAGGGGTTGTTTGATAGATGTTGCCACTTTCGTGCCGTGAAAAAAACGAAAGCTGAAACACATGCTTTTGATGTGTTGTACTATGAGTCTGAACTGGAAGCATGTTTGGTACCGGTGTTTTTATTGCAAGAAAATGAAAGTATTTTATTTATTATCTTTATTTAGTTTAGTAAATGATAATATATTTATTATTTATTCACTTTATTTTATTATAAATATATTTTGTTTTATTTATTATTTATAAATATTATTTTAATTTATTCATACTTGTCTAGGTCAAAAATAATGTGTTCATCAACCCATTACCTATTGTTATACTAACAAAGCAAATGAAAGTCCCCAAATTTGTGACTTACAAATTTGATCATTTTGAAAGTAATGTTTTAGCACTATTGAAAATAAAGCAACCATCACCAAAAACGGTTTACTTTCAAAATAGTGAACAGTAACACAATATAAGCAAAAACATCAACATCATGGGCTTGTTTACTAACAAGAAATGTTTCTTGTTTTCATTTTCTGAAAAAGTAGAATTATGATTTTGATTCCTCTAAGAGAAACAGAAAGTAAAATCTTGTTTACTAAATTTTAATTTTTTTCAAAAACATAAAGTATGTTTACCAAAAAAAATTTGTTCTTACTTTTTATTTTTCTAATGAAATCAACTATCTTGTAAATATTGCATAAACAATAAAATACTTTTATTATGAACTTTCAGTTTGGTATTGATATTTTTGCAGTAAAAAAATAAAAATATTTTATTTATTTATTATATGTATTTCTTCTTATTTTATATTTATTACTTATCATAAGTTTTATTTATTTATTTATTATTATTGTATATTATTTAATTTATTTTTTATAATTTATAATATATATATTTTTATTTGATTTATAAATGTATTTAATTTATTTTATTTTTATTTAATTTATAAAAATATTTAATTTATTTATTATTTGTATTTCTTATTATTTATTATTTATCATAATTATTATTTAATTTATAAATATTTTTTATTTAATTTATTATTATTTATATATAATATTTAAATTTATCAATACAAAAGACATGGAAGTCCCAATTTTACAACTTTGAAATCTGGTCATTTTGAAGATGAGAGGAAACAAAAAAATGAAGTACCCTTTTTTTTGTTTCCTTTTTTATTTACAACTAGAGGAAACTTTTCCTTAAGGGCAAAAATATAAATAAATTGGGAAACAAAATTTTATTTTTACTTATTCATTTCAAGAAAAATAAAAAATACGAAACGTTTCCTGTTAGTAAACATGACCCATGTAATGAAACCTTGAAGTTAGAATATTTTAAAAGAAACAACTTCTGAGGGCAAACTCTATCTTTGTAACTAAAACAAAAAAAAAAAACAATTTACTAAAACAAATAACATTTTTTTCTTTTTCTTTTTGTTTCATTGGGTTTAATCCATAAATTAAATCTTAAACGGTGTTAGTCAACATTCTAATATTTTTTTTATAAGGTTATATTTGATTATAGAAAAATATAAGTACTGAACATTTTAAGTGCTTAAAATTCCAAGAGAAACTTGTGCGGGTTGACTTAGTTGGAAAAAACTTGAGACTTGGTGCCTCAAAAAATATGAGGTCTCATGTTAAATTCATATTAGGTGCAAACAATTCGTTAGGGTCACGACTGCGGACATAGTTCGAGTCTTACCCGATTCGGGTGGGAGTCGCTTTGCACGGGTCCCGTGAATTAGTCGAGGTGCGTGCAAGCTGACTCGGACATCACGGTTATAAAAAAAAATTCTAAGAGAAAGCTATAAAATAATTTTTTTTTCTTGTTTTTAGTTTCCTGGGTGTGTTCACTAATAAAAGTGTTTCTTGTTTTTTTTTTTTGCTTTCACCTACCAAAAAACATAAACGAAAATAAAAATCATATTTAATATTTTTCTATTTCCAGTTATTGAGGAACGTTTCTCATGTTTCTCTAAAAAAGTAGAAATATTAAAAAAATTGTTTATCTTGTTTCTACCACTGTAGGAGATAAACATTTCCCCACATATGCACTATTCATTTAGAACAAACTTTTTATATATATGTATATTATTAATATCAATTAATATATTATTCAAATATTAGCTTAAATTTATAATATATTATATTATATAATAGAATATATTTTTATTAATAAAAAATACATTTTAATAGATAAAATTTTATATACTAGTTTGAATAATTTTTTAGACAAAAATATATATCTTATTATATATGTTAATTTATTATATATAATACTTTTATGTTTGTATACAATAGTGATCTATAATATTATTTTTGCCATTTATTTTTTTAGCTAATATTCTCTCCGTCCTAAAATAGTGTCCACTTTTTCTTTTTTTCTTGTCCCAAAATAAGTGTTCACTTTTGAAAAGTCAAATAATTTTATTTGGTCAATTTACCAATTTAACCTTCAACCATTAAAGTTATAAAACATATACACTATAAACCATCACATCACTATGGGTAAAGTTGACATTTCATTCACTAACACTACAACAAAAATCATTCTCTTAAAAAATTGAATTCCCCAAAATGGATCTATAATTTGGGACGGAAGAACTATAAAATATACATATATTGCATATAAAATTGTTATTGAAAACTTGTGAACAAATGTTTTATTAAACGTTGTTATATGTTTCATGTTGTCAATAGTATTAGAATAGTAACGATTAATAAATATTTTTTATTTCCAATAGAAAAACAAAAATATATTTCTATTTTCTAAAAAAACATAAATAAAAAACGCACCCTAAATTATACTTATTGGTAGTAATATGTTTTCCGCACTTAATTTTTTTCTGACCAACCAAAAAAGACGACTATTTGTCACCCCACACACACACACACACACACACTCACATACATTTATACATATTTGTGTATATATATCCACGAAGAGACCAGTGGCCTCTCTCTCTTTCCCTTTGACAGACGATTCTGTTATTGGATCTAAATTTGATTGCTTCCTAGTTATTGTTTTCTTTTATGTATGTTTATGGAAATCTAGGGTTTAGGGGATAGACAAGTTAAATTATTTGGTCATTTGATTGATCTGGGATCCACTATCATGATTTTTATGTGACGAATTGAATTGGACATCTTGTGGATTTAATAAATGAACCACCGAGATCATTGGTTTTATGGGTTTATACTTGTGGTTTAATTCTCGTTTGTTATTGGAGGCTGGGCCAAGCAGAGGAATGCAAAGCCTGATTCACATGGACTTTCTCTGGTAAATGACATGGAAGAAGGGGTGGTCACCATGTGTATTTGATGAGATGAGATGAGATGTTCAATTCAGTAGGGGTGCAACTTGGGCGGGCTGGCCCAGCCCAACCCGGAAATTTCGGGTTTGGGTTGGGTTCGGGCTCAATTTGGGCCAGCACAGGTTGGATTTTATCGGGTCAATGTTTAAATTGGGTTGGGTTCAGGTTAAACCCAAACCCAACCCGAAACCCGGTTTTGTTAACTGAACCGTTGCTATACACTTGTCTGCTCGTCGAATTGTCAATCCTCCCGATCACGATCTTCCCTCTCCCCATCCTCAAATACCTGATCTCACTATATATATGTATCTACATACATATATATATATAGACGGAGAATGGAGAGAGACAGAGAATCGAAGTTAGAAACTGGGCGAAGAAATTAAATATAGGGGAAGAGAAACAGAAACTAGTAAGAGGAAATGTTTGGAAACACAGAAAATCAGAGAATTTTTCCGAGAAAATAATGCGAGACAGAGAATCAAAATTAGAGATATAGAAATGGAGAAACAGAAAATTAGTAGCTAGAAATATTTGGAGAGAGGAAAAATCAAAAGAATTTTCAGAGAAAAAAAGCGGCATGTATCTATGTATCTATAATAAATGCATCTACATTTATATATACAGAAAAAACAAGTATGTATATACAGGGAGATAAAGAGCAAATTGAAGTTAGAGAAAGGGCAAAGTAGAGAGTGTAGCCAAGAGATCAAATAGTAGAGAAAAAAAACAGAATTAGTTCTGAGAAATGTTTGGGGAGAGAGAAAATCCAAGAAATTTTCCGAGAAAATAATGTGGGAGAGAGAATCGAAGTCTATGAGATATTAAAAAGATGAGAACAGAAGCAGGAAATCAGTACCGAGAGACATTTGGAAAACGAGAAAATCAGAAGAATTTTCCGAGAAAAAGAACTTACTTGGGTGGAGGCTTTAGAATCGTGGTTTTGGTCCTTTCTGAATTCACATCATCTGCTATACAAGGAAAGTTTGTATATATAGAATGAAATACATATAGGTATATATATACACACAGTATATGCAAAAAAAATTTCTAAAAAAAAAAAAAAAGGGTCAACCTGACCCGACCCATGAAAGAATGGGTCGGGCTCAACCCGAACCCGGACATATCTCAAGGGTTGGCCCGACCCAACCCAACCCGGATCTGGCCCAGCCGGGTTCGGGTTGGGCTGGCCCAAGTTGCAGCCCTACAATTCAGGTTGATTTTCGGAGGCTGTGAGGAGCAATTACCATATGTTGATTACACCTTTTTCAGCTCATATTCCATCAGTGTTGGATAAAGAAAGAAAAATAAATATGTGGCTTTGTGCATAGGATGTCACGGAAACTGCTAGGGTATATAAACTTTGCATGGCGGTCCAAGCTTCGTCCCAATAGCAACAAGTCTAGTTACCAAGCTCCCTTTCATTGTAGGAAATCAAGAAGTAGAATAGGGAGGCGTTTGGTAGTTTGGAGTGGAGATACATCAGAATCTTGACAGTGATTAGACCGTAAGGAGGTGATTCGGGGCTTATGTGATGTGTAGAGGTGTAGGAGGGAGGAATGTGCTTGGGAAATTGCTGCGTTCCAAGGAGAATTAATGGGCGGCAAAGTTTAGGGCCTTGGGGCTTAACGAGGATGGCAGAAGCCTAAAATACTTCCATATCCTCCCTCTGTTCCATACTTCTTGTCACTCTTTTTGGTCTGGGATGTTATAAAATACATCTCCCTTTCGAGTTTGAAAAAAAGTAAATGATGCTATCTGAGTCCCCACCATTTAATACCAGTAATATTAATTTAAAACAAGGATATTCATCACCACTACAATAGAATATATTGAAACTCCACTGCCGTAAAAAGTTGGATTTCCGAAACAGCCCATGAATTTTAAAACAAGAGTACTATCTTATTGATGCAAAACCAATAGAAAGAAATAGAAGAGAGAGCTAGAGAAGATACGGAGTTTGGGGTGAGAAGAGCAAGAACAAGAAGAAGAGAGAAGAAGAACTCATAAAGAGACGATATAATCAATATTCTCAAAAACTAGTGACGTCTTGTTACATCAAAGCCTTTTATAGGCAACACAAACCCTAAGTAAAAATAATAACCAATATAATTAAAATAACAAATAAATACTAAAAGTAAAAGTGCTAAAATAACCCTAAAATAATAAATTACTCCTAAAGTCTAAAATATCCCTAAGTCATCTCTCTTTCATACGTCTCCAATAGTAAACATGGTTCATGTGGGCTTCAAGGTCACGGGTCGTGCCCGATTCTTCATCACTTATGCTCATTGGAGGAGGAATCATATTGACGTAAAAAGTTGGATTCTTGAAACATCCCATGAATGTTGAAACAAGATTGCTGTCTTATGCTTATTGGAGGAGGAATCATTTTGCCGTAGAAAGTTGGATTACAGAAACAGACTGTAAATGTCTTGCTGAACACCTTCCATTTGTTCTCTAGTCAATCATAAAGCTAGATGGAACAAATCTATTGATTGTTGTTAAAAGTTTTCCACACTTGTGGATGATTTATGGAGATTTTCAGTTATCTTTCCCTCCAATGCCTTTAAATAGGTCCTATTCCTATGGTCCTACCTGCTTGGGATCCCATATGAGTAAGGTTATCATGGATGAATAGTTGTAATTGGTTCATTTAGCTTCAAAATGGAAGTGAAAGATCTCAAAATCTTACTTCCATCTTCAATAAAAGCAAATATTAGGTAAATACATGGTAAGAACTAATTTTGAACTATGCTGATATTTGTGAGTGCAGGTAGGCTGCACCGCCCAATAGCTTAAAGTTTTTTGGTTTGGATGACAAGTGTTGGACCAGTTCACTGAAACTCCATATATAACTCAATCTGCGAATGATTCAATAGGCTTCTGACATTTGCTTATTTTAACATATATCTGCTTGATTTAACTTTGAAGTTTTATATATAATTTAAACCCTGAATCTTCATATCGGCATGTGACATTTGCTGATTTCAACATATGTCTGCTTGATTTAACTTTTAACAGACTCTTTAGGTTATTTTCATGTTAGAGCTATAGCTTTAGATAGACTATAATTTGATGGTGTCTCTAATCCTAGGAAGCTATTGTTTATAGGTTTAACGATATGAATTGGATTCAACGCAAGATCTACCTTTACAATGTCACTTTTGGACTCTACATGTTGGATTGGTGGGAGCGTTACCTTTTCAGTATCCTTCTACTATGTTTTTCTTCGTTTAGTATAGTTTGATCCTTTTGATGTTTGGTCGCAAATCTCTCTCTCTCTCTCTCTCTCTATATATATATATATATATATATATATATTATACATATATGTATGCACATCCAACCTTATAGTGTGAAATCATTGATATTACCAGTAACAAAAAATATTAATGTTTTCTTGGTTCCTTTCAGAAATCTGTGTTTTGGTTATTGATTTTTTTTCTTCCTAGGTTTATTGACATTGGGACGGCTAGTTCTGTGGTTTTGGGTCACTTCAGCACCATGCATTTCAAGTATGGAGTTGAAATGCAGTCTTCTAAGACATTTTGTGCTGTTTGGCAACCGGTGCGGTGTTGGTTTTTGGTTTTGGGTTGGGTTGGGTTTGGTGTGGTTTTATTCTGAACTGAAACCATATTTGGTGCAGATGATTTTGGTGTGAGAAAAAGTAAAGCTGAAAAACCAAATCATGTTTGATAACTTGGAATTGTTTGACATTTTATTTATTTATAATAACATTTTGTAAATATATATGTTTTAAAAAATAAAATATATAAATAAAAATACATTAAAGATTAATTTTTTTAACAAAAAATATTAATATTAGATAATAATATTTCACCATATTACAATAAAATGAACTAATTTAAATATTTATTTATTTGTACAAATTTATTTAATATTTAAATGTTTATTTAAATATTTATTATTTATTATTAATTATTTATTCAATTTATTTATGTTTATTTATTATTTTTAAATATTTATTTATTATTAATTATTAATTCTATTTTATTTATCATTTTTATTACTTAAGTGTAAATGGGTTTGGGTTGCTATAATTATTTGTGGTGTTGCTACAGTTCTCGCACCTTCCCAAACCATGTCTTCAGATGGGTTGTAAATTGAAGGATTTGGTACACCATGTTTTGACACTGTGGATCCAGCCCTAACATATCCAAACATGGTTTGGTGCACAATTTTCAGCCCAAACCCAAAAAAAGGGCACCAAAACCATTTACCAAACACGCACTTTGTGAATCATGTTACCACAATGGTTTTGGTTTTCTGTTTGTTTTAATTAATTTTTGTAGTTGTTGCTAATTTTGGTTTGTTAATTCCAGAAGTAGATTCAAATGCTGCTAAAATAAATAAAAGCACTGAACTTAATTGTACAGTTTTGTTTATGTTTTTGGATGAAACTAAAAGATAGTTGGAGTCATGGGAGTCTGATCCTATTGATTGTCATCATTAAAACAGAAGAAAAATTTATAATGCAGTTGTCGTGGTGATCCTCACATGATTGCAGATCTGAGTTCCTTAATGTCATCAGATATTCTGGTAATTGTGTTGATGTGGTTTATTTTCTACAATGGGTTCCAATATACCACCGAATTCTGCAAAAGGTAGCATCACTACCTCTTACTCCTGGTTTCAGTTCATTGAAGTAATCATGCTCATATTTGTTTACTATCTTAGAGCATGGTCTTTACTCTTTAGATTATATACACTGAATAATGAAAGAGATGAAAGTTGCTCACTTAGGGTATGATCTGCATTTTGACTTACATATATGTTTTTTTAGTTGTCCGGTGAACTTTGCACCAGCTATCATAGTCTAATTTCTAACGGACTCTGATAGCGGGTACAAACTAAGTACCAGCTAAGTCCATAACCTCCCACCAAATGGACCTATCTAAATCCACAGCATTCTTGGCCTTTGTCTTGATGCAATCTCCAATTTCTCTCCTTCGCTATAAATGCGAAACAACAAGAGGGAAAATATATCTGCGCACCTTCTATTTTGACATTTGGATTTACGAACCAGTCCAGAAGCTGGGATGTAGAATAAAACTGTGGTAATCCCCAAACAAATAACTCATCAAGCCAGTCCCACATCATTCTTGCAAAGAAACGAGAAACAAACAAAAACTATCCCACAATTATCGCAGATGAAACCGTTTATTTTTCATCTACTTTTTTGCAAAATATCCAAGAGTTGAAAGTGTCTTGCTTATGGGTAGATTCTTTGTGACCAAAAAAGGGAAAGCATTTTGACAACTGCTCTTTGATCATCTCTAGACATCATAAAGATCATATACACACAGCAAGAAAAATACATTCCAAATATATGCAACATTCTTTCTTTTATTTTGTTCTGTGTTCCTATTCAATTTGGTTGGGCTATTTGGACTTAGTTTATGTGCGTCCTTGTCTGATCTTCTGATGGCTTTTACAAATTTTCAGGCATTTATGGTGAAGCTCAGGTGTAGCATGAAGTTGAGATTTGGATATCAATGTGGGTGGTGGTAGTGCACTCAATCTTGCTGATTGTGCTGTTTTCTGGACTTAAATAGAAATTTCTCAGTGTTACTGGACATTTCAGCGTGCTGTGCCATATGTATCGTCAACCTGATGTTGACTGTAATATAATGGAGGAATTGTTTGCGTATACGCTGCTACTGGTCGTGTGGTTTTGAATACTTGTTATATTTTAACAAAAAAGAAAAAAGAAAATAAATCGAGAGGAATTTTGTTTAGTTATATGTTTCTGATGCTGTAAATATTTTTTGGATAGGAGCATTATTCACTTGGAAGTAGTACGATTAAATAGATGATGTACTTACAGCAGCCCTTTGGCAGAGGACACACTCGGTCGTCATGGTTGTCTATAATAGCAGTGCTTTTGAAGTTCAATCCGTTGAGGAACGAATAGCCTTTAACCTTGTATTTTCCGGTGTAGGCCAAAATGTGGTTGAAGAAAAAGTTGTTGTAGCTATATACAATGGTCATCCAAAAGTATATTCTTTTTGAGGTATCCACCATTGTATCTTCATGCAAACTATGACCTGACCTTGGAACCGCCGAGTGTTTTATATCGGGTATTGGATATGTTGTGTATATGTTGAGGGGTATATCATGGATTGCTCAAGTTCACCAAAACGCAAACTGATGAGTGAACTCATAGGAAGATGAAGGGATTTTTCCTTGGATGGAGGTTGCAGACACTAAAAGAGGTGCTAAGGTAAAATTCAATCTATTATTTTAGTTCATCACTACTTCGGTGCACAATGAAACATGGGACAATGAGCTAGAAAGGTTGGGATTCCCGCAATATATATATATACACATCATACGTGTCTTTAATTATTTAAACATGGGATAATTAATTTTCCTTTATCAATCCGTTCTGAAAATAATATTTTCTTTTTCATAAATAAAAATCAGAAAATTGTAAACACCGGGTCATAAAAATGCTTATTTTTAAAAAATTGTCTTTTATTATTTTTTGAAAACAACATTTTACTTCCAAAATTCTTTAAAATCTATTTTGAAAAGAGATAATGTACATAAATTCTAAATAACCATTTCAATTCAAATTTGGATTAATTGTATTTAGGTATGCAATGGTATAGATATTACTAAAGTGATTATTATGAAATAACCGTATCAATCCTATTATTTTCAACAACCCTCTTTAAAATTTATTTAGCTCTTAAAACTTTCTTTTGACGATTTTGAAATGACAATATTATTATTTTAAGGGTAATTTTTATAAAACCTATTGTAGTTTCATAATTTAATCAAAAAACTTCCTATAGTTCAAAAAATCCCCTTAATTTGCATTCCGGT
The DNA here is from genome assembly GCA_963922005.1 of Cornus suecica. Taxonomy (NCBI): domain Eukaryota; kingdom Viridiplantae; phylum Streptophyta; class Magnoliopsida; order Cornales; family Cornaceae; genus Cornus; species Cornus suecica. The sequence goes on from OY998240.1 coordinate 88,908,439, forward strand.
TACAATTATCCCCGCTCCAAAAAACATGCAATTTACCAATACCAGAAAGGTAACAAGACTCAAATGCCCATCAGCTTAAGTGAATATATTTCAAGAGTAATTTTCATAAAACCCCCAAAGTTTCATGATTTAATAAAAATATATATATATTTAAGAAAAGATATATATATATATATATATATATATTCCAAAATATATATGTATATATTTTGCATTTTACCCTTTAAATGATTCGATTAGCCTAACTCCAATGGAAATGAGTTAGAATCTTAAATAATATATATATATATATTTAAATAATTGGAAGGGATATGTCTAGGGCTGACAATTCGTGTCGGGTTAAAATCGTATCGTATCAAAAAATACTCGGTTCCGTGTCAAATATGTTCAATCCTAACTCAATCCACAGATTATTCGTGTCAATTCGTGTAATCCATTTACCTTATTTATTATAATATATTAAATTAAATTTGATATAATTCAATACAAAATGAACTATTTAATCTATTATTAATAAAATTAAATTAAATTTAACACGATCCAATAATAATTTATTAATATATTTCAACTTATACATAAAAAAAAGTATAACTATCTCAAACATATCGGTCCACCCCTTAAACTCTTTCTCATGTATGGTCAATTCTAAACCTTTTTAATTCATTCCCTTGTTCGTGTCCCATCTCATTTTGGCAGCAATAGATATGGCATCTCAAGACTACCCAGATACGGTTATCAATTATCAAGCCCTCTTTTTTCTCCATTGGTCTGAAAACTGATCAGGAGCACCCATCATTCTCCATATCTTTGCTTCCACCATGCTGCTTCTTCTTCCTCTAGTAGTGTTTCTTGTAGTGTTGAAATTGACACACTCACTCATCTGGGTTCCATTAAAGATTCAAAACCAGTTGAGGAAACAAGGCGTAGAGGGCCCCACCTACAGTCTCTTGTTCGGAAACACGGCGGAGATCAGACGGCGTATGATCGCCGAAGCTCAATCAACAGTAGCAATTGGTTTCAATCATGATATCCTGAATCGGGTGATTCCACACTACTACAAGTGGTCAAGCATATACGGAAAGACTTTCCTTTATTGGTTTGGGGCAAAGGCTCGGCTGGCAATAGCAGAACCAGACATGATTAAGGAGGTGTTGCTCAATGGTGGCTGCTTCAAGAAGATCCAGTTCAATCCTCTGTCCAAACTGCTTTTCGGGGATGGACTTGTTGGACTCATGGGTCACAAATGGGCTCTTCATAGAAGAATCACCGCCCAGGCCTTCAACATGGAGAGAGTCAAGGCAAGTAATCTATTCTATTTCTATTTTAATGGATAATTTTATATATGGGTGGAAATCATAGATTGCATTCTGTCTCTCCTTGTATTTATGAATCTCTCTCTCTCTATATATATAGTTTCTTCTTTGGTTAACTGGTGTCCAAGACTTGGTCCCGACAGGACTCTGGGCTGCCCGAATCGGAGGCAAGTCCAGATTGCATGCCCTAAAAAATATTAATCCTTTATAATTTGTAGGCAGGGCTCTGTAATTCATGTGCATGTGATGTTAAAATTTGGATTAATTAATTTTTTTTAGAAGAAATCAAATGAAATAGCCTCATTAATCTCCATATGATTTGGGTGTTGTTGGATGTGTTGACGTGGTAGAACATGTCCTTGTCTTAAACATGAGCTGCCATTTGACTTCCTATTATCCCTGGATTAATCTGATTTAGTACTCAAGTTTGACCGCCAGAATTACCTAAATCCACGCGATGCTTACATGTTCTGATTTAGGGTTTAGCATTTAGGGTGGTGGCGCTTAAGGCCAATGCAGCCTGCAAAGATTTATTGGTTTGAGTAATGTGCTGAAACCATGTTCACTTCTGGAAATTGTCTCTCTATTCAATACAGCATAAGGATGCTATTTGGACCGATCTAAAAACAAGTGCCGCTTCATTTTTGACAACTAATATTCTTTGATAGTAATGACTGTGCTACTACTATCCACTCCACAGCATAGCTCCTAAATCATATGTTGACAGGGTTTGGTGCCCGAAATCATGATTAGTACAATTAAGATGCTGGACAAATGGGAGGAAGAAAGACAAGGGAGAGATGAGTTCGAACTAGACGTGCACAAACAACTTCATAATCTCTCAGCGGACATCATATCCAGAACGGCTTTTGGGAGTAGTTTTGAAGAGGGGAAGCGCATTTTTGAATTGCAAGAACAGCAAGCTAGTCTGGTGTTAGAGGCTATAAGGAGTGTTTATATTCCTGGATTCAGGTATGATTAGTTTTACTTGTCAGAAACCAACCGGGTCTGTTTAGCACAAGTTTAAAATCATTTCCCATTAGTGATTGTGAATACCTTCGCACAACTTATACTGTTGCAAACTATGCGAAACCTTTTTGAGAATCTATAAGCTCTACTTCTCCAAATTAAGCTAGATGGTTGATCTTTGGTGGTTTATTCACCCCAAGACTAAGATATTTAATATGTGCATGTCTTTTGTTGTAAAAACAGGTCCGGTCTTACGCATGTAATAAACGAATGCATAGGAATGCCTCAACTTACATACATAATTAAACTTGGCTTCTAAGTTATTATGTGATCAAATAAATCTATAACAAAAGATAAATTATTATTTGGATACCTATAATGAGGGATTGCCCAAAGTATTCAGATTGTCCACCGAAATAAATGAAATTAATCATTATTGAGACAAAAGTATATTACTCTCTCAGATTTAATAGAGTAACTTGTTATAACACAAATAAACACTGAAAATAGTATCTTGTTATAACACAAATAAGGAGATATTATGGTGACATCTATATTAATTCTCACAACTCATTCTTGATCTTTGTTCAAAGAATCCAAGTGTCATACATATTGACATGTTAGATTCTTCTATATGGTGTCTGAGACGATTCATGCTTATGAGTATAATCTATGTGGTATAGTATTCAGATAGAGTGCCCAATTCTATCACAAATGCAAAATATTTTACAAAATTGTTGTTCCTGTGTTTTATATCTGCTATGTATAACCATAGTTCAGATGCAAATAAATCACGAAAGCACGACTTTGACTCAACTCTAGAGTCAACACATACAAAACATTCCCCACTTCTGGATTCTATTAGCAATAGTATTGTTGAACAATTTGAAGAGAGGAAATGAAACAAGAAAGTCAGAATATATATGTGGTTCAAACCACGACACACAAAGCGGGTTACATCTCTTTCATTACATTCTCTCTTGGTTTTCATTACAATCATCACCTCTATTTATAGATGAAATAATATAACAAATATAGAAACATATCCATGGAGGATTCCTAGAATCACTCCATAATTTACTCTAATTAAATCAAATTAAAGAGCGATTTTAGGCTTCAATCACTCCTAAAATAATATTCTCCTACAATTATGTCATGTGGTTTGAAGACCCATTCAATTTCCAGCAACTTGTATATAGACCTGTAAATAGGAGAGAATTACTTATCCTTTGTGTCATATGAGCATATAACTAATTTTTTTAGCTGTTTGTTTCTCTTGATCTGGGTCAGAATTGTTCCCCATATATGTTTCTTTTATCAAGAGTGAATTATATATAAACAGGTTTTTGCCCACTAAGAAGAACAGAATGAGGTGGAGGCTGGAGAGAGAAACTAGGGATTCCATTAGGAGGTTGATTGAGATGAACAAGAAAACAAAACAAAATTCAAAAAATCTACTTACCTTGTTAATGTCTACACACAAGAATCAGGATGGAAAAGAAGAGCGATTGCAGGTGGATGAGGTCATAGACGAATGCCAGACATTCTACTTTGCTGGGAAGGAAACCACTGCCAATCTTCTGACTTGGGCACTTCTCCTTCTAGCATTGCATCAAGAGTGGCAGAGCAAGGCACGAGAGGAAGTGTTTAGCATTTGCGGAGACAATGGGCTTACTGCTGCCGATAATTTAAATGACTTCAAGATGGTATATACAAATTATATATGAATTTACATATATTGAAACAATGAAACACTAAGACTATTACTTACTACGGTTATATATATATTCTCTTTACAGTTGAGCATGATACTCAATGAAACACTTAGACTCTACCCACCAGCAGTGATGTTAATGAGGCAAACATCCAAAAATGTTAAGCTAGGAAGCCTCGACATTCCAGCTGACACGCAACTGTTCATAGCCATGACTGCTGTTCATCACGACACAGAGATATGGGGAGAAGATGCTAATCAGTTCAACCCCCTGAGATTTGCCGAGCATCGGAAGCATTTGGCGTCATTTTTCCCGTTTGGGTTAGGCCCCAGGATCTGTGTAGGCCAAAATTTAGCAGTGGTTGAAGCAAAAGTTGTTCTAGCTATGGTGATCCAACAATATTCATTTGAGGTATCACCATCATATGTTCATGCCCCCATGCAATATATGACCTTGCAGCCGCAATATGGTGCACACATTCTTTTAAAGAGGTTTTGATCTGCTGTAAGTGTCAAAGTTGTTCTCTTTTTTCTCAGAGAGAGAATTTTTTTTTAAGTGTTTTAATTCGCATAATATGTGTGTGTATATATATGTATATTGTCAAAGTGTTTTAATACGCATTATACACACACGTTTTTTACTTCTTTAGTTTCAAGATGAGTGGTAAATTGCAGACAGCATGTGTGGCACCTGTAATCCTCATAACCCCATATATATACATAATAGTATAACTATGTGTTGTTTTTATATCTTGCAGGTTTACGACACCGAATATAAGGCATTCTCAAGAGGATAATTTAAAAGGGAGAATTTTTCAAATTCAAACATATATGTTATTCATTATTATAAATCACTAAACACTGACAAGTGATTTATTCAAAACCCAAATTTGCAAGTTATCATAAAGTAATTTTTTCCCATTATCAGGGGGAGAAATAATAAATTCTAAATAGTTGACGGTTGATGATTTGTTAATATTTGTCGTTGCTTCACCAAACTCCGGTCAACAAAATTTATAATACCTACAAACACTTTACTTAAAATAGTATAGCAATAAGTAGGGTCGAACCACTCTCAACTTAGAAATCGGTTTGAGACTAAGATCCAAAACTATAATTCTCGAGATAAAAAGAAATTACTTAAAACAATTCTTGAATTTTTGAATAATAAACTAAAATAACTAGATAAAATTATCAAATGGTGGAAGAAATCTCAAGGGAAGAGAATCCACCACCCGGGGTCTATATAAATAATATTATATATTTCTATTGCAAATTCTCCTCCAACCTATTAAACATAAACATAGATATTGGTAGGCATTCCCCGTATTTCCATTAATTGGTAATCACGGAAAATCCTCCCTTTAATGTTTTGGTTTAAATATAAATAGTGGTAGGCATTCCCCGTATTTCCATTGATTGGTAATCACGGAGAATCCTTCCTCTATTTTCAACCTCTATTGTAGGTTTTGTCACTTGAAAGAATTATTTCGGGAAGAGAATTAAACAATAAGAAATAAAATAAAATTATGTATATCTTACCCAAGGTGGCTTCATCACTCCCTTGAGAAGATGTTTAAGCTAGCATAATGATATAGAAATAAAACATGATGATAGAAGAAATTTTCATTAACTAAGAAAAAGATTACAATAAAAATAAAAACTTGATACAAGACTAAACTCTCTCTACAATTTCTCACTCTCTACCATCTAACTCTTTACAATTTCCAACTACTCTCCTATTTATAGAGAAAATTGGAATATAATGACATCTTGTAAAGTGAAGTTAGATCTACTTTTCTTTTCTTTTTCTTTTTCTTTGAATATTGATGCTTTCCAAGTCATTTTCTTCTTTCTTCATGTGCATTATATTCTTCATCTTTCATCCATGTGCATTATATTCTTTCTTCCATCCATGTGCATTCATTTCTTCACTTTAATATATTTTCTTCATCTTTTCCAATTCAAACCTATAAGAAATAAAAAGATATATATAAGAACATTTATGCAATAAAATGGTGAATTAAATATTTATTTTTGACATTTAAAATAGTGATTTTGTGAACTTATCAAATTACCCTCAAACAAGCTCTTGCTAGTCCTCTAGCAAATAAGAACAAAATAGATTAGTTTGCAAAATTAGACTCTTATTAATTTTAACTAAAGATGTGCCACTTTCGCAGACTGTTTTCGATTGCATTTACCATATGCAATAAGGCCTTAAACCCCTAGATTACCCTAGTGGACGAGCAATAGCCTCGTGAGGGTTGGATATATTACCCACAACTTCTTCATTCTTCATTTTCATGCATTCATGCATTCACATATTCATTAATCAAGCCATGATACAATATATAAGATAATATGAATACAAATACTACCACTCACTACCGAACAATAACTATCTCAAGCTAATGATATGAATGATCCCCACTGAAGTAAATAATTTCGTTACTTTCTACTCCCAATCTAGACAACCTTCCGTGTTTTTGTGAACATTCTACTATGGTATGTCAATCTCTCTTCTTCTAATTCATTGATCAAATTTTGCCATATTTTTCGTAAAAACTCATTATTTCCATCATTTCACTTCCATCCCTTTTTGTATTTATAAGCTCCGGACTTTCCAGCGAGGACTTTTAGTCCCGACCAACTGGGCCCGAACTTCTTCCATGGGATTTATGCTCATTAGTTTTCTCCCCTTTTTACGCGAACAATGATATTGGTGATACCAAGGTCCGGTTACTCAGATCGAAGAACTACTTTTTGCATTTCTTTGAAAATATATATATATTTTTTTAAAATTTTCTCCATTCAATCTCCCCTTCTCCCCTTTTATAGCGGCAAAGCTAATTTTTCAACTCCATAGTCAAAGATCAACTGTTTTTCCCATAGTGAATATGTGCATGTGCTTATTGGTCAAAGCTGTCCTTTTCGGTTTCAATTTCACTAATTTATTTACCTATGTAAAATCACATCATTTCACTAACTCAATCTAATCATTACTCTCATGAGCGGAAATATCGCATCACATACTACGAATATATCATAAACATAAACATAATCAACTTATAATGCAAAACACTCATGCATAAAAACAAAAAACTTTTCCAAACGAAATCAATTTTTCAATTTTTTTTTTTTTTTTTTTTAATAATGAAATTCTATTTTGATTAAATAGATATCCACCCCAAACAAAAATAACACTGTCCCTAGTGTTTAAAAATACATCTAAGAGACAAATTGGAACAAATTACCGTAATTGAGGTGGTGTTTTTGGAGTATAGTCCCTGCAAAGATTCTTGGCAAAAGAAAAGTCAAGTGATTGAAAATATTATGACAGACTTTACCCCCAAACAAAATCTAAACATATCCAAATAGAGTGAAAAAAAATAAAATAATAATAATAAAATTGATAGAAAAATTTACACAACTGACTGAGCTGCCTCCCAGTAGCGCTAAGTTTAACGTCTTCAGCCAGACTCAACAGATGTGCTACCCCTAAATAGATCAGTCCGAATAAATCGGATCAATGAGGAAAATTTCCTCATTTTCAGAAGTTTCAAGTTCTAGGAAAGGCTTTAGACGATGAGCATTAACTTTAAACAACTGTCCATTCTTAGGGTCTTGTAACTCAATGGCACCATGATTAGAAATGTGATGGACATAGTACGGGCCTGACCAACGTGACCTTAATTTCCCAGGAAACAATTGAAGACGGGAGTTATACAAAAGAACCTTTTGTCCTATGAAAAACTCCTTTTTGAGAATGTGTTTGTCATGTTCCAACTTAGTCTTGGCTTTATAAATTCTTGAACTCTCATAGGCATCATTTCTGATTTCTTCTAACTCATTAAGTTGAAGGGTCCTACGTTGACCGGTTTTATCATAGTCAAAGTTCATGGCCTTGATGGCCCAATAAGCACGGTGTTCGAGTTCAACAGGCAAGTGACATGTTTTGCCATAGACCAATTGATATGGGGACATTCCTATAGGGGTCTTGTAAGCAGTACGGTATGCCCATAAAGCATCCTGGAGACGAAGACTCCAGTCCTTCCTTGTGGGGTTAACTGTTTTCTCTAACATCTGTTTAATCTCCCTATTAGATACCTCAGCTTGACCATTGGTTTGAGGGTGATATGATATGGCCACTTTGTGATTGATTCCATATTTGGACAACAACTTTCCAAAGACTTTGTTGCAAAAATGTGAACCATTGTCACTGATTATGGCTCGAGGTGTTCCAAACCAAGGCAAAACCTGGTCTTTGAAAAAACGCACCACAACTCTATGGTCAGCTCTTTTGGTGGCTAAAGCTTCTACCCATTTTGACACATAATCAACTGCTAATAGGATGTAGAGATTGCCAAACGAGGATGGAAATGGTCCCATGAAATCAATACCCCATACGTCAAAGATTTCAACGACGAGAATCGATTGTTGAGGCCATTCGTTTCTTTTGGTAATTTTACCTAGCAATTGGCATCTATGACAAGCTAGACAGTATGTGTGGGTGTCTTTGAAAATGGTTGGCCAATAGAATCCTGATTGCAAGATTTTTGCAGCTGTTCATTTGGAACTGAAATGGCCACCACATGCCTGGTCATGACAGAAGGAAATGACAGACTTTTGATCTACCTCGGGAACACACCTACGAATGATCTGATCTGGACAATATTTAAACAAGTAGGGGTCATCCCAGAAATATTCCTTAGCCTTGGCCAAAAATTTATCTTTCTCTTGTTTGGACCAGTTGGAAGGAATTTGACTAGTCATAATATAATTGACAATATCTGCATACCATGGTGCATGAGATATTTCAAATAATTGTTCATCAGGAAAATAATCAGAAATGGGAATGGAGTCACTAGTGGATTCAATAACAAGACGAGACAAATGATCAGCGACTACATTCTCTGAACCTTTCTTATCTCGAATCTCAAGGTCAAATTCTTGAAGGAGTAAGATCCAGTATATCAACCTAGGTTTTGCATCAGATTTGGACAAAAGATGTCTTAACGCTGCATGATATGTATATATGATGACCTTAGATCCAACCAAATAAGATCTAAACTTCTCAAAGGAGAACACGACTGCTAGCAACTCTTTCTCAGTGGTTTAGTAGTTGATTTGGGCATCATTTAAGGTTTTGCTAGCATAGTATATGACATGTCGTGCTTTATCCACTTTTTGGCCTAAATCAGCACCTACTGCATAATCAGACGCATCACACATAATTTCAAAAGGCAAGTTCCAATCAGGTGAGCGAATGATAGGTGCAGTAGTGAGTGCTGACTTTAAGTACTCAAAGGCGGACTTACAGGCATCAGTAAACTCAAATTGTGCATCTTTAGCTAGAAGATGGGTCAAAGGTCTAGCTATCTTACTGAAATCTTTGATGAAACGCCTGTAGAAACCGGCATGACCTAGGAATGCTCTAATATCTCGAACAGATTTGGGGATAGGTAGATTGGAGATTATATCAATTTTTGCTTTGTCTACCTCAATTCCTGCACTGGAGATATTATGACCTAGGACAATTCCCTTTTGGACCATGAAATGACACTTTTCCCAGTTAAGTACCAAGTTATTGTCACGACAACGTTGAAGTACGAGAGAAAGATGGTCTAGACATTGCTCAAATGATGACCCAAAGACAGAGAAGTCATCCATGAAGATTTATAGAAACTTTTCAACCATGTCACTAAATATACTCATCATACATCGCTGAAATGTAGCTGGTGCATTACATAAGCCGAATGGCATGCGACGATAGGCGAATGTACCGAATGGACAGGTGAAAGTAGTTTTGTCTTGGTCATCAGGGTGGACAGAAATTTGATTGTAACTAGAATAACCATCTAAAAAGCAATAGAAGGCCTGACCAGCTAATCTTTCTAACATTTGGTCGATGAAGGGAAGTGGAAAATGGTCTTTTTTAGTCACGCTATTCAGTTTCCTGTAGTATATGCAAACTCGCCATCCAGTTTGAATGCGAGTAGGAACAAGCTCATTATGGGCATTGGACACAACCGTGATGCCAGACTTTTTAGGAACTACCTGGATTGGACTCACCCATTGACTATCAGAAATCGGGTAGATGATATCAGCATCAAGAAGTTTGATAACTTCTCCGCGGACAACTTCTTTCATATTGGGGTTAAGTCTTCTTTGAGGTTGTCTACAGGTTTTCGCATTATCTTCTAAGTGAATGCGATGTTGCACTACTAGAGGATTAATGCCCTTGATATCATCAATGGACCATGCTATGGCTTCCCTATTTGTCTTAAGAACCTCAATTAATTGGGACTCTTGTTGCTCAGTTAACTCAGAAGATATTACCACTGGAAAAGTCTCAGATTCACCAAGATACGAATATTTTAGAGTCTCGGGTAAAGGCTTTAATTCAATATTAGGTGGTTTCTTTGCATTTTCAGATTCAGTGTTAACTGGCAAGGACAATGATTCAAATTTGGATTTATACTTGGGTGCTTCAAATGGTGGGGCAGAGTCTAGCAAATCATTTACTTGGCTAATGTTATTAGCTTTGTCCAAATTATCATCAAAATGAGCTAGACAATGCTGGAGTGGATCCTCAGGATATAAGTGGTTAAAGGTGTGGTTGGTCAATGAATCAATGAGACAAACATCTTCAACAGACTCTGATTCAATGGGTTGTTTCATCAAATTGAACACATTGACTTCCACTTTCATGTTCCCAAAGGTTAAGGTCATGCTACCATTTCTACAATTGATCAATGCATTGGCTGTGGCTAAAAATGGTCGACCTAAAATGATTGGAATTTGTTTACCTTGGGTTGGTTGAGTGTCTAGCACAATAAAGTCTACGGGGTAATAAAAATCATTAACTTTTACTATCACATCCTCAATGATACCCCTTGGAATTTTGATGGATCGGTCAGCTAACTGAATTCTAACATCAGTTTTCTTCAAATCAGTCAATCCCAAATCCAAGTAGACTGAATACGGTAACACATTGACACTGGTACCAAGGTCCAATAAAGCTTGACCTTCAAAATTTTCTCATATCCTACAAGTGATAGTTGGACTACCAGGGTCTTTGTGTTTAACCACAGCTTGATTTTGTAGGAAGGAGGAACAATGTTGGGCTATGAAGGCTTCTTTAGGGATATTAGTTTTCCTCTTGACTAAGTCTTTAATGAATTTTGCATAAGAAGGAATTTGCTTAATAGCAGTGAGAAATGGAATGTTAATCTGGAGATTTTGAAAAATCTCTAAGATTTCACTGTATTGAGAGTCCTTCTTATTATTGACTAGTCTAGAGGGAAAAGGTGCACGTGGAATAAACAGCTTTGGAATGACCTCATCAAGCTTAGGACCTTGGTCCTTTTTGGATTTTTGGGAATTGGGTGGAAGAGATTTGGATGGTTCAATTTCATCACTGATGGGTGGCTCAACCTTATTATCAATTTTGTTTCCTGACCTGAGGGTAATGATGGAATTTACATTGGCATTTGATTGGTCAGAAGTGGAAGGAGTCCCTACAAGATTAACTTCTTGTCCTTTTGGATTGATTTCGGGTTGGCTAGGCAATGTACCCCTTTGTCTTTCAGATAGAGCTGTAGTGAGTTGACTCAACTGATTTTGGAGAGACTGCTGAAATTGCAGTTGATTTTGAGTCAAGAGATCAAAGTTATTTTTTAACTTTTGAAATCTCTGATTGGAATGCTTATTGGATTGATCAAGATTAAGGGCAAGCATTTTCAAAGTGTCCTCATAATTGGAAGTATTATTGACCGGTGGGACAGGAGCAACATAGTTGTTCATGGGATCAACTGCTAAATCTCGGCTTGGATTGAACTGGTTATTCCTAGGGAATTGATTTTGAGGAATTATTGGTCCTTGAGTTGGAGGTTGCCTATTGGAGTGACCTTGAAAACCAGACTGACCACTTAAGTTTTGTGGAGGTAAATTTTGCCTCCATGAAAAATTAGGATGGTTTCTAGTATCAGGATGGTAACTTTGGCTAAATGTATTAGGCAATGGTCTCCTAAAGGTATTGAAAGCACAAACTTGCGCATCCGAAGGTTCAGATGTACAAGAGACCGGACATTCCTCTGTTGGATAAGATAAACCAGAACAAACATTGCTTTGTGCAGGGGTAGATATTAAGGCAAATGCATCAAACTTTTTACCTAAGTCTTTCACTCCCTCAGCAAGACTTTTCATCACAGACTTTAACTCATTTTCAGGTTTGATGTCATAAAAACCAGATGTTCTATTCATTTGATCATTCCTAGAAAATTCATTATCATTTTGGTTCCAATTCCAATTTTGGGCATTTTCAGCTAGTTCCTCCAAAAATATATATGCTTGGTCAGGGATTTGGGCATTGAACTTTCCTTGGTGCATTGACTCAATCATGGTTCGGTTCATAGGTGAAAGTCCCTTATAGAAGAAATGAACTAGTTGTGCTTTATCAAAGCCATGGTGTGGGCATTTGAGTAGCAAGTCATGAAATCGGTCCCAAGTTTGATGGAATTGTTCCTCAATTTTCCCTCTAAAAGTACTAATGGCATCTCTCATTGATTCGGTCTTTTGCATGGGATAAAACTTACTCATGAATTTCCTTGCAAGTTCATCCCATGATCGAATGGAGTCGGGTGGAATGGAGTTTAGCCATGATGCAGCTCTATCTCCTAAGGACAGGGGGAAAAGACGCAGTTTGACACCCTCTTCATTCAAATTTTGATTTTTGAATGTGTTGCATATTGTTAAAAACTTCCCTAAATGGATATAGGGTTGTTCGCTTTCAAGTCCATGAAATTTTGGCAACATATTGATTGTGGCGGGTCTAATCTCAAACTGGGGTGCATCATTCTCAGGTAGAACAATGCAATTGGGTGGGTTGGCTGTGATTGGGGCAAAATAGTCATTAAGAGTTCTCGGTGCAGCCATTGATGAATTATTGGTGGTTGACAGATTTAACAAGGTAGTTGATTTTTCTTCTAAATCAAAGAGTGAGAGATCACTAGGAAACCTAACTAATCGCTTGTTAACTCGCAACCACTGGGGCATAAACAAAAAGAAACCTAAAAAAGGCTAGATGATGGGCAAATCACACAAATTTTTTGGCTTTGTTATCTTGAGCTTAAATTCAAGAGTGGTGAATTTTTAAATCTAATATTGTAGAGAATTAATAGGATGGTGTCCAAATTAATTCTCTCATAATTAGACAGCTCCTACTCTATTCCAAATTAAGTTGATAGATTACCAATTAAGGATCATCAAACTAACAACGGAGTAGTTCCCAGGAAAGTGTGGCGAGGCACGTGGCCTGCTTAATGGCGCGTCAACCACACTTCTAGACAGAATTTCCTACCGTTTATCAATTTGATAATGACTCACTGGAGTGACTACCAACCGCTTCCTTCTTAGAGGGCCTATGAGCTCGTAACCCTAAATTGGATTATTGCTAATGAATTTTAAAATTAGGCTCATGGTTTAACAAATGCAAGGATTTTTGTGATTTGTGGGCCACGGAAACGGGTGATGAAATCCCGACCATATCTTGTGGGAATTTTTGCCCTTAAGTATCTTATGCAAAATGTTAATTAAAATATGCACACACAAGAAAAAAAGAAATAAAAAAAATTAAAAAAAACGGGAGCTTAGGGGAATTTCTAATGTTATTCTATCCTAAAATTCGCATGCAAAATTTGTGTCTAGAAAAACTAAAACTAAAAATAAATAAAATAGAAATAAACTAAATACAAAGGATGGGAACTTAGGGTAATTTCTAATGTTATTCTATCCTAGAATTTGCATGCAAAATTTTCACCTAATCTAGGAAAAATAAATAAATAACAAGGGTTTAGAGATATGGAACCTGGCTGACGAACCGGTACGGTATCTCCTGCAAAAAAAAAAAAAAAAAAAAATAAAGAACAAAAATAAACAAGTAAGTAAATAAACAAATAATGAAAACAAAAATGAGTGAATAAAAAAAAAAAAATAATTAAACTAATCTGTTTTTTTTTTCTTTTCGTTTTTAGTTTTTTTTTTTATTATATATATTTTTATTTGTACCTTAATATTAGAATGTTAGAAAATGGGTTAAATAATGATAGATGGCTACTAGTATTAGACCAAAACTTTGGAAGCTTGATTTCGGACAATGGTAGCCTTTGGTATCAATTGTGCCTACACAAGCCACAATTACAACCTACTGAGTTTTGTTGTTTTTTTTTTTTTACAGAATAGAAAAACGGTGACTAAAAAAAAAAATTTACTAACGGTATTTTTTTTATTATTATTATTATTTTAACTAGGAAATCACTAAATAGAGAAGTAAAGAAACAAACCACTACTCTCCAGTTTACGTTTTTGTTCTTTTTTTTTTTTTTTTTTTTTTTTTTTTTTTTTTTTACAGAATAGAGAAACGGTGACTAAAAAATAATAATTTACTAACAGTATTTTTTTTTTATTATTATTATTTTAACTAGGAAATCACTAAATAGAGAAGTAAAGAAACAAACCACTACTCTCCAGTTTACGTTTTTTATTTTTTATTTTTTTATTTACTCAAATGATGACTTACACTGCTGGAAAGCCTGGAATCTACTGCAGTTTTTCAAATTTTTTTATTTTTTATTTTTCGAAAATTAACAAAAATCACACAATATAGAAAATTTAAAATAAAGAGAGGGATAGAAAGTTCGGGTGGGTTCCGAAAACTTGTAGTCTCGAATCTTTGACTCCGAATTCAATGTTGATGCGGCAACGGCGCCATTTGACGGTTGATGATTTATTAATTTTGTCGTTGCTTCACCAAACTCCGGTCAACAAAATTTATAATACCTACAAACACTTTACTTAAAATAGTATAGCAATAAGTAGGGTCGAACCACTCTCAACTTAGAAATCGGTTTGAGACTAAGATCCAAAACTATAATTCTCGAGATAAAAAGAAATTACTTAAAACAATTCTTGAATTTTTGAATAATAAACTAAAATAACTAGATAAAATTATCAAATGGTGGAAGAAATCTCAAGGGAAGAGAATCCACCACCCGGGGTCTATATAAATAATATTATATATTTCTATTGCAAATTCTCCTCCAACCTATTAAACATAAACATAGATATTGGTAGGCATTCCCCGTATTTCCATTAATTGGTAATCACGGAAAATCCTCCCTTTAATGTTTTGGTTTAAATATAAATAGTGGTAGGCATTCCCCGTATTTCCATTGATTGGTAATCACGGAGAATCCTTCCTCTATTTTCAACCTCTATTGTAGGTTTTGTCACTTGAAAGAATTATTTCAGGAAGAGAATTAAACAATAAGAAATAAAATAAAATTATGTATATCTTACCCAAGGTGGCTTCATCACTCCCTTGAGAAGATGTTTAAGCTAGCATAATGATATAGAAATAAAACATGATGATAGAAGAAATTTTCATTAACTAAGAAAAAGATTACAATAAAAATAAAAACTTGATACAAGACTAAACTCTCTCTACAATTTCTCACTCTCTACCATCTAACTCTTTACAATTTCCAACTACTCTCCTATTTATAGAGAAAATTGGAATATAATGACATCTTGTAAAGTGAAGTTAGATATACTTTTCTTTTCTTTTTCTTTTTCTTTGAATATTGATGCTTTCCAAGTCATTTTCTTCTTTCTTCATGTGCATTATATTCTTCATCTTTCATCCATGTGCATTATATTCTTCTTCCATCCATGTGCATTCATTTCTTCACTTTAATATATTTTCTTCATCTTTTCCAATTCAAACCTATAAGAAATAAAAAGATATATATAAGAACATTTATGCAATAAAATGGTGAATTAAAGATTTATTTTTGACATTTAAAATAGTGATTTTGTGAACTTATCAATAGTTTGGTGAAATCACTTTCTATACATCATTTTATTTTATTTTGATGCTCGTACTAACCAATAGATACAAGAAGTACAATGAATTGATGTCTTTATTGACATAAAGAAAGTGAAAGAAAATCACTTATCTCGTCCGACCATATCAACATTAATTGTTGTATCGTATAGAAGTCGTAGATGGAGACATGGACATTTATCTCGTCCGACCATATCAACATTAATTGTTGGGCATTTATCTCGTCCGACCATATCAACATTAATTGTTGTATCGTATAGAAGTCGTAGATGAAGATATAACATTTATCTCGTCAGACTGGATCAACATTATTCCCGGATGAAAATGTTGTATCGTATAGAAGTCATAGACGGAGATTGCTATTTTAGATGATGGTTGCAATTCAAGGAATATTATACTGAGCTCGGTAGAGCTTTATAATTCGGAGACTGGAACTTGGAAGTTATTACCAAGCATGCATCAATCACAACAGATGTGTTATGCGGTATTTATGGATAAAAAGTTTTATGTGAAATCATATTTGTTTCTTAACAAGTTTTGCAGTTGCAGTAAATCTAGACATGCATCTAATGGACGTGGTTATGATATATTTACATGGATCACTTGATAATGATATTTCAAGAGGATTAAGTTGCCTGAAGCAACTCGTTCAAAACCACGTATCATGTATTCAATTGAATTACAACAAATGTTGTACGAGTTAAAGCAATCTAGATAAATGTGACACAGTCGCCTCAACGACTATTCATTACAGGAGGACTATGAGGATAATTATCGCATCCATTTCTTCAATTATTTATTTACAGTAATGTGTTGAAATCGTGTTTATGTGGCTTGTGTGTTACAGAACAACTTGTTTCATTATGTCTAGGACTGCTTTCTCACCGATGACTGTATTACGGTTCACACCATACAGCTCCTAAATGTACGTTCTAAGGCTTAAAAATTACATTTTGAAAG